>OX246750.1:1307306-1407716 GCA_945910005.1 Isoperla grammatica
TCTATTGTCTGTACACCCGCCCTCTATAAGCATTACCTTGAGATAACAGCAAGGCGTTGCATTTACACCAAGCTAGTCCTATTGTCTGTACACCGCCCTCTATAAGCATTACCTTGAGATAACAGCAAGGCGGTTGCATTTACACCAAGCTAGTCTATTGTCTGTACACCGCCCTCTATAAGCATTACCTTGAGATAACAGCAAGGCGGTGCATTTACACCAAGCTAGTCTATTGTCTGTACACCGCCCTCTATAAGCATTACCTTGAGATAACAGCAAGGCGGTGCATTTACACCAAGCTAGTCTATTGTCTGTACACCGCCCTCTATAAGCATTACCTTGAGATAACAGCAAGGCGGTGCATTTACACCAAGCTAGTCTATTGTCTGTACACCGCCCTCTATAAGCATTACCTTGAGATAACAGCAAGGCGGTGCATTTACACCAAGCTAGTCTATTGTCTGTACACCGCCCTCTATAAGCATTACCTTGAGATAACAGCAAGGCGGTGCATTTACACCAAGCTAGTCTATTGTCTGTACACCGCCCTCTATAAGCATTACCTTGAGATAACAGCAAGGCGGTGCATTTACACCAAGCTAGTCTATTGTCTGTACACCGCCCTCTATAAGCATTACCTTGAGATAACAGCAAGGCGTTGCATTTACACCAAGCTAGTCTATTGTCTGTACACCGCCCTCTATAAGCATTACCTTGAGATAACAGCAAAGGCGGTGCATTTCACACCAAGCTAGTCTATTGTCTGTACACCGCCCCTCTATAAGCATTACCTTGAGATAACAGCAAGGCGGTGCATTTTACACCAAGCTAGTCTATTGTCTGTACACCGCCCCTCTATAAGCATTACCTTGAGATAACAGCAAGGCGGTGCATTTACACCAAGCTAGTCTATTGTCTGTACACCGCCCTCTATAAGCATTACCTTGAGATAACAGCAAGGCGGTTGCATTTACACCAAGCTAGTCTATTGTCTGTACACCGCCCTCTATAAGCATTACCTTGAGATAACAGCAAGGCGGTGCATTTACACCAAGCTAGTCTATTGTCTGTACACCGCCCTCTATAAGCATTACCTTGAGATAACAGCAAGGCGGTGCATTTACACCAAGCTAGTCTATTGTCTGTACACCGCCCTCTATAAGCATTACCTTGAGATAACAGCAAGGCGGTGCATTTACACCAAGCTAGTCTATTGTCTGTACACCGCCCTCTATAAGCATTACCTTGAAGATAACAGCAAGGCGGTGCATTTACACCAAGCTAGTCTATTGTCTGTACACCGCCCTCTATAAGCATTACCTTGAGATAACAGCAAGGCGGTGCATTTACACCAAGCTAGTCTATTGTCTGTACACCGCCCTCTATAAGCATTACCTTGAGATAACAGCAAGGCGGTGCATTTACACCAAGCTAGTCTATTGTCTGTACACCGCCCTCTATAAGCATTACCTTGAGATAACAGCAAGGCGGTGCATTTACACCAAGCTAGTCTATTGTCTGTACACCGCCCTCTATAAGCATTACCTTGAGATAACAGCAAGGCGGTGCATTTACACCAAGCTAGTCTATTGTCTGTACACCGCCCTCTATAAGCATTACCTTGAGATAACAGCAAGGCGGTGCATTTACACCAAGCTAGTCTATTGTCTGTACACCGCCCTCTATAAGCATTACCTTGAGATAACAGCAAGGCGGTGCATTTACACCAAGCTAGTCTATTGTCTGTACACCGCCCTCTTATAAAGCATTACCTTGAGATAACAGCAAGGCGGTGCATTTACACCAAGCTAGTCTATTGTCTGTACACCGCCCTCTATAAGCATTACCTTGAGATAACAGCAAGGCGGTGCATTTACACCAAGCTAGTCTATTGTCTGTACACCGCCCTCTATAAGCATTACCTTGAGATAACAGCAAGGCGGTGCATTTACACCAAGCTAGTCTATTGTCTGTACACCGCCCTCTATAAGCATTACCTTGAGATAACAGCAAGGCGGTGCTTTCACACCAAGCTAGTCTATTGTCTGTACACCGCCCTCTATAAGCATTACCTTGAGATAACAGCAAGGCGTTGCATTTACACCAAGCTAGTCTATTGTCTGTACACCGCCCTCTATAAGCATTACCTTGAGATAACAGCAAGGCGTTGCATTTACACCAAGCTAGTCTATTGTCTGTACACCGCCCTCTATAAGCATTACCTTGAGATAACAGCAAGGCGGTGCATTTACACCAAGCTAGTCTATTGTCTGTACACCGCCCTCTATAAGCATTACCTTGAGATAACAGCAAGGCGTTGCATTCACACCAAGCTAGTCTATTGTCTGTACACCGCCCTCTATAAGCATTACCTTGAGATAACAGCAAGGCGGTGCATTTACACCAAGCTAAGTCTATTGTCTGTACACCGCCCCTCTATAAGCATTATCTTGAGATAACAGCAAGGCGGTGCATTTACACCAAGCTAGTCTATTGTCTGTACACCGCCCTCTATAAGCAATTACCTTGAGATAACAGCAAGGCGTTGCATTCACACCAAGCTAGTCTATTGTCTGTACACCGCCCCTCTATAAGCATTACCTTGAGATAACAGCAAGGCGGTGCATTCACACCAAAGCTAGTCTATTGTCTGTACACCGCCCTCTATAAGCATTACCTTGAGATAACAGCAAGGCGTTGCATTCACACCAAGCTAGTCTATTGTCTGTACACCGCCCTCTATAAGCATTACCCTTGAGATAACAGCAAGGCGGTGCATTTACACCAAGCTAGTCTATTGTCTGTACACCGCCCTCTATAAGCATTACCTTGAGATAACAGCAAGGCGGTGCATTTACACCAAGCTAGTCTATTGTCTGTACACCGCCCTCTATAAGCATTACCTTGAGATAACAGCAAGGCGGTGCATTTACACCAAGCTAGTCTATTGTCTGTACACCGCCCCTCTATAGAGCATTTACCTTGAGATAACAGCAAGGCGGTGCATTCACACCAAGCTAGTCTATTGTCTGTACACCGCCCTCTATAAGCATTACCTTGAGATAACAGCAAGGCGGTGCATTTACACCAAGCTAGTCTATTGTCTGTACACCGCCCTCTATAAGCATTACCTTGAGATAACAGCAAGGCGGTGCATTTACACCAAGCTAGTCTATTGTCTGTACACCGCCCTCTATAAGCATTACCTTGAGATAACAGCAAGGCGGTGCATTTACACCAAGCTAGTCTATTGTCTGTACACCGCCCTCTATAAGCATTACCTTGAGATAACAGCAAGGCGGTGCATTTACACCAAGCTAGTCTATTGTCTGTACACCGCCCTCTATAAGCATTACCTTGAGATAACAGCAAGGCGGTGCATTTACACCAAGCTAGTCTATTGTCTGTACACCGCCCTCTATAAGCATTACCTTGAGATAACAGCAAGGCGGTGCATTCACACCAAGCTAGTCTATTGTCTGTACACCGCCCTCTATAAGCATTACCTTGAGATAACAGCAAGGCGGTGCATTTACACCAAGCTAGTCTATTGTCTGTACACCGCCCTCTATAAGCATTACCTTGAGATAACAGCAAGGCGGTGCATTTACACCAAGCTAGTCTATTGTCTGTACACCGCCCTCTATAAGCATTACCTTGAGATAACAGCAAGGCGGTGCATTTACACCAAGCTAGTCTATTGTCTGTACACCGCCCTCTATAAGCATTACCTTGAGATAACAGCAAGGCGGTGCATTTACACCAAGCTAGTCTATTGTCTGTACACCGCCCTCTATAAGCATTACCTTGAGATAACAGCAAGGCGGTGCATTTACACCAAGCTAGTCTATTGTCTGTACACCGCCCTCTATAAGCATTACCTTGAGATAACAGCAAGGCGGTGCATTTACACCAAGCTAGTCTATTGTCTGTACACCGCCCTCTATAAGCATTACCTTGAGATAACAGCAAGGCGGTGCATTTACACCAAGCTAGTCTATTGTCTGTACACCGCCCTCTATAAGCATTACCTTGAGATAACAGCAAGGCGGTGCATTTACACCAAGCTAGTCTATTGTCTGTACACCGCCCTCTATAAGCATTACCTTGAGATAACAGCAAGGCGGTGCATTTACACCAAGCTAGTCTATTGTCTGTACACCGCCCTCTATAAGCATTACCTTGAGATAACAGCAAGGCGGTGCATTTACACCAAGCTAGTCTATTGTCTGTACACCGCCCTCTATAAGCATTACCTTGAGATAACAGCAAGGCGGTGCATTTACACCAAGCTAGTCTATTGTCTGTGCACCGCCCTCTATAAGCATTACCTTGAGATAACAGCAAGGCGGTGCATTTACACCAAGCTAGTCTATTGTCTGTACACCGCCCTCTATAAGCATTACCTTGAGATAACAGCAAGGCGGTGTATTCACACCAAGCTAGTCTATTGTTGGGCTCTCTGATCTGTACACAATGACCACTTGAGAATGGTCTTCAACGGAGAGGAAGAAATAACAACGACGATCGAGTTCTCCTTTTAACAGTTTTCGAACTCTGTAATGGTTCTAAACAGCCATATCAGCAAAATGGCTGAAAGGCGAGAGAATGTAACGCGTAGTTGTCAAATACTTGAATTGCAACATCTACTTTGAAATTTTTGGGGCCATAGATATTATATTACACGACTCAATACTTTCATCAAACTTATTGAATTCAAGAACAAAAGCTAATCAAAAAGAGTTTGGTAAAAAGCTGCAACAATATAGCTTCTATTAATTGATGCTTTTTTGTCCTTGAATTCAATAAGTTTGACAAAAGTATTGAACCGTTTAATGTGGGTAAAAAAGAATTAGTAATGTATGATGGATTATGATTAAATACAATTAGACAACTCAAAAAAATATTGAATTTTTGTTTCATTTCATCCCAACAATATTTGCATATTTTTTATTATTAAAAACTATTTTCATTAAAATCACAAAAAGTGAGTATTCGTACATTTCCTTACCCTCACGGATGTGCTACTATTTACAATGTCGCGACTCCACGTGCTCGCTTATCAACGCCACCCAGAGCGTTTCTATAGTACAAAGAAAACAACATTCTCTGTCGATAATTTGGAAACACATTTTTAGAAGCTCACAGAGCAAGCTTTGTAAAGAAGCCATGCATAAAATCTGAATTTTAATGGCGTGCTATATACATATAACTTGCGCGTATTAAAAAAAATAAAATAAAAAAACACGTACAGGAAGTAACATTTGCGAATAAATTCAGTAGTGACTGCGGCCGTTGTGGTCCGGGGGGGGGGGGGGGGAGGGGGGGGCGGATGAAAAGTTGTTGTCAGCGCTCGGAACTTTTTTTACAGACTCAAAACGAGCGGCTGTATAACACAGCCATGAATGTTATTATCCGAGACATATAAGAATAATATACATCCCGTACTATAACGCCGGGTCGACTGAATCTTCTTCTAACACAAGGTCGCCATTGTTATGGCATCAGTCTGTCTCTCTCTACCAACAGGGACGACGGGTGCAACTCAAACGAACACAAACAGTGAGTTGATCCGCACGTTGTAGCACAACAATAGATGGAAAACGCGCGAGATTTCAAATAGAATTATGAAAGTATAAAATATTGAATAATAAATTCCCGGCGGTGTTGGGGGTTTCCTATTTCTAGCCCCACTCCTACGTCAGTCATGCTGGCAATTATCTGCAAGCGGACTGGCACAAACACAGCGCACAGCTCATTCAAAGTACCATCCTAATTTCGTTTACTTTGACGAGTTTTGTTTTACGCACATAGAGAAGAAATTCACTATTTATTTATGTATAAAGCTTACAGAAGATATCTATGTACGGATTTTCATCATCAAAGAGAGGTCAGTTTTAGGAATGCATAATCTTTCTTTCTCTGTTGTTCATTTTATAACAGCTCCGGAAACTAGAGAGATGATTTAATTCAGTCTTTCGCATAAGATCAGGATGTCTTTTACCAAACTAATCATCTAGAATCTTCAGAAATGTCGACAGTAATCCCACGAGACATTCATCGGATTGAAAGATGCTACAGCAACGGATTTCAGTGATTAAAAAAGCGAGAACCACGGTGGAAAATAAGTAGCTTTACAGGAAGGTGGTATTAAACCCAAGGTTGTCAGTGGCTTAAGGCGATCTCAACGCTCGACGGCTTCGCGACTTTTCACATGTCGGAGATGTGAGCATTAGCATCAAGGCAAGTTAAGCATTACATTGACTGTTGAACGCTGCAATGGCTTTAGTGCAAGTAGAGCTTGATGATCATGTATATAAGTTCCATCAGAGTTGACTGTTGAACGCTGCAATGGCTTTAGTGCAAGTAGAGCTTGATAATCATGTATTAGTTCCATCAGAGTTGACTGTTTAACGCTGCAATGGCTTTAGTGCAAGTAGAGCTTGATAATCATGTATATAAGTTCCATCAGAGTTGACTGTTGAACGCTGCAATGGCTTTAGTGCAAGTAGTGCTTGATAATCATGTACACGTTACATCAGAGTTGACTGTTGAACGCTGCAATGGCTTTAGTGCAAGTAGAGCTTGATAATCATGTATATAAGTTCCATCAGAGCTGACTGTTGAACGCTGCAATGGCTTAAGTGCAAGTAGAGCTTGATAATCATGTATTAGTTCCATCAGAGTTGACTGTTGAACGCTGCAATGGCTTTAGTGCAAGTAGAGCTTGATAATCATGTATTAGTTCCATCAGAGTTGACTGTTGAACGCTGCAATGGCTTTAGTGCAAGTAGTGCTTGATAATCATGTATACGTTCCATCAGAGTTGACTGTTGAACGCTGCAATGGCTTTAGTGCAAGTAGTGCTTGATAATCATGTATACGTTCCATCAGAGTTGACTGTTGAACACTGCAATGGCTTTAGTGCAAGTAGTGCTTGATAATCATGTACACGTTACATCAGAGTTCTACGTCGTGTGAGTGATCTTGGCTTTCCGCAAACCTGCTTCAGTTCCAACAGAAGATCAAGTCTTGAAACAGTGACTTGTTACCGGGCGTGTTCTAACAAAGGAATGTTTGACGAGTCTCTGCAGGTTGTTTCACTAACATGTCTCGTAGCGCTTGGGGCAGTCATTGAGCAGATAGTGCAGGGTAGACAACCAACGTAGTTGGCAGTCATTGAGTAGTTAGTGCAAGGTAGAGAACCAAAGTACTTGGCAGACATTGAGCAGATATTGCAAGGTAGAGAACCAACGTACCAAAACTACGATCAAGGTTTTAAAATAGCGTCATCATTATTATAATCAATTGAACAATATCAAGTGTATTGTTCGTAAAGCAACTAAAATAATAAAAATAGTAATATTTTTAAATACTATATAAATACTAACAGCCTTGCAAACTCCTTGACGCAATCCGCCACTGGTTTACTCAAAATGGGCGTGCCTATAACATAAACCCGCGGTTACCAATACTCCGATGTTAATCAGAAGCAACAAAGTGTTTCGCATCATCGATATGTATCGAGTTTACCCCAAGTTTCTGTCATTTCGCCTTAGGGTAATCCCTCACTTTCGAACATGATATTCAAATTGGTTCTCCCGGGCTCCGCGCGCGAGGGAGACTTCATACTCACAACACTTCGCCTTAGGGGAATCCCCATCTGGGAATCCACCACTTTCGAACATATTCAAATTGGTTCTCCCGCGCACGGCAGACTTTATATTCACAACACTGACGTTCGTTTTCTCTACGTTTGAGTTGTTTTCGATTGTTTGGCTTGTTGACTCGGTGGGTCTGTATGCAAATCTACTTAGGCCAGATGGTAACTCAAGGACTAGTTTGCACCTTGAGTGACTTTCAAGCATATGGATTCAAGGGCACTTGTTGGCGCACGAGCAACAGGCCTTACCTCCCCCCACTCTAGGGGTTGTAATCGTTAAACTGGATATTTCCCAGGTCGCTTCTGTCAATACTTTTTACATGATTGTTACCACTTAAATATTAAACTGTATTCCATAACGCAGGCCGAGGTAAACAAATTCATAAGCAAATAAGAAAACCCAGATATAAATTTACAAACAAAGCACGACGTGTGTTCTGTAAACATCAATTCAGCGATTTTACCGTTAAATTGCATATCTCCCAAGAGCGACTCGCCTGCAATGGTCGTTAGAACATAAATATATAAATGCAAACTGAGATCAATTATTCGCGGATAGATGAAGAGTCCTGAACATATTACAAGAAAAGCAAGGTTATTCTGTGCTTGTATTGTGCAGTCAATGACAGGATCATTACGTTGCATACTTCTCACGGGTTCAACCGCGCCATGGTTGTAAACACATCGCGCGGCGGCTGACTTACAGACGTCGTGCAAGTGTAGCGATATACTCCGTGACAGATAAGCTTACACAGAGCAGTGACGTCACAGCGGGAGTGACCAATGAGGGTGACGCACTCGGTGCTTAATTTGTAAAATAATTAGTGGGTGGACTTTCGCCAATCTTTTTCTTCGGCAGGCGTGGGGGGAGGGGGGGGGGGGGTTGTGTTAGATTAGGTTAGGTTACAACCTAACCTAACCTAACCTAACCTAACCTAACTTAACCTAACCTAACCTAACCTAACCTAACCTAACCTAACCTAACCTAACCTAACCTAACCTAACCTAACCTAACCTAACCTAACCTAACCTAGCCTAACCTAACCAAACCTAACCTAGCCTAACCTAACCTAACCTAACCAAACCTAACCTAACCTAACCTAACCTAGCCTAACCACATAAACAGCCGCCGTACTCGCAAGTTAGTCCCGCAAGTTACTCCCGCAAGTTTTTCCTGCTAGTTAGTCCTACAAGTTACTCCCGCAAGTTACTCCCGCAAGTTACTCTTTCTGTTTAATCCTGCAAGTTACTCCCGCAATTTTTCCCGCTAGTTAGTCCTGCAAGTTACTCCCGCAAGTTACTCCCGCAAGTTACTCCCTCTAGCTAGTCCTGCAAGTTACTCCCACAAGTTACTCCCGCAAGTTACTCCCGCAAGTTACTCCCTCTAGTTAGTCCTGCAAGTTACTCCCGCCAGTTACTCCCGCCAGTTACTCCCGCAAGGTACTCCCGCTAGTTAGTCCTGCAAGTTACACCCACAAGTTACTCCCGCAAGGTTATCCCGTAAGTTACTCCCGCAAGTTACTCCTGCAAGGTACTCCCGCTAGTTAGTCCTGCAAGTTACTCCCACAAGTTACTCCCGCAAGTTACTCCCGCAAGTTACTCCCTCTAGTTAGTCCTGCAAGTTACTCCCGCCAGTTACTCCCGCCAGTTACTCCCGCAAGGTACTCCCGCTAGTTAGTCCTGCAAGTTACACCCACAAGTTACTCCCGCAAGGTTATCCCGTAAGTTACTCCCGCAAGTTACTCCTGCAAGGTACTCCCGCTAGTTAGTCCTGCAAGTTACACCCACAAGTTACTCCCGCAAATTACTCCCGCAAGTTACTCCCGTAAGTTACTCCCGCAAGTTACTCCTGACTACCCCACCCCCTCAATCAAGCAGGCACATATTTGTCAAGTAGCAAGGAGGGCGGGGAAAAGTCCAGTCGGCACATTAGTACAGTGACTACAGACAGGCAATATTGTATTGACTTTTCAATTAGGATTTTTCGATAATAGAGTAGGTGGGTGGACGCGTCCGCCCTGAAATAGAGCACTGGGCGCAATCTACCGGAAAGAACTCCAGGATATTCGTGGAAGCCGCGTGCATGGAAGGGGCGGTAGATAAGCGTCGTGAGGGTTGGGAGTGCCAGGAACTTTGCCACCTGTTACAATGACATCAATTCGAGGGGTTTAACTATTCTAAAATTGATGTTAATCTAAAAATTCTCTGGTAATAAACTTAATGTGTATCAAAATAATAATACGATTACACTGTAATTAAATAATATTGATTATAAACTTTGATGGTTATTATATATATACACAATTTAAAGATTTCCCGAAAAGAAAACCTTTCGTTATCGGTTTAAAATAATGCAGTTGATAAAAGCGAAGCTGCAAATCAGAAAATATCAGTAAGAAGTTAAAACCTATGTATTTGTAATCACAGGTAGAACCTTTCTTTTGCACCTTTGTCTACCTGTCACGAATAAATAAAATAAAAAATAAAATAAATTCACATTTAGAGTCCACCCACTCAGTAACTAAACTGATTTGCAGTGGGGGACTTTAATTTAAAGTGACTAAACCAACCCTGTAGGCTTCGAAAACCATCGACGAGTGAGCGATAACCAATCAAAGATCGATATTTCAAATACGAAACATATGAATCAGTGATTGGACAGTGCGAACACCTGCGGACAAATGCCAGAATCAACAAGGCCAATTCAGAACAACTTTGAATTTATTGAGTGCTTCGTTGTTAGGACGGCTCCAAAGTCACCGTTTACTTATTCCTAGGCCAAGAAGTAAAGGAAAGGCCAAGAACACACTTTCGCTGCAAATGAATAACTTGATCAT
This sequence comes from Isoperla grammatica, assembly GCA_945910005.1. Lineage (NCBI taxonomy): Eukaryota > Metazoa > Arthropoda > Insecta > Plecoptera > Perlodidae > Isoperla > Isoperla grammatica. The sequence continues at coordinate 1,317,807 of OX246750.1, forward strand.
GAAGTATAACATAACTAGGCCTATTACAGAACAAGTACTTCAACGCGTGACGGTTGACCTAGCGTTGCGCCAAACGTGAGCTCACGTGACGCGTTCTTCTACTTCTTCTTCTTTCAATTACTCTGAGAACCTCTCAAGACTTAACGGCTCGCGACGCGCGTAACGCGATGTTTACAGGCGTATTTACGAGCGTCTTACGATGAACGCCGGCTAAAGCATCCTGAGGTCATTTCCTGTGTGGCCGGAGCACTTGCAATGTGGCTATCGCGACCGTTATATTCAGCTCCCGGCGTTATTGACTTCACAAGTCAGGAAATTCAAGCCAGGGGTTTGAAAGCTGTTAAAGAAAATTATCATAATTTCTAATTGGAATCATTTTTAGTATTGATTTTTGTTTTTTTAGGTGTTTTAATACGTAGAGAAATAGACCAAAAATGATCCAGGTAAAGCCTGTCCGCCCAAAGTAGACACGAAAGGTTTAGAGCCAATGACCAATGTTTGTCTATAGACCGTAAAATTGGGTTTAAAAGCTACAGTTGTCCCAAGACTACCTTACACATGCTTTCGTCACAGGCGACCGGTTCGTAGCCAATCAACGATCGGTATTGGCCCGGATGTGTCTCGGGCGGTTCGCTGGTTGGCTACGACTGTCCCGGATGTGACGAAAGCAGGTGTAAAGTAATCTTGGGTCCACTATAACAAGAAGCGCGCTGTTGTAATTTCCTATTGGTTTGGTAAGCCCTACAGACTGATTTATAAAATATACTAAATATTGTAATCAGTAAGGTAATTATTTTATTATTAAAATCTATAATTAGTAAGAGAAGGTAAATACACATTACAACTATACTGGTTGTTTTGTCAGATACATTAGGCTTACCCAAACACAATCCGCCGTTGACTCAGAGTTGCATTTTGAGGTGGAATCATAATCAAAAAATAAAAATTGTATAGCGTTTTTAACGTGAAACTACCCTGAAGTTAGCTCTGTAACCATCCACACCCCCACCTCGCTGTGTTTCACGACAGAATACATCCCTTCACTCCCACGACTTCCAGTAACCTTACACCCGAATCCATGTTTGCAGCCGCTCCATTACCCCAGCCAGGCGTCGCATGGAGACACTGACAAGTGTGTTCGGACGAAGAGAGGAATCAGGTAATGGCCTCAAGTCCTGACCCCTTTTAGAAGACTGCAACAACGCGAGGTATGGCCGACACTTTATCTACCCGGCGAGCAGAGAAAACCAAAACAACTATACGACTTGAAACAACGAGCTTAGCGGGTCGAACATGTTGGTACAAGGGAAACATGACAACACTGTATTTATACAGGACCGCAAAGCAAACGAGGCACTCGTAGCGGCAGGAAGTGTAACTAACTATACGGGAGTCGAACATTTTTGAAAACTTGTCAATCGAGAATTCATTTAATTAAAACGGAAACCTAGTAGAACAGGTAAAAACGTTATTAAAGACCTAGAAATTGGACTGTACACTGTTCCTTGGCAAGATAAAAACAATTAAAACCGCAATATTTCGAACCCTTATCAGAGCTCTTCAAAGGGGTCAGTGTGGTTTCACCCGTTGAAGAGCTCTGGGTTCGAAATATTGCGGTTTTAATTGTTTTTATCTTGACAAGGAACAGTGTATAGTCCAATTACTAGGTCTTAAATAATGATTATTCATTTGTTTTCTTCGGCCAGTGGTAAATGAAGTGTAGATCACATAAATGAGCCAAGGATAACAAATAGTGATAGGGCGATCGAGTTATGTGATTTGTTTATGGTTGCTATTGGGTTTGTTCTTATTATGGAAAATATCATGTAGTAAAACAATTCCATAGCAACAAATCCTGTTCCTAGCTTGACAGTTGTCTCTCTCTGCATATTGCCCTAAGAGCTAACGAATAGCCGTCTCAGTTATAAAGTAACTGTTACAACGGTAGCTTGTATTTGGTTGGTTCTCGCAGACGTCTAGTTTCTGAGGGAACCCGCAACTGACGTCACATCCGGACTACACAACAATGGAACAAATGAATTGAACTGATGGACAAACAATCAGCTGTCAAAATAATAAAATTGCAACCATAGAAATAAAAACAAGTGTAGCAATAGTAACTGCTCACCATTTAAAACTTTTGATGATGGACAACGACTAAGTGAAAGTTTTGTATGTGTATTTGTTTTGTTTTCCAAAATCAGGAGAAATAAGTTTTTGACAACTTGTTGTTTGTCCATCGGTTCAATTCATTTCTTTCATTGTTGTCTTTTGGTGTTGCTAGTAGCCTTAAGAATCAGATTATTCCATTACCTTGAAATGCAAATGCTGAATGACCCGTGTGAGGGAGTGTTACTGTTAACCAACATTGGCACAACCATGGTATACGCTTCATGTACACTGAAATGCTGAGTGACCCGTGTGATGGACTGTTACTGTTAACCAACATTGGCACAACCATGGTATACGCTTCATCTACACGGGAAGGGATATATTGTTCAAACGCGATTACATTACGTACAGCCCAAGCTCGACGTTTTTCTTACGTTTGAGCATGATTTGATTACCCTAGAGGATTTCATGAAAAAAAAACGGTAATATACATTTCAATCTAAACTATATTTGCTTTACACAAAACCCATATGTTCTATAAGGTAGTTTAATCACAGGACTGTATTTGTAAATGAAGGCTTAACTAATTGGTCTGTTGGATGAAGGGGGGGGGGGGCGGAGGGGGGGAGGGGTAGTTGCGGGCTGTCTGGCGATTAGATTGTTATTTGCTCGCATCTTGTTTTGAGGATATTTTGGCCGCAGAGCTAATAGGCAAGGAAGGGTTGGTTGCGGCCGGTTCTGACCACTACAAAGTGCAAAGAGTCTTTGTGTGTTGTGTTGGGAATGAGGGGAGAAGAGAAAATGTTTGCATTTGATTTTCTCCGTAGGAATAAAACGCTCCACAGCTATTACGATGTTGCCGTTGAATATTAGGGTAATAACCGCTAGCGTTGAGTTAAAACCTTCTCATTAACAAACAACTCGCGAATTATCTGGATACATTTTAGAAATAACAACAATTTCTGTGGAACATTTTGCACGTTAGGACAAATATGGGGCCATTTGTAAGACGGGTAGCCTGTAATAGTGGTGACCAATTCAGTTGAGGCAAACTCGCTTTTGCAAGAATATCAGGATGGGTTCTATAGAGTGTTTGCCAGGCTTATAACGCCCTTCCACCTGAGATTAGGATTAGAATAGTGGGATGTGGTGGGATGTTTCTATACCTTCTTTAACGACGCATTTAGCAAATATTGTTTCCTAACTTTCAATTGATTCTTCTCTTTGAACAGTTTAATTTTTCAATTTCCCATTATGGCCTATAATGGGAAATTGAAAAATTGAACTGTTCAAAGCGAAGAATCAACGAGAAGAATCAACGAAAAGAATCAAAAAGAATCATCTACGTAGTTTTAAATAACTTTTAATACGGGTTTGCAGTCCGTCGTTGTGTTTGTAGCTGTGCTCTTGTCTGACAACCCTTATTCATTTTGGATAAATAGGAATACATAATACATAAATGACAAATAAATCCAATATTGAAATCAAGCGAAGTGGCTTACAGTCACCAACATATTATATGCATCAAGGGTAGTTTAAATATATCTTCTACATCAACATCTCGGGGGGGGGGGGGGGGGGGTGTAGGGGGCAGTTCGTGTGTTCCTGGTTATGTGTGAAACTAGCACATTTTCTTCGCGTTGAGTATTTCAAAAGGTTATTTTAACATTCTTTACACTGAAGAGCAAGTATTTACAAGTTTTAGTAAATATATGTCAGCTGTGAGGTTCACCAAAACGCCGCTCTAAGGTGGAGCTCTAGTGTCGCGTCAGTGCGTATCTAGCAGGCCGTGATGTCTATGTTCAACGGTGATTGGTTGATTACCGCGACCAACTACGTCACTAATATTCGTGTCATGTCCGACAGTTTACCGAAGTGAACTTAGTGGCTGCCACACAACTTCGTGATCTTTCGAGAACATTAACCTTCAATCCCTCGACACCCACGAAGACGTTCTAGACATTAAACTGCACAAACTTGGGAATGCATAATTTGATTGAGACAAATGATGTCAAGTTAGATCTCTTGGACGTGAAATGTCACAGCTACTCAAGTATAATCATAACATGCAGAGTCTTGCTATGCAAGTGTATTTAGAGTGTTCCAAGTTATAATCCTGGCTTGGGCATGGATGTCAAGTGTGTGTACCATTGTAACAGCCCCCGCTCATAGTCTCGATTAACAACGTTGCCAAAATATCTTACGTGAAGCCCAAAGATCATCACAAGATTTTTGTCATTTATCGCTGTTTTTGTATGAGGAGTGAAAGAGATGAAATCATTATTGAAATGGATAGCGGTAGAGAAGTGAAGAATGGTAATTGATAGTCGTTTCTTGCGAAGGTTTGATGAGCACATCTGTCAACACATAAAAAACACACGCAAGCGCCTATAACATCTAAATATATAAACCATAACTCCAAATCGTGAACACTTTTTGTCATTCACGTATGAAAAATAAGACATACAGGAATATAAAAGAGACCGTATGGATTCGACGAAAACGTGCCAGATGTATTTTTGTCTCCTCTTGAAGAAATTTCTTTCCTCTGAGTTATAAATGTTGACTTTACCTCTTGTTTATTTGCGCTCGTTATATCGCGTAGAAGTTCCCGCCGATCCCAATAGTTCGAGACTTTTATTCGATTTGTTTTATTTCTTTTCGAGAGGCCAATAATATATAAAACCCTGGCTGACACCTTCTGTTAAGAATGCGTTTTATTGCGTGGCGTGACGTTACTGAAGAAACTTATTTCCAGCCGCAGAACTGACCGAATGGCAACGCTGCAAAGTCGTTAGTCGGCCATCTTCGGAACTGACCGAAGTGCAACGTCGCATATATTCGGGCAGCCATCTCTCGCCGCTTACAAAATGGAGCGCAAGAAAGCTGAAATAAGCTCTTTGCAATAAGTGAGCTTGTGACGTCATAAAGCACAGACACTGGCGAGTGGAGGGAATAATATAGAGCTGGACTCTCCGTGGCTGTCATAACTTTTACAAACTATCTGGCTCTGGCGTGACTTAGAAGTGGTCACTGTAGAAGCCGGACACTTGGCAAGTATGATTCGTATAGAATAGTTATGCGGTTGTCAACCAGTGGGCCGCAACAAGTTTAAAACAATATGAGTTCAGTGTATGGGGGTTATCTAATTTAAATGAAAGGATTGCTTAGAAAACAATTGATTCCCAGTCATTCCACTATATACATCACTTCCTTTATATCTCATGATATAACACATATGTATTATGTGGCTGAAGTTATTTTTTATGTTCATGATCCAACAGATTAAAGACATATTTTTAAATAATGTCATTTCAAATACAAAATATTTACACCTTTGGGAGATTGTTTAGAACTTCTACAAAACGTATGATAATTAATGACGTGAACAGTAATCAAATCCATTACATCTCCTTGTGAAATATATGTAAGTGTTCCGTGTATACCACGGTAGCGCACTGTTTGGGATCCACTATAGAATAGTCCCACAATTTTTGTTTTGATTTTAGTAATTTACGATTAAGCCTCGTGCCGCATAAGCAATTTGCAATACTTTGATTTACAACGCAGTCACGAAGTTGCTCATAAATTAATCACTCGCAAGCCATAAAAAATTAAAGCTGACGTCAAATTAGTTCGGTATAGAAATTCTTTATCCTCCGATAAAAAAGAAAGTTTTTGTACAGGCAGACGGGTTATAATAAATAAATTTGTCCTATGTTCAACACAATTTGTAGCGAACCTTCTTGGTATTTAATCACCAGGCAACGTGTTTTTATCCCCTTCTATCATATTATGACACAACTTTATATAACGAAGGTTATTCTTAGTGAAACCATCGCCGACAACTCTATATATCTCCACTGTCCACTTGTTGAACAATGTTCGGCTTCTTCCTTCACAGTGTGGGCCTACCTCAGTGCGGCAACTCATACATATACACTGCACGCAATCTCGCCTTCAGGAGTTAACGTAATCTTTTCCCTTCACTTTATAAATTCACTTTCTCCTTCCCAGTATGTCGCTCACTTGTGTTTACCTTTGGGCTTTACCTGAGTATACGGCTTGGATACCGATAGCGGTGACTCAGCGGCAACATGCAAGAATCTCATTTTGGAGGCAGCTGGTTATATCCGGCCACAAGCAACTCTGACTTATGTTTTCCTCAGTCACAAAGCGAGCCAAGATGAGGGAATAGTACTATAGTAGGAAGGCGAGTGCTGAGATATTTCTACCACACTATACTATCAACCTTAGACACGACGTAGCTAGTCACGTGAAGAGGGGAACGTCATGTAAAGCTGGTGTGTACCCTACACAGGGTACACTGTGCACCCTACACAGTGGGTTACATAAAATTGCATGTCAACAATATGTTGAATATTGTTGAGTTCGTACAATATGGCGTCACTGCCCTCATTGTATTTGTAAAACAGTAAGTAACTACGGAATATGATTGATTATTATTTTTATAGAGAAATAACAATTTTTTTTCGTGGATAACCATCCCAATCACAACTCGTTCCTTTTTACACAGTTGGTAGCCTATTTGGAAGAAACATCCAAAGGCAAAAGGCTAAGGCAGAATTTGTCTCTTGACTGAAAAAAACTTCGGTACGCTTGGCATCAGAGGATGAATAACATCTATAGATGGGCTTTTACTAGAAAACAACGCTAATCTCCTTCCATTGTACAAAGCCCAATCAGGCAACAGACTACGCCAAACATCCTCGCATATCTGTCCTGGACCTCATCTCAAGACGAATGTAAAAACAAACAGAAAACCAATGTAAAATGGTAGATGTGACGGCGGGAACGACGATGTGAGAGAAAAAAAGAGGTTTCAATATAAATAAAAGGAATCCTGATTTATTCTACCTGTGTTTGTACTCAGCAAGTCAGCATCACAGATCAAAGGATAAGTGGTTCAATATCCTTCAAGTGACTTGATTTGGTTTCTCCGACGTCAAGGATATTCTTCATTCTTTATTGCCTCAGTCAAAACGGTTGTGGTAAAGTGTTTGGGAATCTATTGTGGTATACATTACACAACGATATAACCGCACTGTTCAGTTGTAATATGATGAATTCCTGGTTTCACAGCACATCAATGGATGGAATAAACTAGTTGGTAGTTATGTTAACCTCCAAATGTGGGCTGCCTTAAATGAAATATCGATTATTGATAACCAAACTGACACGAGTAGATAGTTTGATATACGATGACAGTATTAATTCACAGTTTCTGTAACTATCACTGCTCCTCCCTCCGTCTCACTAGCTATCGTGAAGGACTCCATCATATGACGTCATCATTGAGGTTATTTGGAAACCGATTCAATAGACCAGACTTCATTTCAAGTTCTGAATTAATATAAAAGGGGGACCCACCAGATTTCCATTATTGGTCTACGGATGTCAGATATTTCAAATACAAACCGTAGAAACAGGACTTTATCAATTCAAGGGGCCGGAGTCGGAGTTAGAGTATCCAATAACTTATCATTCGTCCAGTGAATTCCTAATGTTGTGTTCTGTTTGGGGTTGGCTGGCATAGTAACAAGGTCGTATGTATTGTATACGCCCTTAAGCCCGTGGACCACTGACTTCATAAGTAAAATAAACAAAACAAAACATTTGTATTTACTTTCTACCCACTCGGCTCCAAGAACTGATTTTCAGAGGGTGAAATATTGATAAAATGTCATGCAGGCTACTTCGTTGCGTAGAAATAGTGAATGTTTGTTGACTTGAGCGTCTACAGCTGAAGTTGACTACTCATACAGCACTTTATACATTGTTTTAGCATCTATTGCGCAAAACGATAAATTAAACAGCGGAGCGTAAGAATTTGTTTGGTGTCTGTATCTTGAAAACAACTTTTAAAATCGAAATTTTGGGAAGAACGATATTATCAGGGCCATAGGCGCCGACTTGTAAACATTTCAGGGGGGGCTCAAAAAAAAAATGACGCATTAACATTGGAGACACAGTAAGTATAAGTAGTAGTATTAGTAGTGTTGGCAAATTGAAAATTTTCAAGAGACTTTTTCAGAAAATTTTCAAATAATTTTTATTGCTAATATGATTTAGGTTGTTCATCTTACATCATCTGATAGTATTAGATACCAAAGAAAAGCATGTGGAATTGTGATACTGAATACCCATTTAAATGTCCATTCCATGCAAAAATGCATCTTGTTGCCTGCCAGAAAATTAAAATTATATTCAAACAAAATGTCTTTGAATACCTTCTATATTAAGGGCCAGTATTACAATCAACAAATAACAATAAAATCTGTTGAAGATAACAAAGCAATTTGTTGTAAGCAATAATTGGTTGATTTCAAAGAAGGTACTGAAGGGAGGTTGCCAATGGTGAAAACAAGCTACTCGACAAATAAATAGTAAGGCTGTGTCTCAAATCAATGTTTTTCGCTAGTCGACTAGCGTAGCGGACTAACCTTACAATTGGTAACAATTAATTATAACAATCGGTAATTGTTGTTTTAGTTGGCGAGGCTGGCAAAGCAGGCCAAAATAGAGATTTGAGATACGCCCTTAATACAGCATTGAAATAGCAGGCCTAATTACAATAAGTAGGCTATTTTAGAAACGATAATTAACAAGTGTCTGAGTTGCTTTTCAATACAGACACATTACCAGTAAGTTTAAGTTAAATATAAAACCCATTTTTGAAAGTACAAACATCAAGTTATATGATAACACTAAATATTTTTTTTTTTGAAAATTTTCACGAAAATTTTCATGAAAATTTTCATGAAATTTTCAACAAATCAAAATTTTCTGAAAATTGCCAACACTAAGTATTAGTAACGAAGTTTGGAGCTGGTGCTGTTAGCCGAGGTTGATTAGGCGTTGGTTGTAAACCGCGGTCTCTGCGTTCCAGGTTCGAATCCTGGCTTGGGCATGGATGTCATGTGGCCTTTTTTCATCCTCATAATACCCAAGTCATCGTATCATCACGAAGTTTGGAGAGGTCTATGGGGGTGCTATAGTTCAGAGAAATATCAAAATCCTCCTTGAAAAAAACGTTTCATTTTCTCCATCGATCTTTCAAGTTGCAAATTGTTTCATTTTGGCCATGTAATTGGTTACTTTTTCCTGAAACCCATTTCGAAAACTGGATGAAGTTTGATCCCAAACTTGAATACTTATAGATATGTCGTTTAGTAACCATGAACGTCACTGCCATCGTCAAGTCGACGGGGTATTTTCCTTTGTCTGGAAACGTTTGGCTCTACTAAATCAAGCTTGTAAGCTCGACAGTGATTTTTCCCAAGTCGCTAAAAATCCGTCACGACGTAATACTAATACCTCGATTGCCGTTGTAATTGTGTTGAGGTTGTGTCATTTAAAAATAGAGGTAAGTGCTTTGGAAAATTTCGACTTTCACTGATCATGAACGACGTGAATTAGTACGTTTCAAAACTGGAGAAATTAACAGAAATCCATTGGCTTTTTCAGCCCCATCGCCCTGGCCTGTCAAGTGAACGTCTTGCAAAAACGTTATAATCGTTTTATAATAAGATTCGATTTGATACGAAACACCATCACCGTGTTTGGCAAAATGGCCTCAATGGCTTGTGAATCGTCATCTTGAAATTACTTGAAGATTGCATATCTTTTTGGCGAGTTTCGAACGAAAGTTATATAAGTTCACGCATCAATATGAGAAAATATCGTATTTTTCCTAAGCGTAGGATACAATCTCAGGGGGGGCTCCGCCCCCCTGTCATTTTTCAGGGGGGGCGCTAGACCCTAAGCCCCCCCGTAGTCGGCGCCTATGATCAGGGCGTTTAGGTAACGAAAACATATATATACACATTCATGACGTTGGGATTAAATGCGATGATGCGATATTTTATTATCTTTTATCGCATTTAATCGAAATGTAATGAATTGTGCATATGTTTGTTTCCGGTATCTGTAGACTCATGCCACAATTTCGGTTTAAAAAATGTTTTAAAGATACAAACAGAGCACGTTGAGTTCTTTCGATCTGTTACCGCAGACTCTTAAGGGACTTCAGCGCTGCCAACACTGAGCAGTGAAACCTAAGAAGCGGGAAGTCCCACGAGTTAAGTAAAACACTATCTCAACTTATAGCTTTTTACTTTCCAACTTCTCCGTCTAACAGTTGCTTTAAAGCCACCTCCGTAGAATAAGATCAATGTTTACAAACACAAACTCAAAAATACATTCATCATGTCTTTAAATATCTCATTTAAACACACCATACTAGAACTAATTAATTATGACTTCATTATTTATACGTCTTGATAATTAGCTATAGTTGAAAGACAAGTCAATTATTACGATTCTCCTCCTTTCATTTAGCGTCGTTGAAAGTTAGTTTACCTGGTTGGTTGGCTCTTCACAAGGACTAATGAAATCTGACAACACTGTAATCAACGAATACCGCAAGTTTTGAGGCAATAATGGAAGTTTTGATGCCTTTCAGGTAAACGTTAAAATAGTTCATCAGCTAATTGTAAGCGTACCATGACAGTTATTAATTCTTACTCGAGGGATATTTTGATGATGTGATCATTTTTATACATTAATTCCAAACATTTTATAACTTTCCATATCTGACAATTGAATATCCCTTGTCAAGAATAGATATGACGTTACATTCTAGATGGGTGCGTCTTAAAACACCATTTGTATGACATAACCTGTCGGCATCGAGATTGTTTTTCTTTCTAAATTCCCACGAAAAATGGCGCAAGGAAAATATAAACCGTTGTAATAAGATCTAGTAAATATATTTTTCGAAGAAAACGGAGAACTTGTACCTCTTCAGGTAACCAACTAGGTAAAGGGTGCGAATGGAATGGGGAGGGAATGTCCAAGGGATATTGTATAGGACTCAATCCTAGAATTCACGTTTTACGAAGAATAAACTTATAGAGACATTTTCATTTTTGATTGCCAGTGTTTCAATCACGCAAGAAACTCGCGGGGGAAGTTTCCTACGCGACTCCAACCGAGGAGTTGTGAACAGAAGCTTGTAGAATGTAGAGTGTAGACAACCGTGCCTAAGTTGTATGTGTTCATGTAAGTAAGTAAGTAAGTAAGTAAGTAAGTAAGTAAGTATATGTGTAGTAAGTCGTATAATGTATTTCAACGGTTGGGCGCGGTTTTTCTCGCTCCCTTCTTATGAACACACTGACCTATAAATGCAGCATTTAAACGCGCGAGACTAAACCGCGCGATCTCATAACCGCCGGTTGGAAACCGCTCGCGTGAAACAGAAGTCAGAGTTTCGGAAACGATAACAGTAGATAACCTCATTCACTTAGGATATTATGTTACAGTCTAGAAACACACAATATCTATAACGTAGTTGTATGGACTACGTATTCTTTAATTGTCATTATTTTAATTGTTTAATCATGTTTATTAACATGTAACTATAGTTATATATTACAAGTAGCAAGGTTCACAAGTAATCCGATCGATGTAGTAATCGAACCCAATTCACGCGCCCTAAAGGATACTTAAACCAAGTAGTTATGACCACGCCAAACATAAACTATTAATCTAGGCTCAAATTCACAATATGGGCGTAATTGATGGTCGTGTTCGGACGATCTATCATCATTAAAAGGGTTGGAAATTAATTTCACCCTATGGGTTGTTACGTTACAACATGAGAGTTGACAAGATACGCAACAGATAATTGAATCATATACCCTTTGGTGTCGCCGCAGTCTTTGTTACCGATAACGGATGTGGTTTCAGCTCTTGATCAGTGACTAAAAACATTTCGGGAACAGGAATGTATATATATCCAATTGTTTAGTTTCCGTAGTCGAACTATTGACACGATGACGTCACATTCTTATATAACCCCTTGTTCCAAGCACGGGACTACCTTTCTGAAAGTTCTCCAGTTATGGTGAAGCCATGCAACATATTCCGAGGAACTTCCAAAGAGTGGCTGTGGAATTTTGCTGCAGGTATTCGCAAAATTCGCACAACAAATACCAATGTGTGTCCACGCACGTGAACTATCTACGCACTACGCAGGTTTGTCCCTTAATGAAGTAATATTGTTTAGAAACTAGACATTTTTGGTCGAGACATCACCAAAAAATAGGCCACTGAAATCCGGCCGGATTCACAAGAGGTCTTAACTTAGGACAGGTCCTAAGTCCTGGGGCCGGATTCACAAGAGGTCTTAACTTAGGACCGGTCCTAAGTCCTGCTGTACCGTATGTGCTATTATAAATCCATGAAAGGCCTACTGCACGGCCCAATTGATAACTACTTTCGTGGAAATCACAGTGAACTTAAAATATTGCAAGGCGGTGTTTTAAAGTTTAGTGTTTTGTTTTCTTATACCTCCACAATCTAAAAACAGAGAAATGTGTATGTCAAGGTAAGTAAACGATATTTATTTATGTTCACACTTCGAAGTCATAGACGCATTGCCACCATCTTTGAAGAAAGATAAGACCAACTCAGACCGGACCTAAATATTTGTCTCAAGTGTTTGTTATTTACTAGGGTTTCTTAGCAACGTTGAGTCGAGGCTATGTGTAGGTCCGTATCAGCCAATGGCGAAGTGGTCCTAAAGTTAGGCCAGGCCTAAGTTAAGACCGCTTGTGAATCCGGCCCCTGCTGTACCGTATGTGCTATTATAAATCCATGGTAGGCCTACTACACGGCCCAATTGATAGCAACTTTCGTGGATTTCACAGTGAACTTGAAATATTTAAAGGCGGTGTATTAAAGTTTAGTGTTTTGTTTTCTAATACCTCCACATTCTAAAAACAGAGAAATGTGTATGTCAAGGTAAGTAAACGATATTTTTTTATGCTCACACTTCGAAGTCATAGACGTATTGCCACCATCTTTGAAGAAAGATAAGACCAACTCAGACAGGGCCTAAATTTTGGTCTCAAGTGTTTGTTTATTACTAGGGTTTCTTAGCAACGTCGAGTCGAGGTTATGTGTAGGTCCGTATCAGCCAATGGCGTAGTGGTCCTAAAGTTAGGCCAGGCCTAAGTTAAGACTTTTTGTGAATCCGGGCCCAGCCAGTTTAGATATATCCCCCTTATGACCACTGTCTTTCTTATCTAAGCTCTCTGGTGTTAACGAGGTGGTAATCTGCAACTTATCCGACCAAGTTTGAGCGCCAAAGAGCTCGCATGAAATATCCTAGAAAAGAAGTTGTTTACCCTGGAGTAATTACACGAGATTTTACCCCGGGCAATCGAGATACGACCAAACGGGGCCGACTAATTTCCAAACTTTAAATCAGTTTAGTCGATGTAATCTGTTCGTTCCTCGAGTTCGTTATGAATGGTTAATCGCGCGTCTAGGTAAACATAATGCCGGGGAATTAACTTGTACAAACTAAATTAGACGAGGTTATATATATACAAGTGTTTCTTAGTTTGAATTAAGTTTCTTAGGGTTCTACATCGAGCGATAGATTGGTTTAAAACTCGACCTTAGCGAAGAAATTTTCCACAAAAAGTCTCCGAAACATGCAAGAAGGCCTTAATTAACATATCATGTCCACGAGACTTAATAATTAATAAATAATAATAATTGATAATAATACAAACATACTGATGCAACAACTAGACGAATATGAAACCGTCACAAAGGTAACTTCATTGAGAACGGGTGAAAGTGCGTAGTATGTTTGTGCCCGGCCCAGAGTATACAACAACATTTTGTGAGGGGCAAGAACGGAGTGCGTTCGACAGTTCAATTTATTTTTAAAAATTTTAAACTCGTTTTAAGATATTAAATTTGCACTTTTTGATATTTTCAATCATCTAAATATGTTTGATTACATCATACGCTAGTCTTTAGTAGCATAACATCTTGGTGAACAGATATCGTAAGTAGGGCAAGAGAAGAGAAGAGAAGAGAGAGAGAGAGAGAGAGACATAGTCTCAATTGTGAGTCCATGTAGCTACAGACAAGATTAGCCCAATGTCTGCTAAAGACGTATTGGCTTTCATACGCCCAGGGAATCAGTGTCCCACCCGCCTTACACAACGAGAACTCCTGTTGGGGGTAGTATTAAGTATTAAGACTGACATGGTGGAGGTTGTGCCACGCAAGCTCCGCCAGATAGCAGGGGTCGGGGTCTTTACACCGAAAAACCTTTGCACCGAATCTACTTTGCACCGAATCTACTTTGCACCGAATCTACTTTCGACCGAAAAAAATTACTGAGTCGGACAGAGACTCGGACAGAAATCCTCTTTGGACATAATCTACTTTCGGCATAACATTTTCGGTCGAGTGTACCCCTCTGTAAGGACCATAGCATATAATTTTAAGTTTATACCTAAAGACCCGTACAGTAGGGTACATTTGACATAAAGAAGGTATCTTAGCATATAACATTAAAATATTTTTGGTCTAAAGACCCCTACTGTAGGGGTCTTTCGACCGAAAGTTATATCTAAAGACCCATAGGCTACAGTAGGTATCTTAGCATATAACATTAAAATATTTTCGGTCTAAAGACCCCTACTGTAGGGGGTCTTTCGACCGAAAGTTATATCTAAAGACCCATACAGTTGGTATCTTAGCATATAACATTAAAATATTTTCGGTCTAAAGACCCCTACTGTAGGGGGTCTTTCGACCGAAAGTTATATCTAAAGACGCTAACAGTAGGGGTCTTTAGACCGAAATAGTTATGTCGTCCCACAACACTTAGAATATTTTCGGTCTAAAGACCCCTACTGTATGGGTCTTTCGACCGAAAGTTATATCTAAAGACCCCTACTGTAGGGGTCTTTAGACCGAAATAGTTATGTCATCCCACAACACTTAGAATATTTTCGGTCTAAAGACCCCTACTGTAGGGGTCTTTCGACCGAAAGTTATATCTAGAGACGCTTACAGTAGGGGTCTTTAGACCGAAATAGTTATGTCGTCCAACAACACTAAGAATATTTTCGGTCTAAAGACCCCTACTGTAGGGGTCTTTAGACCGAAATAGTTATGTCGTCCAACAACACTTAGAATATTTTCGGTCTAAAGACCCCTACTGTAGGGGTCTTTAGACCGAAATAGTTATGTCGTCCAACAACACTAAGAATATTTTCGGTCTAAAGACCCCTACTGTAGGGGTCTTTCGACCGAAAGTTATATCTAAAGACGCTTACAGTAGGGGTCTTTAGACCGAAATAGTTATGTCGTCCCACAACACTTAGAATATTTTCGGTCTAAAGACCCCTACTGTAGGGGTCTTTAGACCGAAATAGTTATGTCGTCCCACAACACTTAGAATATTTTCGGTCTAAAGACCCCTACTGTATGGGTCTTTCGACCGAAAGTTATATCTAAAGACGCTTACAGTAGGGGTCTTTAGACCGAAATAGTTATGTCGTCCCACAACACTTAGAATATTTTCGGTCTAAAGACCCCTACTGTATGGGTCTTTCGACCGAAAGTTATATCTAAAGACGCTTACAGTAGGGGTCTTTAGACCGAAATAGTTATGTCGTCCCACAACACTTAGAATATTTTCGGTCTAAAGACCCCTACTGTAGGGGTCTTTAGACCGAAATAGTTATGTCGTCCAACAACACTTAGAATATTTTCGGTCTAAAGACCCCTACTGTAGGGGTCTTTAGACCGAAATAGTTATGTCGTCCCACAACACTTAGAATATTTTCGGTCTAAAGACCCCTACTGTAGGGGTCTTTAGACCGAAATAGTTATGTCGTCCCACAACACTTAGAATATTTTCGGTCTAAAGACCCCTACTGTAGGGGTCTTTAGACCGAAATAGTTATGTCATCTCCCACATGTACGGCTACCCATGGCATGGCAAGGCTACGATGAAACGTACATGAATCATGTACGGCTACCCATGGCATGGCAAGGCTAGGATGAAACGTACATGAATCATGTACGGCTACCCATGGCATGGCAAGGCTAGGGTGAAACGTACATGAATCATGTACCTACCTATGGCATGGCAAGGCTAGGGTGAAACGTACATGAATCATGTACGGATACCTATGGCATGGCAAGGCTAGGGTGAAACGTACATGAATCATGTACGGCTATACCCAAGGCATGGCAAGGCTAGGGTAAAACGTACATGAATCATGTACGGCTACCCATGGCATGGCAAGGCTAGGGTGAAACGTACATGAATCATGTACGGATACCTATGGCATGGCAAGGCTATAGGGTGAAACGTACATGAATCATGTACGGCTACCCATGGCATGGCAAGGCTAGGGTGAAACGTACATGAATCATGTACGGATACCTATGGCATGGCAAGGCTATAGGGTGAAACGTACATGAATCATGTACGGCTACCCATGGCATGGCAAGGCTAGGATGAAACGTACATGAATCATGTACGGCTACCCATGGCATGGCAAGGCTAGGGTGAAACGTACATGAATCATGTACGGATACCTATGGCATGGCAATGCTATAGGGTGAAACGTACATGAATCATGTACGGCTACCCATGGCATGGCAAGGCTAGGGTGAAACGTACATGAATCATGTACGGATACCTATGGCATGGCAAGGCTATAGGGTGAAACGTACATGAATCATGTACGGATACCTATGGCATGGCAATGCTATAGGGTGAAACGTACATGAATCATGTACGGCTACCCATGGCATGGCAAGGCTAGGGTGAAACGTACATGAATCATGTACGGCTACCCATGGCATGGCAAGGCTAGGGTGAAACGTACATGAATCATGTACGGATACCTATGGCATGGCAAGGCTATAGGGTGAAACGTACATGAATCATGTACGGATACCTATGGCATGGCAATGCTATAGGGTGAAACGTACATGAATCATGTACGGCTACCCATGGCATGGCAAGGCTAGGGTGAAACGTACATGAATCATGTACGGATACCTATGGCATGGCAAGGCACCAAGGCTATAGGGTGAAACGTACATGAATCATGTATGGCTACCCATTTGATGGTGATACTAGGATGCGTCTTTTGGTAGTCGTGGTTTTGGCTCTATGAGTATTCTGACTACATTTTGCAGGATAACGCACACAGTAAGCAAAGAAATTAATAATATTTTTCGTGTTTCCAGAGGTGGGGGGGATATTTACATTTTAACGTTGTATTGTCGGTTTAAAATCGGGATTAATTAAAGGATTATAAACGCTTTTTTCCATCCCTATATGAATTACGTTTAACTATAGCAACCAGTTTTGCGATGAAGTTATGAGTACGGAAAATACTGCATCTCGTTTAAATAACATTTACTATGTGGTACAGTTATGTGGTAATTCCGAATAGATTTTAAATGAAAATTATTATTAGTTATATTCTGTTAATTTATTAAGTTAGTATAAACCATTTTGCCGCGAAATTAAAGTATGTACACATGTTTTATCTGTTAAAATAGCAACCTATCTCTTTTCGAACACTATTATTGAACAGTTCACTATTTGTTTCACATTGATATAGTATAATACATGCATACGATTATAGATTGTATTAAGTTGTGTACATACTATTATAAGTTATTGGCTAAATTACTTTGTGTAATCAAAATAATTAGAACAATATACTATTCTTTATTTTGTATCACGGAATTTTTGTTTTCAAAATCATATTAGACAATTAATATCACACTTACACATAGCCATGACTCATATTTACTGAAATAGCAAAACATATTGTTAATATAGAGCATGGTAGTCGTGACGAGCCACTTGCAAACCTACCCTTCTATGCACCTCAATGGAAGTAAACGCCTGCATCCACACGACTAGCGACGCACCGGTGTCTTGCGTGTTGCCTGCCCACAAGGGATGAAGTTACACCGTTGCATTTTTCTAGTGGAAATTCGGTTACCACAACGGAATGCAGGTGATAGCACGTCACATACAAGCAGTTTGTTTTGGTTATGAGATGTATGAATAATAGGTATAGTGCCTAAGTCAAACCTGTACCACAGTATACACAACTATCGCTTCACAAAAGATACAAATAAAGGCAATATAATCATCCCACTTGTTACAGCTGCACACTTGTTCTTTCTTCATATTTTTGCACTTCCATCATCTGTATGTCTGTCTATCATCTAGTTTGTTGATCAGCATTCATTCCAAATTCAGTAATGAAGTGTGCTTGAAACGCCAGCCTATTTACTTATCAACCTTACGTCTGTTTATCAGGGGCGTCACTAGGATTCTGGGATTGGGGGGGCGCAAGCAGAGGCGGACTGGGGGGGGGGGGGGGGGGGGTAACGGCCCCGATCTTAGGGGCCCCGGGACTTGGCGAAGCTTGGCCGCCGGAGGCGAAAATTTGTCAGCCTACTATTTTGTTAGAACGCATATAAACACGTTTAAAAATCGATAAATGATGATAGTTATGTGGAACAACTTGTTGAACTGTGAACACCACTTTCAAAAACGAAATTGATGAAGAAACTTTCCCAACACTGGCAGTTGTATATTTCAAACTATACTGTTTCTAGCCCTCTACAAATATCGACTAGTTGTCCACTCGCATCGTGTAATTTGTACTCGTGGAACGAGTGTTGTAGCTGGGTATGCAGCTGGGTCGGGGGCGAAGCCCCTGCCGCCGGAGACAACGTCACCGAAGGCGAAACAATTTTCGGCCCTGCATGATGCTTAGTGGACTAAAACGACGGCGAAATCCTATCATGAAAAACAATTAAAGTTAAGTCAATATTACACTGTTACTTCCTAACGTCATAGGTCTAGGATAGGAGTTCGATCCTGTCATTTGAGAAGTAATCTTATGGCTAGTGCGGCGCTGGATCGGATTTCAGTAGGCGTCGATAGATATTGCCACAAAGTTCGCCTTTTTTAATTTTGAACGCTTATAGACACGTGATCAGCCCGATTTTCAGTCAGCTATTTTACGGAAAGTGGCTTTGTAATGGTACACGACTCCTTTATTTCATTTTTACATGAGCATATTCTATTATAAATGGGCAAAATGGTACTTTCAGATATAACAAAGTTTACTCGCAAATTATCAAAAGTCACTCTCAAGTAGCGAGCTAGCGAGCAGAAATCTTGAGGGTTCTTGTTTCCTATATATTTTTCTAGAACGGATATAAACACGTGTAAAAATCGATAAATGATGATAGGTGTGTCGAACAACATGTTGAACTGTGACATTTCCAGCACTGGCATGTTTTATATATTTCAAACTAAACTATAAAAAAGTAAGCTCTGAGGAAGAAAGCGGAAATCTTTGTAGCACTTCTAGATGGTCTATATAACTCTATATCTCCCTTTTCACTGACATGAGATACGTATTATGCTCTTCTTACTATTGTTTCATAATCTATATAGCGTAAGATATTTTCAGGGGTTGGGTGGAGGCCCTCTCCGTACGGGTTTCTGTAGTTCCGTACCTGCCAGTCCGCCCCTGGGCGCAAGTAACTAGTTGATTGGACTTGCGCGGGCTACACGGGGGCTTCGAAACAGCCTTTACAGCGATTTGAGCAAGGGAATTATAAGGATAATAGAGCGGCCCTAAAATGGATTTTATACACACACAACTATTTTATAATATTATAGTATACCAGAAGGCTGATTGCATGAAATAATATTATGATTGTCACGGTATATTTGTTATAGTATTTTAATTATTAATTTATAAGATAACAATGTCAGTCATTCCTTAATTACTTTACAAAAGATAAGATATATTATACTACCGTACGGTATCCACTAATACGACTTGTCACAAAACTCCATCTAAAGAACATCTGTCAATAAAGTGACCACTCTTTGTGGTACAAAATGTAATAATATTAAATACCTTTCATAAATTATATGCAGGAGATAAATGCTGTTTAACGGTTACATTTTAATCAATGAAGGCTTGATTAATTGCCATTAGCATAGCAGACCATAATTATTATTGAAATATTATAATATAATATGTAAGTATTGTTGATTTGATCTTTGATTTTTTAAAGAGACACGCTAGCACTGCTAGCACTTTAAGATTTGAAATTTAAGCAATAAAGTTGATTGAACGAGGAAATTATTGGGGGGGTGCAGGCCCCCCCCCCCCAAACCCCCTAGTGACGCCACTGCTGTTTATCCCGGCATGAAAAGAAGAAGCATTAAAGATGTTAAAAACCGAAAACTAATATTTTTCGGGACAGCTCAGCTCATACCTTCAACATTACGTTTGACATTCACAAAGCGAGCAAGGTAAATGTTTGACGGTACATATTTGTAGTATTGCAGATCGGACGCCGCCGCCCCAGAATTATGTTTTGCACTTCTGCACCCCAAGATAACCTATACCCTTGCTGCCACCCCTCTTGAGGCAGAAAACGCAATATGCCATGAGTTAGAACAAGTAAATGCGCATCTCAAGTCACCGTATCATCTTGCCTCAGTCGTGTGTACGCCGAATAGTTTAATTTTTATAAGTTCATACATTTTGCTATTGTAATCGCATGCATATGATTGAACATAGTCGTGTATCGTCACTAATTACTAAGGTACGACCATGTGTAATATATCAAATCAAAGCTCTTGAAAGGCTTGTTTACAATACATGCTTTGGAATGCCATCAGATGAAAAAACAATGTAAATCACGAATTAATTACGAAATCAATCTATCTCGAAGGAAGCTTATTTTATCAGGTTCTTTTTTACAGTAGTAGAAATGAAACAAACATTAGAACAAATAGCTCATAGTCATAAGATACATCATAGTGTAAGTTGTAGGTATTTATTGTATCTTGCTATGTTTAATATGTATTTTGATTAATAGGTACTCGGACAATGAACAAAAATAGTAACCACACAACCGTATTACGGAAAACAGTAAGTTTATTTTGATCCATGCAACGTCACTATATTTTTTATTTGGTGAAAAATGTAGGCTACTTTAGAAGATGTTTGTACTTTTGTTTAACACAACAAAGAAATTTTATTTTTTGGAGTTAACGGTTTCACTGGATTTTACGGCTGTGTCAAGCTCTAACTTCTTATATGAAGACAAATATTCAATATTGTATTCAAGTGATATAACATTTAATTGTGTGCTCTAATGAAGTAACCAATTTGCAATATTTACATCTAATTTTAAGTTTTTCGTTTTCGAAAACAATGCATTTGCATTTTCGAAAAATGCAAAAATATATTGCCCAAAATAAAAAATGTTTGGTTGCAAGATGGCGTTAAACAAAACAATTTCAAAACTTGTGTCGTGGGTTGGAACCATTATTGTGCATACCATTTTAAAAGTGTTGAAATCCGGCGGTAAGTTTTAATAAAAGTTGTCATCTTGACGGATTTTTCGGGTTATAGTGTAGTGGATTAGACGAATCATTCGGGGTTTTGTGATAGAAGCGTGAATTTTTGATCAAATACTCAGAAAAATATTCTAATCAAACTGCCCAGAGGAGGCCTCAAAAAAGTCTACTAGTTTAGGGGCTGGGAGGGGTCAAAAATGGGGGGTGGAGGGGACGTGAAAAAAATAACGAGCCACCAAATATGATCAGTACATACCCAAATTTTTAAATCTAGTAGCTTAAAGTCTATTCTAGAAAGAAAAAAATCGAAATATGATCTTACGGCACAACTTCATCAGATAATGTGACCTTTGACCTTAAGTCACTAATTTTTCTAATCTGTATGAAAATGTATCGTGTGACCACTCGCTGTGTCAAAAATTATCTCTAGAACACAAATTAAAGGTCGATATATGTTTTATAGTTGGTAGGGTCAAATAACATTGTGATCTTTGACCTATTTATTGAGAATAAATGCCCGCGTTCTGGTGTTGGGGGTTTACATGCTTCAAAGTATAGATCTCTCACGTACAAGTCTTGCGCGGAAAGCATGGTTAAAAACATTTACAAAAAAAGTACCCTTAATTGTCGATGGGGTGGTTTAGTTCGACCTTGATCTCAATAATGTTACATGTAATAGCGGCCTTTGAAAGGTAAAGATGACTTGGATACATTTCCTTTACTTATTCCCTTTAATAATTATATGTAATCCTGAAAACCTACGACACTTCCCACCTTCCCAAGAACTGCTACCTTATCGTAGTGGGCAGGTTTGCTTGTTTTGATGATCCCGAGAGCTATGGCGGCGGAAGCGTATATTATGTTTGTGGTCTAGGGCCACCCTAGCCAGACAGTTTGAGGTAGAGACGCCACATGAACATATTTTCACGTCTCGAAAATATTTGGTTTTTGAGATACACAATTCACCCCCTCTACTTCACCACCCGTTTTCATTCTACTGAATAAAATTTGAGGAAAATGGTAAAACACATGTTACTTTATTTTTAAAGGAGAATGTAATTAACCACAAATTTTCTCGTGTGTAACATCTTTGGTTTTTAGATAAAGGTGTGATAACAAAATTCATCCCCTCTTTTCATCACAGTTAACTGGATTTTCGACAAATAGTAAAACTCTTGTTTGTTTATTTTTAAAGGAGAATCAAGTTATTAATTTGTACATCATTCAGATATTCGGTTTTTGAGATATTAAATCACCCCCGTTTTCAACCCGTTAACTGCATTTTCGGAAAGTGGTAAAACACGTGTTTAGCATTTTGTAAAGATGAATATACCAATTTTTACGTTTGAAGCATCCTGATCGTTAGTTTTCAGACATCGGTATCCCCATTAAAAAATGCAACTTCCCGTTTTCACCCCCAATTAACTTGATTTTCGGAAAACGGTAAAACATGTTTCCTTATTTCTAATGGCAAGCCTAAAGTACTATTAAGTTAAAACATTAAAAATAATAATAAACCAACAAAAAAACAAATAAGCATATTACATCTTAGCATATAACATTAAAATATTTTCGGTCTAAAGACCCCTACTGTATGGGTCTTTAGATATAACTTTCGGTCGAAAGACCCGTACAGAAGGGGTCTTTAGACCGAAAATATTTTATGTTATATGCTAAGATACCTACTGTATGGGTCTTTAGATATAACTTTCGGTCGAAAGACCCATACAGTAGGGGTCTTTAGACCGAAAATATTCTAAGTGTTGTGGGATGACATAACTATTTCGGTCTAAAGACCCCTACTGTATGGGTCTTAAGATATAACTTTCGGTCGAAAGACCCATACAGTAGGGGTCTTTAGACCGAAAATATTCTAAGTGTTGTGGGATGACATAACTATTTCGGTCTAAAGACCCCTACTGTATGGGTCTTAAGATATAACTTTCGGTCGAAAGACCCATACAGTAGGGGTCTTTAGACCGAAAATATTCTAAGTGTTGTTGGATGGCATAACTATTTCGGTCTAAAGACCCCTACTGTATGGGTCTTAAGATATAACTTTCGGTCGAAAGACCCATACAGTAGGGGTCTTTAGACCGAAAATATTCTAAGTGTTGTGGGATGACATAACTATTTCGGTCTAAAGACCCCTACTGTATGGGTCTTAAGATATAACTTTCGGTCGAAAGACCCATACAGTAGGGGTCTTTAGACCGAAAATATTCTAAGTGTTGTGGGATGACATAACTATTTCGGTCGAAAGACCCCTACTGTAAGCGTCTTTAGATATAACTTTCGGTCTAAAGACCCCTACAGTAGGGGTCTTTAGACCGAAAATATTCTAAGTGTTGTTGGATGGCATAACTATTTCGGTCGAAAGACCCCTACAGTAGGGGTCTTTAGACCGAAAATATTCTAAGTGTTGTGGGACGACATAACTATTTCGGTCTAAAGACCCCTACTGTAAGCGTCTTTAGATATAACTTTCGGTCGAAAGACCCATACAGTAGGGGTCTTTAGACCGAAAATATTCTAAGTGTTGTGGGATGACATAACTATTTCGGTCGAAAGACCCCTACAGTAGGGGTCTTTAGACCGAAAATATTCTAAGGTTTGTGGGATGACATAACTATTTCGGTCGAAAGACCCCTACTGTAAGCGTCTTTAGATATAACTTTCGGTCGAAAGACCCCTACAGTAGGGGTCTTTAGACCGAAAATATTCTAAGTGTTGTGGGATGACATAACTATTTCGGTCTAAAGACCCCTACTGTAAGCGTCTTTAGATATAACTTTCGGTCTAAAGACCCATACAGTGGGGGTCTTTAGACCGAAAATATTCTAAGTGTTGTGGGATGACATAACTATTTCGGTCTAAAGACCCCTACAGTAGGGGTCTTTAGACCGAAAATATTTTATGTTATATGCTAAGATACCTACTGTATGGGTCTTTAGATATAACTTTCGGTCGAAAGACCCCTACAGTAGGGGTCTTTAGACCGAAAATATTTTATGTTATATGCTAAGATACCTACTGTATGGGTCTTTAGATATAACTTTCGGTCGAAAGACCCCTACAGTAGGGGTCTTTAGACCGAAAATATTTTATGTTATATGCTAAGATACCTACTGTATGGGTCTTTAGATATAACTTTCGGTCGAAAGACCCCTACAGTAGGGGTCTTTAGACCGAAAATATTTTAATGTTATATGCTAAGATACCTACTGTATGGGTCTTTAGATATTACTTTCGGTCGAAAGACCCCTACAGTAGGGGTCTTTAGACCGAAAATATTTTATGTTATATGCTAAGATACCTACTGTATGGGTCTTTAGATATAACTTTCGGTCGAAAGACCCATACAGTAGGGGTCTTTAGACCGAAAATATTCTAAGTGTTGTGGGATGACATAACTATTTCGGTCTAAAGACCCCTACTGTATGGGTCTTTAGATATAACTTTCGGTCGAAAGACCCATACAGTAGGGGTCTTTAGACCGAAAATATTCTAAGTGTTGTTGGATGACATAACTATTTCGGTCTAAAGACCCCTACTGTATGGGTCTTTAGATATAACTTTCGGTCGAAAGACCCATACAGTAGGGGTCTTTAGACCGAAAATATTCTAAGTGTTGTGGGATGACATAACTTTTTCGGTCGAAAGACCCCTACAGTAGGGGTCTTTAGACCGAAAATATTCTAAGTGTTGTGGGATGACATAACTTTTTCGGTCGAAAGACCCCTACAGTAGGGGTCTTTAGACCGAAAATATTCTAAGTGTTGTGGGATGACATAACTATTTCGGTCGAAAGACCCCTACAGTAGGGGTCTTTAGACCGAAAATATTTTATGTTATATGCTAAGATACCTACTGTATGGGTCTTTAGATATAACTTTCGGTCGAAAGACCCGTACAGAAGGGGTCTTTAGACCGAAAATATTTTATGTTATATGCTAAGATACCTACTGTATGGGTCTTTAGATATAACTTTCGGTCGAAAGACCCATACAGTAGGGGTCTTTAGACCGAAAATATTCTAAGTGTTGTGGGATGACATAATTATTTCGGTCTAAAGACCCCTATTGTATGGGTCTTTACTCTTAAGATTTAACTTTCGGTCTAAAGACCCGTATTGTAGGGGTCTTTTGACCGAAAATATTCTAAGTGTTGTGGGATGACATAACTATTTCGGTCTAAAGACCCCTACTGTATGGGTCTTTAGACCGAAAATTTTGTAAGTGTGAGATTTTATGTGCAATTTCTTCATTTCATGCTGGACTTAAAGTCGATCGATGAAGTGAACTACCCATTAAATACAACAACTAAACTATTCAAATTAAATGGACATGAAAAAATACTTTTTTTTATTCTAAATTATGAATTTCAAGAATTATTACATGTGAGTAGCATTTAATACTGAACGTCTTGAAATTATATATATTTTTTTATTAATAAAGTATATTTATAGTTTCTAATTTGAGTAGATTTGAGGTAAAATTGACACACCAGCGCAAATATCTCGGAAACGAATCGCGTTCGATCAGCGTTTTCAAACGTATTTATGTTAGCCATGAAGTTATCTACATTTAGGACGAAAAGTTGTTACAATATATTACTTTTTGAAGGTGCTACGCAAAGTTATACGATTGAAAGTGTAGGTTTTTGTTCAGTTGCAATGTATAACATAGGAAATTCCAACGCATTTCAACACTCAATAAATAAAAAACTAATAGCGGTAGGTGCATATTTTTTTCTACAATATTCACAAGCTTAATCTCAACTTGCAGAACATACAATTTGATTGATTTATATTACATGTGCAGTTATCATCGATCGACTTTAAACAATTTCACAAACATTCTCGGTCGAGGGGTACACTCGACCGAAAATGTTATACCGAAAGTAGATTATATCCAAAGAGGTTTTCTGTCCGAAATACTTAAACATTTTCACTAATATTTTTCGGTCGAAAGTAGATTCGGTGCAAAGTAGATTCGGTGCAAAGTAGATTCGGTGCAAAGGTTTTTCGGTGTAAAGACCCCGACCCGATAGCAGCACTAACGGTGCCAACCTTCACTGTTTACAACCACCAAGTAAAACATGTTGATAAGAAAGTATATGTGATACGCGATGATGTAACCATCAATTACTAATACATCTATTTG
The DNA here is from genome assembly GCA_945910005.1 of Isoperla grammatica. NCBI lineage: Eukaryota > Metazoa > Arthropoda > Insecta > Plecoptera > Perlodidae > Isoperla > Isoperla grammatica. The sequence continues at coordinate 1,344,363 of OX246750.1, forward strand.
AAACAGTTCAACTACGTGTAATTAATGCATACAGTCAAATTTGATCAAAAGCAACGAATCTCCCATCATTATTTGAGAACATCTAGCCACTCATTATTAACAATGATGATGAAGATCTCACCCTTATCTAGACATATCTGTCGAACACTATTAGCATCATCAATGACCAACTTATCTGATCACTTCCCCAGTCAGCAGCACCAATTAACAAATACACTCGGCGCAACTTGGTTGCCGGGATCTCAATGCGAGAGTTGAGAGTTTCGAGAGAGTTCTCGTCCCGTGATTGGCTAACGATGACGTCATTACGAAGCTTAGGTCGTTTATGCACGGAATCCTCTTGTGACTCTGACGAGATTAGTGAGTTTACCTCGTGGGGTTGGAATGTTGGGGTTGGAATGTCGGTGGGCGGTGCCCTTCGTCGTCCCCTGAGCCCCCTCAACCCCCTCCACCCCGCTCGGTTCGTAACGTTGATGTGGTGGTTCGCGCGAGCCATGCAAACAACGCGTGTGGGTTCGAATACAACATTCATAAGGATTGACTATAGTGAAGTTGTAGGTAAACACTCACGTAGGCTTTCGCGGCCCGGGTCAATCAATAAACTTGAACTTGACTTTCGGGTATAGCCACGTCGATTATCGCTTAAAAGCTGACGTTTCGGGCAGGTTACACTACCCATCTTCAGAGCTAAAACTTGAAGAAGGCACAGAATGAAACCTACTCGGTCCAGTTCCACTCTGTGACTGTGACAAGCCCTATTGTTTCCCGCGTATCTTTCTCACTCGTGATCCACCCCGCGCCTGTTCTACCGGTTCGACTCCGTCGTTATCTCCTGACGTCATCTCCGATAGCGCTCGCCGTGTTTCCCGCGCGTTGTTGATGCGATGTATAGTAGGTCTCCAAAGTTGTAGGTATATGTGTTCATATTTATACCTGTCAATATAGAATGTACTGGGTCTGGTCTTCGGTGAGACCTACTTTATTTCATTTTTAATGACTTATCAAAGTAATCAATACGAGTACGGATAAGCCCTTGAAAATGTGTTATTTTGTTTTCAAAATTTAATTTAAAATAGCTTAAGGCGAGTGCCCGAATGTTGACGGGCCGTTCGCTTTACAGTTTTCAGATGAAAAGATTCAGGTTAATTTGTGTACTTCAACTCTATGAAACCATGGACATCGATCGCTTCTGTCACACCATACATAAGAGTATTCAAGATAAAAGTGTGACTGTTTTTAATATCCCGTCCAAGAAAAAAATATTCTATTAATCATTTCTTAAGACCGTTTTCAGTTCCCGGATGAATGCTGAACGCTATATTATTCACTCTATTTCTCAAAGATTAATTACTTCACACTTCACACTTGTTGAGAAGTCTTTCACTCAAGCGTTATCGTAATTAGTCTCGCAGTTGTCTAATTGTCTTTTCAGACCGTATGCTAATGAAATAAATCCCAGAGTGAATGCCAAAGAAATTGGTTTCAGTCGTTCAGACGGGCTGGGGAGAACGTCAGCGCTCTGGCTCGTTACTAAACGTAACAAGCGAATCTAGACAGGGAGTTAGTTTAAGTAGATTTATCTCTATTCTAAAAAAAATAGTCGTTTATCATTTCGTATTGTTACGGCGTCTATGAGATAAAAGTTGACAATTATCTTGGGTATACTATCGAAATATAAATGCACAAACTTAGACGAAGTCTTATAAAAATAAAACAAATTAATGCATATTAACTGTCTACCCACTTTGTTACAACAACTGATATCAGGGGATATTTAAAGCGTTTCTTATGAGTCTCGTTACTTTGTCGGTTCCAAACAGTTTACGATTACTGAATTATCAACAAGTATTCGAGAAGCTCTTGAGTTAAGGCCCGTCTACATCCACTTAGCGTACGTAACTTCCAGAAATTAGCGAGTTGGCCATATTGAATTTACATGCAGCCATGCACATTGAAATTAGGAAAATTAACGTACGTTTCACGACGCGAAAAGTTGATTCAACTCCAACTTTTTTCCAATTTCTAGAATTTGGTTAATTGGCGCATGCGCAATAGAGAGCAAACATACCAACAGCTTACATTGTTTTTTTATCGAAGTGTCAAACCAAACCACATCACAACATTTCTATACATTTCTATTTTGAAAACAAATCTTCAAAACCAACAAGAAACATACAAAACTGTCACAAATTGGTTGCCCATAATTAAACGTTTTAACTGGTGAGCAGTTAAACTATCGCCCTACCTCGTTTTCTTCATAATGTTGCTATTTTATTATTTTGACAGCTCCTTGTTTTTCTTTCAGTTTGATTCATTTGTAGTTCGGCTGTGAAGTCAGTCTCAAGTTCCCTAATGGTGAGAAATTCGTGAGCTCTGATTGGTTTACGTTTACTTGAGAAAATTACCAACATTCGATGGGAACGACTAACCTAATTTCTATAATTTTCTATAATTTTCACGCGTACGCAAAGTGGATGTACACGAGCCTTTAATGGTTGTGTGATTATTTTGTTATGACATGTTTAAATATTTCATCCTGGACGTGGGGATATTAGAACCAACTTCTCTATTATTATTAGCTTCGCTAAATGCGCTCTAACTTTAGCACAGGGAACTCACGAACTGGCGGAATAAGGGATACTTTCATTATCGTAGAACTATACATTTCGGCCAGTATTGTATCGATGTGTCCACCACTAAAAAACAAGAAAAAACGAAGATAGTGGGAATCGTAAATATACATAAACAAAATAATCACTTCTTATAAATGTTGCAGCTAATTTTGGGCATATACATTCTACTGTTTTGATTCGTGCTAGATTGACGGTATGGCCAACAACATAATTCATTTTGGTGCCAATATTTACTACACAAACCGCACTTAGTATTCTAAGTCAACTACTTTAAGGGGTACTAATTTCATCGAAAGACCCAAGTTAAACGTCGATGTAGCCGTTACTAACCGAAACCTCCCTCAAAGTAATTATCTATTTATCTCACTGGACTTTTCCCGGGGCAGATTCCTCTCGCTTTGTCTCTAAGGAAGACACGTGATGCGTTGTCACGTAGAGCACGTAGCGCAGAGCACGTAGTCCACCCCCGGGGAAGACGGTCAGCGCGTGGACAAGATGTCAATGGTTGGATGCTGATCGCTTGTGAAGCCATCCCCGTTGATGACGTCACACATTCACACACCAATGAGAGAGTCGGCTCACGGAATAATCCGATTAGCGAAGCTGTTTTAGCCGACGCTTTCACGTGCGAAGTGTCTTTCTAATTAAAGTTTTATCATTTCTTGCGAGTTTACATCCACAAAGAGTTTTGGGAATAACATTTTCGAACTTTCAAGCGAGAAAAACGTAAGATGTCTTTGCTAATGAAATTTCGATACACTTACATAAAAAAAAAAAAATAATTTCCACTTATTTTCGTAGGCGGTTTTGAATAATATTTTTGAAAGAAATAAATATCGGTTTTCACTCCATCTTGATCAAGACAGAAAGCAGACATAGATGGATTAACGCTTTATCATACTTAAAAATAAACAACATTTAAAAACATGATTAATTAAAGTTATAATTGATAAGACTTGTATGTCGCGTATTGATGTGTAAACTGAATTAAAAACTTTGAAGTTCTGAACCTAGTTATCTTGTATTTACTTAACTAGGTTAATACTACAACTAACAATCCACATCAGGACTTAGCTGAACATTATTTCCGATCAACATGTGTTGACTATTGATTTTTAAATTAGATTGAGCCAAAAAATAATCGGGGTAAGTGCAGAAGGTAAGTTAGAGTAGAAACATGTTCTGCCCGACCTTATATGTTGCGGCAAGTGTACCAACTTTGAAATGTTTACGAATACCAACATCGCGAAACGAAACGGAAGCGAATATGACCCTCGTATTGTCAGGGTAAACGAGATTGTTCCGCTTTTCCTTTCACTGTGTTTCGATTTAAATGCTAAATAAATTCCTCACTCACCCATTAACTCTTTCCTAGTTCTCTTCCCCTGTTCGCTTTCCTCTCCTCTTTCCCCTCCGAACACACAAACAAAGTCTGGGCACTTTCACAGGAGTCTTAAAGTTCAAGTAACACGCAGTTACGGCTTGCTGAATCGCATTTAGAGAAGGTCTATAGTTGAGAAACTGTAAGAATGACGGCCCCCTCCATATCCCCACCACTGCTACCCGACCCCCCTAAATTCCGTGAAACAACAAACTGAACAACTGAAACAAACTGATTTTCAGTTACGCATTTCATTTTGTTAGGTTGTCATGGAGTTGAGGGGGGTCGGGTAGCAGTGATGGGGATAAGGAGGGGGCCGTCATTCTTACAGTTTCTCAACTATAGTTGATGATTCTGTCGTTTAAGGTAGGCTAAGCTTTCATTCTGGAGTGTCAGAATAATATATACGAAAAAAGAAAAATGGTCCTTTCCATATTTAGTAATAGACGCACCCACACCAACTTGCCTTTACAAAATTGCACACGAGTGTTTAGTAGTTTAGTTTAGTTTAGTTTAGTTTATTGGACAATATATATATATATGTACATACATTACATAATAATGATACATATTTGGTGACAGATACAGTGATCTGTATTGTTGTCCTGTTATATATAGCCTAATAATAGTAATTGTACAGAGATAAAGAGGAAGAATACAATACAAATAAAATAAGCAAGGTAATAATTATATCAGTGATAACATTAAATCATAAGTAAAATAAAAGAGCATTAGCTATAAATTATAATGGTTGATTAAATATTCGTTTATATTGTAAAATGGGTTTATTTTTAGGAAGTCTGCTAGCCTTTTTAAAAAAAATTATTATGTTGTCTAAGCTACTTGCAGTTTTCGTGAGAGCAATTAGCATACTGAACTGAAGTAACAGTCACGTTTGTAAAAATGGTAATGTTAGCACGTTATATATGAATCTGAAACCTTGTCCGGTCTGTGTTACAATCCTGATCCCCAAGGCTTAGAGTATTTACGACTATACGATACCCCAGGCGGACGTGGATTAAATTATACTAACGTAGGTTTATCTACAAGCTGAGGACTCTCAACGATGTAATGGGTTTATACAAAAATGCGAGTAAAAAAAAAAAAAAGTGAGCATTTCTAATATTTCGTGGGAGTTGGGGAAAAAATATTCGCTCAGAGACATAAAAAGAATTAGGTTTTAACTTTTGTAATCGGAAATGATTAGTTTGATTATTTGGTATTTAACGACGAACGCGCCAATCAAGTCATATTATGACGTCGATAATTATCAGAAACAAAAGTAAAACAAAAGTCTCCAAATCGGATTTTCACCTTTGTCAATTCTCAATGAATGGAGACATCTAAATCGTCTGTTGGCTACAGCTTGACGCACAATAGACGTTCGATCTCTTTCTCTTCAAGATCTTTGCAAGCGGGGCGAGCGCTAGGATCTCATTCAGTATTTCAATCAAACAAGCAATGACAACGATCACTGCTTCGTGAATCCTTTTTTAAATAACTCTGAGACAGCAAAGTACACACCGCTTCTTTTTTGGGTGAGTGAGCTTCGTTGATCGAGCTGGGCGACTAAAGTAGTAGGGTCACCCACCACACAGACCCTACCTCAGCATCATTCATCAATCATTACATCTGCACTAGTGAGACATCGGTCCTGTTGCAGATATAGAACGCATAATAATAAAAGTTGACGCACCAAAATAATAACACATTTTGTGTGTTGTGGGCACCAAAACGACGAATGTTTGGACCTGGCCCTGAGATTCAGCAAACCTCCGCCTGAGAAATTTCTGAGAAACTCATTTTGAAAAGAAAATAATACTAAAATTAAACATGTAAGTTAATATTTATATCAGATCCATAGAACGTGTTCTCTCTTACTTTTCCTCTCTTTCTGTCTATCTCCATGTACTGAGTCATGCTGGCCCTCTTTGTGGACTAAACACCCCCCCCCCCCCCCCCCCCAACAACTGTCAAGACAGACAGTGACTGTCACTTCAGTCATCTGTGACTGTCATATACACGCGAAACAGACAGAGACAGTCAAGACCAACAACCTCTTTCACAACCAAGACTATTCTAAACAAAATAAGAAGAAGAAGAATGATTGATTTACCCCACTGCTGAAAGTATTACTTATCACATAAAACAGCTGTGCGCTGGTTTCTAATCTAAAACACAATCCCTTCTGGGACACCGACATACCGGGGCATATTGTACATTTGACAGTCATAGAAATAAAATTTATTTGAAATAAGATAAAATGAAAATATTCTTACGCTTGCTAAATAAAATTGTTTCTCTCCAGGTAAATACGTTTCATTGTCGGAACAACTGTTTGAAATTGTCTCTTGAGAAGGTTTATAAAATTCTGTCAAACAAACGAACAGATATTTAGTTGTGCAGCTCGTGTGGTAATGTTTTTAACTTGACCTTCATCATGAAACAAGAAGATGATGATTCTCAATATGTTGATTGAAGGAATTACATTTAATTGAAAGTACCGCAAAGCGGAGACATTCAATTCCATTACTTCTTGTCTTAGGAATAAGTAAACGGTGACTTTGGAGCCGTCCTAGCAACGAAGCGCTCAATAAATTCAAAAGTTGTTCTGAATCGGCCTTGTTGATTCTGGCATTTGTCCGCGGGTGTTCGCACCGTCCAATCACTGATTCATATGTTTCGTATTTGAAATATAGATCTTTGATTGGTTATCGCTCACTAGTCGATGGTGTTCTAAGCCTACAGGGTTGGTTTAGTCACTTTAAATTTAAGTCCCCCACTGCAACTGAGTGGGTAGACTCTAAATGTGAATATATTTGATTTTATTTATTTGCTGGTGTTGTGATTTTAAAAGGTATTTCATCAATTGTCATTCGTTTGTAAACCTTTCACGCCTAATAAAGAACATTTAAAAACAGAAATATTGATTGGAACAATGAAACAATTCGTAACAGAAAGCACTAAGTTCTCTAGAGGACATATTTTGATTTTCTTTTGGAAAAACTTAAAAACAATTATAACGGAGAAAAATCGGGTGTTTCGCAGAGTATGTGAACATTGAATGCAGGCTTACCCCGACAACCCCTCACCCCGATGTCCTTGAACTGAGCTCACAAAGACCCCCTAAACCCCTCTTGGATAATTAAAATACCAGACGTTCCATTTCCTTTATCTCCGTTCCCGCCTCGCCCTTTGAACTTTGCGCCGCTTCCGTCCAAAAGGGAATCGTTGATCAACATCAGTTATTCCCACTATTACAGAGGGGTGCAGCATTGTCACAGGAACTCGGTCTACTGGGGTCTATTAACTATTCACGTGAACGGTCGAGTCTATTTACCTGCGATCTACATAATAGTTTGTTTCTTGAGGGACTCAGTTGATCTTTGGGAGTAATTCTGTGTTTTCCCATCGCTGGATAATGTAGTCACAATATACTGTATTGTAATTGGTTTGTAATGTAATACGGGCAGTGATGATGTAACACTTGATACGTAGCTTAATTTGTGTGCAGCCCACGATACTCAACTATACAAGATTGATTCATCTACTTGGGACAATGAATGTAATAGGGCCTACTCATGATATATTGTCTTGTTGTGTTAGTCTTATTTATTCTACAATTTGTACACATCAAATATATCTCCTGGAATATTATTAATGTTGTATTTTATACATGGAGGTACAAGAGAGAGGGAAATACATTATAATTTAAGAACTACATACTAGTGTGAATAACATATTTATACAGTACATTTTTAATAAAATGACCCGACGAACAAATACGCAAAACATAAACTGTTGGTGATATCGTTTTCCCCAAATTTTACCGCATAAAAATATTGAATAAACGGAAAACAGATTTGTCCTCCACCTTTTATCCTGGTCGTTAATAATAGTTTACCGCAACGTGAATGGAAAGTGTACTGTTTAGGGTATGCGATGTCCAAATTTTTTTTTTAGTATTAAATAAGACATGATTTAAGGTTCACTTTTCACACCGCCATATTTTGATGGATATTTAAATATGAAAACTAAGGCAGTCCCCCTCAAAACAATTCCTTATAAAAGCTTCCATCTATAGACATTGTTTCAACCCCTTGAGTGTATTTGGACGGCAACTGTTCATTTGGAAACTCGATATGTTTGTCCGGCAAATAGATGGTTTTATTACGAATATTGATTCATGGGCAATATTTACTCAGGGTTGAATATGAATGAATCTGAATATTCCAATATACTTCGGACCTAGAGCGACCGCGCGAAACCAATATTAATATTTGATGAACCTTTGTCGGCTCAGAGAAATTTTACATTTCAATTCATGACGATTCTTGATGGAAAATGTGTAAAACACTATAAGAGGATTCTGAAAAAGTTGTGAATTTCACGTTTTATTTGGCTTTGGGTTACTGCCACCTTCACAGATTTCAAATTCGTTTTTTTTCGGGCCAGCTTTACGGTCCATTTCAGGTTATTAAAACCAAAAAGGGGTACGGAGTGGACTTATTAAAAGACGCAACTGGATCCAGCCCAGATTTTTGTTGCTGTTAGGAAGACACAGGTTTATTATTAAAACCTGCACGTTTGTGAGACTTGGGAGAGTCTATACTTGTGATCTGCCCCAGATATCATAGCCTTAGTTCAGTGGTCTGGACTATTCTCGATAGAGGAGTTTAAGTTAGTTAAGACTGCTCAAGTGAGGGAAGACCTACGCCAAGACTTAAGGGAGGATGAACACCCACTACATCCTTGACCAAGCCAGTATTCGAAATAGAACGCAGAAACAAATACTTTAATAGATACATTAAACATTCGTATTTCCTAGTAAATGGAAATTGTAATGTAACAATATTTATAAGACCGTAACTTTTCAGCATTTCAGGTTTGGTCACCCCTGAGAGTTTATTAATTTGAAAGACTGGAGTAGGTTTTGTTATAAATGAAGGATATTAATTATGTTCTTGAATGAGTTTCCCGATGCTTTAATATCTCATTGGGTACAAGTTTCGAATTTAAATTTACATTAAAAAGTTAAACGACTTTCTGTTAACAGAAAAACCTCTATAAAAAGGTGTTTTTTTGCTTGTTTTGAGCTAAATAGCCATATTTGACAGAATGCAAGACTATATTTAATATAAATATGCAATTAGCAATAGAGACGTGGTCTTCAAAATGTACGCCGTTGCTGTATAGTTAAAGTTGTAAGTTTTTAAATGTATAATAGAAAAACGAAATTGGGAATTTTATTTCAATCCAAAACTTCAGAATAGAAAGAAATGTTTTTTTTTAAGTGGGTTGACACGGCCAAGAGAGAACGCTAAAGATAATTTAGTGAGTAAATTGCAATTTTGGATGTGAAATCTTATATCATTCTATTTTTGCCAGTTTTTACCTTAAAGTAATAGATTTTTTAGAGTATAATAGATTGATTTAATGGAATAATTGATATAGATTTAAATTGTCTTCCCCAATACCGCGTAACTAACAGTTATAATTAAAATATATAATGTATTTAATGATATAGATGTGTAATATGAACTAACTTCTAAGGACATGTCAGGTCTGCCAGTAGTGCAGACCAAGCTGGTGAGACGTCGACTTATCCAATTACGGTAACATTCCTCAGTTCCTTTGAGAGTCCACGGAGACTCAATAGTCTTGAGGGGATCTCACTTTGTGTCGGTACAACAGCGTTCCACCTTTATCGGTAAACCTTGACTCTCCCAGGAATCATCAAGACGGTAATCAGAACCGGGCGATTACTTCTATCTAAGGGTCCTTGATAGATCAATGACAACAATGCTCAACAATGACAACTAGTTTTAAAATGTTATGTTAAGGTGCACAACACACACGTGTTGGGGAAACTGTCAAGATAACTATATATATAGATTTTTTGCACTCAATAAATTCAAAGTTGTTCTGAATCGACCGTGTTGATTCTGGCATTTGTCCGCAGGTGTTCGCACTGTCCAATCACTGATTCATATGTTTCGTATTTGAAATATCGATCTTTGATTGGTTATCGCTCACTCGTCGATGGTGTTCGAAGCCTACAGGGTTGGTTTAGTCACTTTAAATTAAAGTCCCCCACTGCAAATCAGTTTAGTTACTGAGTGGATTTATTTATTTATTTCATTAAAATTAAAAGTGGGCTGAAAATGTCGATATTGTTGGGATACTTCTCTACAACATCGACAATTGACTTTGATATCGCTGAGCGTCCTCACTGATATCGCTGAGCGTCCTCACTGATATCGCTGAGCGTCCTCACTGATATCGCTGAGCGTCCTCACTGATATCGCTGAGCGTCCTCACTGATATCGCTGAGCGTCCTCACTGATATCGCTGAGAGTCCTCACTGATATCGCTGAGCGTCCTCACTGATATCGCTGAGCGTCCTCACTGATATCGCTGAGCGTCCTCACTGATATCGCTGAGCGTCCTCACTGATATCGTTGAGCGTCCTCACTGATATCGCTGAGCGTCCTCACTGATATCGCTGAGCGTCCTCACTGATATCGCTGAGCGTCCTCACTGATATCGCTGAGCGTCCTCACTGATATCGTTGAGCGTCCTAACTGATATCGCTGAGCGTCCTCACTGATATCGTTGAGCGTCCTAACTGATATCGCTGAGCGTCCTCACTGATATCGCTGAGCGTCCTCACTGATATCGCTGAGCGTCCTCACTGATATCGTTGAGCGTCCTAACTGATATCGCTGAGCGTCCTCACTGATATCGTTGAGCGTCCTAACTGATATCGCTGAGCGTCCTCACTGATATCGCTGAGCGTCCTCACTGATATCGTTGAGCGTCCTCACTGATATCGCTGAGCGTCCTCAGTCCTCACTATCTGAGGCGTCGAGCCCGCCTTGCATAATGCAGGTCGGGACTGAGATACGACTGACGTCAAAGCACATCCGGTTGAGGGGCTAGGAAGAGCCTTACAAGTGCCGAGGGGGCGAGGGAGGGGGGCGGGTATTGAATTGCGGTTGTATTGGGAGACTGGGATAGGAAGGTGGTTCCGAGATTGAAAGACGAAGAGATATAACGAATATTGGGATTCATATGTTGGACGTGGAATAGACATATTGATGTGTGCGTGTGCGTGTCTGCTGGTGTGTGTGACCTTGAGTCTTTAAGGTTATTGAACGTGCAAGTGCCAGATTATTGTCATATTTCGAAACCATGATTGTCATGTATTTAGTTTATCATAGTTCAACTTCTGAATGTGGGTCCAACATATTCAACAGCGCTCGTAGTTCGTGGCGTAGTTAGATGGATATTGACAGACACGTCAGCTCGTCATTCCAACCTATACGATACATCACACTGAAAGGTGTCTTTATAAGATACATCACACTGAAAGGTGTTTATAGAAGATACATCACACTGAAAGATGTTTTTATAAGATACATCTCACTGAAAGGTGTTTATAGAAGATACATCACACTGAAAGGTGTTTTTAGAAGATACATCACACTGAAAGGTGTTTTTAGAAGATACATCACACTGAAAGGTGTTTTTAGAAGATACATCACACTGAAAGGTGTTTTTAGAAGATACATCACACTGAAAGATGTTTTTAGAGAAAGTATCCTAAGTGGCAAAAGTCATGTTCGGCCGAATGCTTCGGACAATGGATTTATCGATGACAGGAAATAATATTTTGAGGCATGGCCAGTCAAGTGATAGACGAACCGTTTAACACTTGAAGAAGCCGAATACACGTGAAGCATCACACAGCATTGACGGGTGAAGGTTTCCCTGATGGCAACAGAGGAAAACAGTATGATTTGACAGCCTCCGTTTTCTACCAAACATGGCCGGACGGAGGTCTTGAGACTAAACGTTTTTTCACGGCCGGAAACTATGTATTAAGGTGATTCGTTCTAAGGCGATACTACTTATTAAATTAGTTGTAATAACAACAAGAATTATAACTCTGAGAAGCGTGACTGGGTTGGGAATTATATTTTTTGTCTTGTATATTATCATAACATCAATGATGATGATATTTGGGGTTTTACGTCCCATATTTTTGCAACGAGGCTAATCAAGACGGTGAGTGGGTGATTGTGAGGATGAAAAAACGCCACTTTACATCCATGCCCAAGCCAGGATTCGAACCTGGAACGCAGAGACCGCGGTTTACTAGACCAACGCCTAATCGACCTCGGCCAACTGCGCCGGCATCATAACATCAAAGTATAACACATTCCGCGAACTTCTTCAAAAGGTTGACGGGTTGACTCGGGTATTTTCTTTCAGAATTCAAAGCCCTAATATATCATTTTGTTTTTTTAAGAAACTTTCAAGTTTTACAAACTCTTTAAACAATGTGAAGTGCTGACATTCAAGCAAAAGCTTGAATATTGCTTCGAGCTGTTATACAAATTTTAAATTCTTGTGTAACTAATTATAGAATACAACTTTTTCTTCGTATTTACTTCAAGTTGGCTTGAAAAGTAAGTCCCGTTGCCTTTTCCGCTCTGAATGATATTTCGTTTCTAAAATTAATTCCTTCTGTCATTTTAAGTAGTGTGATATCGCTCCAGGTTACCTCACAAAGCTTCGCTCAGTTTAGAACTTTCGAAACACTTCTAAAATGAAAGTAAACACAATTTTAAACCAATGTATTTTTAATGAAAAGCTCGTATTCGCGCTATAAAAAGCCACAGGACTCTGAATTATGCTTTCCTAAAGCAATTATTTAAAGTAAATATTAAATAAACACATTATTATCTTATGATGACGATATAATATAGCGGAAAACAAAAACTCTTCATAATCAATAACTCATCGTACCGGGTAGCATCGTTGACAACATATGAGACGTTGAGCAAAACATCATCTATAATATGGTTAGATAAGGGTTTTGGTTGTATTGTAACAATAGCATGAGGGTCTTTTTGCCAGGAAGTGACGTCAGATACAGATTGTTGCGAGCGAAGTCTTTTGAGCGCTCGAGGAACTAACTAACAGCTGTCAAGCCGGTTGCGGACAAACAATACAACGTGAGATAATGGCGGATGTGCCAGCGTGAAAAGCCAGGGCCAAACTGCATTACTCTCATGTGTGCCGCAGTAATTACTGTCTGATCGATGTATTTCGCTGCACTTGTCTGAACGGGAGGTCGCCCCCCCCCATCCCCCCCCCCCCCCCACCCTGAACTCAAAATGTATGTTACTCTTCCAAAACGACGACGCCTCGACACGTTTAAAGCAGTTTTCTAACATTGATTTTACTGATCTATCTGTCTAACATTTGTATCTTTCTAACATTGATTTTACGGATTTTATCCGTGAACAGCGGTATAATCTTTGTGTATGATAACATAGAAATAACATTAATTAATTAAATAGTATCATTTAAAATGGCGTCTTAAGTCGTTGATGCACATGTTGAGTGTTGGTTGACACATGGTGTTAGAACTAGGCCAGCGGTTTGAGGCTACTGTGTTACATGGGGAGGTGTAGGGTAGTGTTGCGTGGGTGACGAGCCAACCCCTGTGATAACGAAGCGTGGGAGGGGGCGGGGGGAGGTCAAGACAGCTCGACATGTTTGTCGACGAGAAGATTACTGTTTGCTCCGACTGAGACGAGGAGGAAAATAACCAATCAGTATCGTGACAAGCTACAAGCTACAAGCTACAAACTACTGTTCTGCTCGAGACAGACACGACAACTGCGTTACGCTGTGATTGTTGTTGGCCCAATGGGAACCGTTGTTCAAAGTGTTGCACGCTGACGAAACAGCCGACTTGTGGAACCACATATTGTACGTTACTCAAAACGACTACTTGCAAATGTATTTCTGTCCAAAGAAGAGGATTGTTTGTTCTTTGATTGTTTCATTTTGCTAGTCCGCATGTTAGAGAAGTAGATTCTAAGTTTTAAAAAGTAAAAAAATAACATTGTTCGGGAATTTGTATACCCTGAAAATTAAACTTTTTTTTATGTATTAATTTTACGCAATAAAGCACTGTATAACTGCAAAAAAAGCCGCTGTTTAAAAGCCGCGATTTTGATGTGAACACCCTGCAATTCTAGACGGCGCTGGGGTGAAGCCGTCTTCCATACGGCTGCTTATATATACCCCGGCCGTCAGTTCACTGCTCAGTATCTACAACATTAGGTAGGGGGGGGGGGGAGGGGGTCAAACCACTACTCTGCCCCCCTCTTCCCCCTCCGCCGCTGTTTAGTTTATTTGTACCCCGGCTGTCTGTTCACTGCTCAGTATTGACAACATCCGGATAAAAAGCTCCCTTGTAACGAAGCCACTTTTACCCCTACAAGTGAACACGTACAGCTATTCAAAGCAAGCACGACCTACAGAGCTTTCATTCAACCAGAGTGCCAAGCCCTTACTTGAATACATTAGATGCTTTAATACAAACATGGAGGTCTCTTGATTGGCAGATACTACTGAGTACGTCATAATCACGACAACACATCTGCTTTAGAAGATGGAAGCTGACAACTGGACGCGCTTTTAGGTTGCGACAATTATGACACGACGGTAAATATTATGAATTATCAACCGAATAAATAGATGATTAAAGGAAACACCTTTAGCATGTATCTTATTTTTGTTTGTCTCTCCTTACATTAGATTTAGAGGTAAGATGGAAGAGCGAACTATGTTCGAATCTCGCCTATTTGTAAATGAGTTGTACCGGTAATTGCTTTTTTACAAATAAAGATATTATTATTATTTTTATTATTATTAGATGTTCTCGTTAATTAAACTATGTTCGAATAATATCTAATAGTATCGTTCTAAAATGTTTAATACACATTTTTTCAAACTTACTTTAAAACTTATAGTAATATAAAGAAGACAGTACAACGCATATTGAGATATTTGTTTGGAAGGGGTCAACGAATGGCGTGGGACGTTTCTTTCAACCCCTGGGTCTAGCTATAGCTCTTAACACCAAGGAATATAACTCGGCGCCCAAATCACGCATCCATCGCATAAAGCAGTGTAAAGTGATTGTGATTAGATTAGTATACATCCTACCTCACATCCCTTGCACGACAGCTTACAGCTTGGCTGTTATGCATGTCTGGCGTGTTGAAGGTGGTTCTCAATGCAGATAACTTACCTGAAACAATGGACACAGAGGATTATTATCAACCGAGACGTTCACAAGTTAAGGTTGGAATTCATAGTCGGCCCCTACACCTAGGGGCACCCATTGTTGCTACGGATTTGTTTTGTTTATGGGAAATAACATGCAAACAACTGTTACCTTGGTAACAATGGGCGCCCCTAGGTGAAGGGGCCGACTGTGACTATTTCAACCTGTACATAATATGTTATTGACGTAGAAACATGTTGAGCTGGAGAAATGTCAATACCACAGCTTTGTTATAAAACTGGAACCAAGGTCAATAACTTATAATACTGGTGAATTCTCGGCGTATCCTTATCTATTACGTCCTCAGTCCAGTATTTAAAATGAATGCATTCAGAATATTATTTAAATTGTCTAATTTGCCCGAAACACAATCAATTTTGAATTTTTCAAAGACTATCTGTAGATCTTGTCTTGATAATATCTATCCTTGTACGATGGTGTTTGACGGTATCGAACCGGCGCCCTCCCGCGTTCGAGTCTCGTGAGCCGCCTCTATCTATCGACTAAGTTTAGGGCACTAGCAACACCGAAAGACAAAAATGAAACAAATGAATTGAACTGATGGACAAACAATCAGCTGTGAAAATAATAAAATTGCAACCATAGAAATAAAAACAAGTGTAGCAATAGTAACTGCTCTCCATTTAAAACTTTTAATGATAGACAACGACTAAGTGAAAGTTTTGTATGTGTATTTGTTTGTTTTTTGTTTTGTTTTCCAAAAACAGAAGAAATTATTTTTTGAGAGCTTGTTGTTTGTCCATCGATTCAATTCATTTGTTTCGTTGGTGTCTTTTGGTGTTGCTAGTGCCCTAATGCTCACACGCCGCCCCCATCCCAGTGAATAATGTATGGTTTTCACAGTTCCACATAGATCTCAGTACTTGACGCGGATTAGAAAGAGCCCCTTGTCGTGCTGGGTATTCAACGGGCCGTGACGTCACCAAGTGGCCGTGGTGTGAGCAGCGCTGCGTCGAACAAAGCGGACGAGTTGAGAACTACTCAGGCAATTACTGACGACCTACGAGGAGACAAAGTAGAGCCGATAACTTGACTAGTCATCGGTAAAAAAACTATCTGGGACGAACAAGTACGGATTGTCTTCAATTCACCAGTAGAGGGTAGTTGTGCAGAATTACGGCGGTACTTAAGTACTTAAGCTTGTTGCGTGAGTCTCTCTCTCTCTCTCTCTCTCTCTCTCTCTCTCGCTCTCTCTCTCTCTCTGCGTGCGTGTGCGTGTGCGTGTGCGTGTGCGTGTGCGTGTGCGTGTGCGTGTGCGTGTGCGTGTGCGTGTGCGTGTGCGTGTGCGTGTGCGTGTGCGTGTGTTCTCGCTGTTGTGTTTCTTGTTTATATACGTGTGATTAATAACACAGATGTCATATTCTGGAGTTATGATGGTTTACGTTTTTGTGGGCTGACGTTTTTTCCATCTGAGCTTTTTGACGTGAATAGTGAGAAATTGTATTATCTTAAAGGTGATACACCGCAACTAAAACGTGTATGTGTAAGTATTTTTTGTCTAATCGAATCAACAAGCAATTAGAAAAACATGTTTACCAATTTGCTTTAATACATTTCATAAATATAAATTGAAAAATGTGATTAAGTATATTCTAATAATACTTATTTCAATAACGGAATAGCCCATTATAAACAGAGAATGGGCTCAATATTACGAATCGTATTTCTCGGGAAAGAACATTGAAATTAAGCTCTTTGTAAACACTTCAGAAGTTCTTGGAATACGCAGTCAACGAAACTCATAACATTCATAAAATATACTGAGTGGGTAGACTCTAAATGTGAATTTATTTATTTATTTTATTTTACTTGAAAAAAGATTTCACCTGAATGGCTCAAATTCTCTTTGTTCATATTCGAAGAAGTAAACACAGTGAAATGTTGCATGATGTTCTTTCTCCTCAGAAGGAAACAGACCCTCTTCTTTGAAGCGACGCAATTACAAATATTACGTACAGCAATTTCTTCTTCACTTTAACATTTTTACATGATCTACTGGGAAACATATCAGTTAAGAAAGTTAAGCAATACTGGGCTAGATTTATTGGAGAGTGGGTTACCGTTGGTTAGAGCAGATTTGAGGGTTCAAAAGTTTGTGTAACAGTTTCATTCTTCTCGTCAACTGCTCGAGGCATCTATAATATGATCGGTTAACGTTACAATATCCTTTCGGATGGGACGTAAAGCCGATGGTATCGTTGATACTTTTCGACAGGAGTAGGCTACGTACCGGTACCAGGCTTAAACCATATTCATTCTTCAGTCACCATATTATACACCATATTAATTATACACCATATTATACACTGTATTAAACGCTATATTAAATGTGCACTAGTGGGACTTCTGTCCTGTTGCAGACATAGAAGACACCAGAAGTTGTTTAATGCTCCTATCTTGTCACCACAGGACCCGCTCACTCCTAATCAGGGTGTGAGCGCACATCCTAGTGGTTAAAGACTGTGATTACCAGTGTAATCTCTTCTGCTAACTCCATTCAAGTGAAGGGGGTAGATGCAAACATCGGCTCTATTTCATCATCAATAAAACAACCCCCGCTTATCCAACGACCACCCTATGTACTTGACTTGCACGGAAATCCGAAAGGCAAAGAGAGCCTTGGGTTACTCTGCAAACCAATTCACCCCTTCCCGCTAAGCCTGCTGGGCCCAGGGGTTGAAACTGAAGTTAACTAGCGCAGAGAGGGTAGTTTTGCTTAGGTTCGTAGTCGCGAACTGTTAACCTGCACAAAACACGAGTCTTTACAGTTAAAATAGTTTAATTTTTTTTTTCAAGAAAGAAAAAACTGTTTACTTGTGAGATTTGCATCGTACCTATACGACGGTTGCTACGTTCAGTGAAATTCGTTTAAAACCCACATTTTATTTGGAAGACTTCATCAAACAAATTCAAAATTTTAAAGTAATGGTTAAATAATTTAATTACATTTAAACGTTCTGTCCAAGCAATATTCGCGAACACTTTTTTTTTTTTTTAACAAATGTATACAATTTTATTATTTCATTCTTTCATTTTGAATTAAAATAAATGCAGATATGAAAACCGGCTCCATATTTAGTTGAGTAGTTAAACTTTGACGTTTTGAAAGTAAACACCTAAACTATACTTTGCCCAACGGGAGTTTGAACATAATTGTTTTATAAACGACCCCAGACTTGGCTAACTGTGTATTGCAGATGTTGCCATGTGTATGCGTTCCCTACGTCGCCTATCTAACGTTATCGCAGCACAATGTGGCAACCGTGTACGGTCAGAATCGAGATTTACATGCGAGTTATCTAAATGTGGGTACAAGTTTTTCATCCCGGTCTTATCACGTGTGCGGTACATTAGTCTGCTGGCGGGTGAGTTGATGGATGCAGGCGCGTAACAACGGGGGGGGGGGGCAATTGATCCCCCCCTCTGACCCCCCCACTCATCAAGTCTCAGCTCTATGCGTCTATTTGTGTTTAAAGTTATTGACAGTTTTTGTCAAGCCCCTTGCGTTCGCACTGTTAAAAAGTTTTCTTATGTTATGAGTATGGTATTGTTGTTTTAAATTAACTTCATAATAAAGTAAATTTAAAATAACAACCGTGATAATTACGTTACAAATAATTTTCACATAGTAATTAATTCCTACGAACCCAAATTGATCCAGTATTTTTCTTTTCCATACAATGAATGTTTCTACTGTGGAAGATAAATGTTTAATTTTTGGTGGAGGTGCCGAGTACAAAAAAAAAGAAAAAATAGCGATTATTGTGGCATGCTGCTTTCTTTCAATATTCAATTCGTAGTTAAACAAAACAATTAAA
The DNA here is from genome assembly GCA_945910005.1 of Isoperla grammatica. Classification (NCBI taxonomy): domain Eukaryota; kingdom Metazoa; phylum Arthropoda; class Insecta; order Plecoptera; family Perlodidae; genus Isoperla; species Isoperla grammatica. Next base: position 1,363,368 of record OX246750.1, read on the forward strand.
AAGTGTTTTAGTAAATACATTCACATAATGTGTTGTTTCTTAATATTTTGAAGTCTTAAACAAAAAATGAATAAGAAATAATAAGACATATAATTTAAAGGCTTGATATTAAATCAGTTTTTAAATTCAAGGGTGCAAAGAAAAATAGAAGATACAGATTTTCAACTTTGAGGTTTTAAGAAATAAAATAAGAATGTTGATGGTGTTTGTATACACGAAGAGTGTATTTAAAACGCCTGACCAAGCTTGCAACCACGGAATGTTCCATGTTGTGAAGCCTGGTGGGGGTGCCGGGTAGATGGATACGCGTTCATCCACGAAGCTCTTTGGCGCACTGAGCTGTTTGCTAACCAAGCTTGCAACCACGGAATGTTCCATGTTGTGAAGCCTGGTGGGGGTGCCGGGTAGACGGATACGCGTTCATCCACGAAGCTCTTTGGCGAACTGAGCTGTTTGCTAACCAAGCTTGCAACCACGGAATGTTCCATGTTGTGAAGCCTGGTGTGGGTGCCGGGTAGACGAATACGCGTTCATCCACGAAGCTCTTTGGCGCACTGAGCTGTTTGCTAACCAAGCTTGCAACCACGGAATGTTCCATGTTGTGAAGCCTGGTGGGGGTGCTGGGTAGACGAATACGCGTTCATCCACGAAGCTCTTTGGCGAACTGAGCTGTTTGCTAACCAAGCTTGCAACCACGGAATGTTCCATGTTGTGAAGCCTGGTGGGGGTGCCGGGTAGACGGATACGCGTTCATCCACGAAGCTCTTTGGCGCACTGAGCTGTTTGCTAACCAAGCTTGCAACCACGGAATGTTCCATGTTGTGAAGCCTGGTGGGGGTGCCGGGTAGACGGATACGCGTTCATCCACGAAGCTCTTTGGCGCACTGAGCTGTTTGCTAACCAAGCTTGCAACCACGGAATGTTCCATGTTGTGAAGCCTGGTGTGGGTGCCGGGTAGACGAATACGCGTTCATCCACGAAGCTCTTTGGCGCACTGAGCTGTTTGCTAACCAAGCTTGCAACCACGGAATGTTCCATGTTGTGAAGCCTGGTGGGGGTGCTGGGTAGACGAATACGCGTTCATCCACGAAGCTCTTTGGCGAACTGAGCTGTTTGCTAACCAAGCTTGCAACCACGGAATGTTCCATGTTGTGAAGCCTGGTGGGGGTGCCGGGTAGACGGATACGCGTTCATCCACGAAGCTCTTTGGCGAACTGAGCTGTTTGCTAACCAAGCTTGCAACCACGGAATGTTCCATGTTGTGAAGCCTGGTGTGGGTGCCGGGTAGACGAATACGCGTTCATCCACGAAGCTCTTTGGCGAACTGAGCTGTTTGCTAAGCAAGCTTGCAACCACGGAATGTTCCATGTTGTGAAGCCTGGTGGGGGTGCTGGGTAGACGAATACGCGTTCATCCACGAAGCTCTTTGGCGCACTGAGCTGTTTGCTAACCAAGCTTGCAACCACGGAATGTTCCATGTTGTGAAGCCTGGTGGGGGTGCTGGGTAGACGAATACGCGTTCATCCACGAAGCTCTTTGGCGAACTGAGCTGTTTGCTAACCAAGCTTGCAACCACGGAATGTTCCATGTTGTGAAGCCTGGTGGGGGTGCTGGGTAGACGAATACGCGTTCATCCACGAAGCTCTTTGGCGCACTGAGCTGTTTGCTAACCAAGCTTGCAACCACGGAATGTTCCATGTTGTGAAGCCTGGTGGGGGTGCTGGGTAGACGAATACGCGTTCATCCACGAAGCTCTTTGGCGCACTGAGCTGTTTGCTAACCAAGCTTGCAACCACGGAATGTTCCATGTTGTGAAGCCTGGTGGGGGTGCTGGGTAGACGAATACGCGTTCATCCACGAAGCTCTTTGGCGCACTGAGCTGCTTGCTTAGCGTTGTGCTAAGAGATATCATTACCTCTCTAGTTATGAGGATGATTTACTAGTTTTTGCGTTCAGCGGTTTTCGGGGGTCGTTATCAGTAGGGATGGGGTTGGTGTAATCGCGTTTGTTGAACGAGCAAAGTTTTTCCCACAAAAGTTTGGTTTCTTGCCAAATGTTGGCACTTTGTATCTTTTTATTAATGTTCATTAGGCAAAATGTAAAATAATATTAGTCAAGGTTTTTAAGGGAAATTTTACCAAATTCAAACATAAATATAAACTGTAAAAGTATTGTTTTTCCTCCTTTAGAACAGAAAAAAAAAATCACAATTTTGTGATAAATACGGTAAGTCAGAAAACTTGTTGATAATGCTCATTTTAAGAAGAAGAAGACGAAAGAAGAAGTATGTGAAAAAGATGGCTGTGTTTCTTCTTGGTTCACATTCCTGGTTGGCGCGGGGGGGGGGGGGGTGCCATATATCAAGTTGTTTTGTGAGCATTACCGAAGGAATGTTAAATATGTGTTATTTTGTAACAACAGGTTTGGTATTTTGAAACAAGTAGTATTTATAAGAAACAAAGAAAAAATGACAACCTTACCTACCTTAAGGATAAAAACAACTTTTAAGAAAGGGTAAAGTCAGCCATTAGTGTCCTGTGAGCTCAGATAGCCGTCCGCTTCGCTCTGGCGTTAATTAAGGAGTAATATGCAAAACAAACGGGCCTTATCTAACAAAATGTTCAACAAACAATTCTGTTCTTCTCCCCACATTGATCTTGACAAACCGGAAACTGTGACCGGGCTTGAGCTCCACGTGGGGTGAGTCGGCCGACTACCAATTAGTTTCCGGCGGGAACAACGGAATGTTTGATTGAAATCAATAACATTTCCTCGTATATCACAGCACATGTGGAACTTGTCAATCAAAACGTAATTTCCATGTTGTGTACATATTCCCCCACCCCCTCCCTCCCTACCCTCGGTTGGACAAAAGCCACGTGTTCCATGCCTCAACACACACATGTACTCGTAATTGTCGAAGTACACAGTTCAATGCAGTTTCAGATTAATTCCAATCAGTGATTAGTCAATGCACTTGGACATCAACAATGACTCTTTGTCCAAGAGCCACCGTTAACTTTTGGTACAAATGCGTTAACTGATCAATTACTTATTGTAATCATGGTGAAACTGACTAATGTGTACAGGTAGTGTGATAAGTAGAGACCTGAGAAATTCACGAATGCCAAATATGTGCAAACGAATGATTTGATCTCACAAAATAGAACCATTTAAAAACCTTTCAGTCACGACTGCTGTGACTGGTCTCGAACCAGCGACCTCCTGGATTATAGTCTCGCGTCTGAACCACCTCTATCGTCAATCAGTGTTATCACGTTTACAATACTTACATCTTTCACCGTTCAAAATGTGATCTTCAATAAAGACAGTCGGTGAAGCTTATGACTCACAAGACAAACATTTCCAGGCTTATAAATAATGAACTTTCTCTTTTATCGAATATCATAAGTGAAAGCAAATCGAATAATGAATTCACCAGAGAGATATTCTTACCCGTCATATTTCGTCTAGACTTATTTGCGGTTCGAATCATTCGATCATTCATTCAATCAGTCATATTCCGTGAAATTGGTTTCGTGTTTAATACCCCAACAAATAGTCTCAAAAGAGAAGAAAGAATCTAATAAAGTTGTAAATGTCGGAGACAAATCGATTTAATGTCGTTAAACACGATAGAAACTTGTTAGGAAAGTGAACGATTGGCGTCTGAGACCGCCAACAGTCGGCAACATACCACGCGCAATAATAGTTCTATTTAATTATAGACCATTGCATTAAATATATAAATGGCGCTCAAACATGAGGGTTAGAATCATCTGTTGGCTTGTATTCCCCAACTCAATCCAGTAACATCGCCGTCCTAGTTAAGAGTTTTATATTTGAACGTGTTTTAGCCGTTATTTATAAAGCGCTTCGGTAAACTAAGTTAATTCGGGTGGAAAAACAAGATTAACGTTGAGTAAATATCATGGCCAGTCTACTTTGTTTTCGTTTCTAGCTTTTTGTTACGATTATTTGATTAATAATAATCTGCCCTCTGCCTTGGATTAAAGTGGGTTATTAGAGCACTAACAAATTATTTTCATTTTTTATAATATTTGTTATTGTGTACGTTCAGCGAATGAATACTGAAGAATGTGATGAATGACAAAGTGTTCCGTTGATATCACCGCCTTTGTATATAAACCAACCCACCGCCAGTGAAGATACACTTTTATATATTACGGTGTGCTGCACACTAAACGTAAATGAATAAAAATAAAATGAATTTACATTTAGAGTCTACCCACTCAGTAACGAAACTGATTTGCAGTGGGGGACTTTAATTTAAAGCGACTAAACCAACCCTGTAGGCTTCGAACACCATCGACGAGTGAGCGATAACCAATCAAAGATCGATATTTCAAATACTAAACATATGAATCAGTGATTGGGCAGTGCGAACACCTGCGGACAAATGTAAGAATCAACATGGCTGATTCAGAACAACTTTGAATTTATTGAGTGGTTCGTTGCTAGGACGGCTCCAAAGCCACCGTTTACTTATTCCTAAGACAAAAAGTAATGGAACTGAATCCTTATTAGAAGTTAAACAACTTCTGCCTGAACTGGGATTTGAACCCGGGACCTTCTGCATTGGAAGCAGGGATGATAACCACTGGACCAACGAGCCAAGTATGTAGCCATATTAGGAATTAGGTAAACCACGAAATGTGAGAGCTAAAATTTACAAAAATAATTGTGTGTCTCTGTGAACCACAACAAAAGTTACCGAGACAAGAGACTTACAAATCTAGAGAACAGTTGAATTTGAACCAAACGCCTTCTGAAACAACTATACATGCCATTTGGGCACCCGGTATGGCCGCCATGGGCATTATGCCGACATTACAAGACTCAATTCTTTTGTCAAATTTATTGAATTCAAGAACAAATGCGAATCAAAAACAGTTTCATAAAAAACTGCAACAATATAGCTTCTATTAATTGATGCTTTTTTGTCCTTGAATTCAATAAGTTTGACGAAAGTATTGAACCGTGTAATAATGGGTATTATATGAATACGGAGTGTGTTCAATTTACGGTTTTTCATTCTTATATTTAAAATGACGGTTACTTTAATGGTGGTTACAACGAGCATTGCGCGGTTGCCAAACTGTGCTGACTTCTGTGACGTCAGTGGTGGAAGAAATATCGTGATTACCAGCATGCGAGCGAATCTACCATTGTGAGAGCAAACCCTCCGTTTAACGAAACAGGTCATTATGACGCATCAAGACCTTGCTCGCGACTCACTGAGTGGAAGTACAGTCATGATTTAAGTGCAACAATACTGTCTGATTAGCATCAGGGGTTCATTAGGCGCTCAGTGATGAGGGCGATTGGAGCGCGCAAGGGTTTCTGGGTCAGCAGTCAATCATGGAGGCAGAGATCTGTGTTTCAATCAAGACTGATCATTGCTGCGACGTGAGCTCTGTAGGTACATACATGTACATACATGTGCATACAGGTACATACATGTGCATACAGGTACATACATGTGCATACAGGACCACACCACGCAACACGCACCACGCAACACGCACCACGCACCACGCAACATTCATTGTCGGCTCCAGGTATACGAACGTCTGTCACTAATGGATTTGGTTCAAGTATAGACGTTAGGAACTAAGAGAACTAGAAACAAATTAATATCTACTATTTCGTCCCCGTCTGGGCCCGGAGCATGATACAATGATATTACTGTGTGGGCCCGGAGTATAGAACATACCTAGAGCGACTCTGCCAGTCGTAAAAGGCAACAAAAGAAGACCCCATCCCTTCCCCCCTGTCCCACTCCCACTTGGCCTTGACCTCCCTTGTGGGACTCCCCTTACGACGACCCCCGCGATACCATAAATAAAAATAAAATAAATTCACATTTAGAGTCTACCCACTCAGTAACTAAACTGATTTGCAGTGGGGGACTTTAATTGAAAGTCACTAAACCAACCTTGTAGGCTTCGAACACCATCGACGAGTGAGCGATAACCAATCAAAGATCGATATTTCAAATACGAAACATATTAATCAGTGATGGGACAGTGGGAACACCTGCGGACAAATGCCAGAATCAACAAGGCCGATTCAGAACAACTTTGAATTTATTGAATGCTTCGTTACTAGGGTTGGAATTCATAGTCGGCCCCTACACCTAGGGGCACCCATTGTTGCTATGGATTTGTTTTGTTTATGGGAAATAACATGCAAACAACTGTTACCTTGGTAACAATGGGCGCCCCTAGGTGTAGGGGCCGACTATGAATTCCAACCTAGGACGGCTCCAAAGTCACCGTTTACTTATTCCTAAGCCAAGAAGTTTGAAGACGTTTGACCAAAGCTGTCGAGTACGTCGTTAAACACCAACTAATTAATGAAATGAAATACTATTTCGTCTAATGTTATTCGTACAGCCCACATCATCTCGCTCGGAGCATTACTGTGAACTATGAACCCGCTCCTTGAGATGGACGGGGACGAGAGCAAAGAGCTTTGAAAGAGACTCCGACGCCGGCGACACAAAGAATATTTAGTCCTAGCGGGACAGCGAGACAACTCTACAAGGAAATGTACATTTGGGACTCGAGTTACGTAATTTTAATAATGAACTGGATTTGATTAATGTTTCACAGAATAAATAACTCGAGATTCAAAGGACTTCATAATAACGGGATAAGATACACATTGAGTATAATATGTATATTAATTAAATTTGAAATTATTTTTGGTTAATTAATTACATGAATTGGGGACATCATAACGTTTAGTACGTGAGTTGTTGCTATGATGACTCGTAAGTCAACGTTTGATTTAACTTCAGTTCCATACATATAGACTTAAGTTATTTTCTAAGTTAAACACTTAAGCACGAACCGGGAATCAAATCCTAGACATTCTTTAAAGTAAAATAAATGATGATAATGATAATAAAAACCCAACATAGATATTTATTTATTACTAACATTTTAAACTTTACTGGATCATGAAATAATATGCGATGATGCGCATAATAATAATAATAATAATAATAATAATAATAATAATAATAATAATAATAATAATAATAATAATAATAATAATAATAATAATAATAACAATAATAATAATAATAATGTTTTAAATAAATAAAATCAAGCTTGCATAAAATAAAACCAAGAAAATGATGAAAGAAGCATGGGTGTTCTTTATTAAATTATTAACAAACATAAAAATACCCACTGACAACAAAACGTGTTTAATTTGGCATATAATTAAATCATTTTCACGGTTTTCATGATACAACTCTAAAATCTTTCGTGTCGGTTATCAGATCTTCTGTGACATGAACTTCAATTTGGCGCGGTGTTAAAATTTGAACTTGTCTTATCGACCTAGTGAGCTGTTTCTCGAGCCACAAGGTCGCTGTACAATGTTACTCGTATTACCACTGCAATGTACCTTCCATTAACAGAAACAGCCTAGTATAGACACATCTATGCCAGTTAAACTTAACACCGCCATTAAATAAAGCCTGTACGTCTAGATGTGTAGAAAGAGGTCGATCATAAAGAGGAAATTACTTTATTTATAGAGAAGCTGATAGAATGGGGTTTCCTTCAATTGTCCAGCAGTGAACCATTGCACGAGGATATTGCTAATAGTGTTACTACTTGGGCGATACACATTGCACAGTGGTTCCTGTGTCGTAACATATCAATTTAATGTGTCAATCATTTGAAGATGTTTCTTTATTTTATTTATTATTTATTTATTATTTATTTATTATTACATTATCATATTTATTATTATCATTACTTTACATTACATTTTACATACTACATTTACGTAATTTTAATTTCTTTTTACATTTCTCTTAGTTCAAGATTACAATTACAATTGCACGTGCATGGTTATATTGGCAATCACATCAAATTTAACTAAGTTACGATTTTATATAAGAGCTATATTATACAGCAGTCGCCATTAATCATCTTAGATCGTAGCCAGATGTTGCAATTAATTCATTTGAACATAATTAAATGTTACTTTTTCTGATGCAATGCAGAACTCGTATTCAACGGGCTTTCATTGTCTGTCGCTACTTAGAGTATTCAAGCACTGAGTGGCACCGGCTTTTGTATTTTAAAAACGGTTTTGAAACACTGAATGAGAAAGATATTAAATAAAACAAATTCAAGAAATATATTGTATAATAGAAACGGAGCTTAGAAACAACAATGTGTTTTATCTAGCTAGCCCGCTAAAAATATACTAGCTTAATGCTGATGGCAAGACAAGGCTCTTTAGCGGCGCCATCTTTTTCTTAGCGTGTCTCCAATAGTTAAACAAAAAAATCCTAAAAAGATGGAATAATATACAAATATTAAATATAACACAATCCCTCGTAGACGCGTACAAGAACAAGTATCTAAGTTTTTTCATTTAAATATTGCGAGCCACGCTCAACGGTTCTGTTATTAAATGAATTCTCCATGTTCATCCGCTCTGAGGCGCTGCCTAGCGGGACAATATTGCAATAATCGTGTTTTATCCGTCTTCCTGCCGCAAAGTCGGCGTTTAAAATAAAATGAAACCCGAAAATAAAAAAATAAAATATAAAAAATATCAACCCGGCGCCTCCACCAAAATCATATTATCATTGAAATTAACTTCTTATCTTGTGTTTTAATTGGTACATTATAAATTATTAAAACGGAAATTAAAACTCAATGAATAAGTGATTATTAAATTAATTAATTAAACATCATTAATAGGCAGGTAGTCAGTAGGGAACTGATACCGATCAGCGATTTCATTTGTTTTCAGAGTAACTCTGACCACGTAGTGACAGTAAAAAGTAATTGCTTTATTGGCAGCCATGTCGTAAATCAGTTGGACGAACATTCTAAGCTAGAACTGCCTGGATAGTGAATGAATGATTTTCGATATTTGCTATGTGGATGGGAAATGTTAGGTCCAGTCTTACAATGTCCCAATAACTACTTATTCGTCGAATAGCTTGTTTTCTCCATGGCAACCACAAATCAAAACTCTTGAAATCCTCCAAATAGCTTAATTGCTACAAATAACTTTCCTATTAGGAGATTGTAAGACTGGCCCTTAGTTTAGTAGCAAAACTATGACTTGAGGGAAGAAATGTAAGGTCATTGCTGAGATAGGACGAAGATGTTATGAATAAGGCAGAGGGACGTCAGAGAACACTTGCTGAAGTTGACGTCACAGCAACATGAATCATGTATGTTGCACGCGGAAACAGAACAATCCAATCAACATTGTCTACGATGTAAATCCAAACCCCTCAAAGATACAAATAACCACCTCATCACTTGATTGTTGTCACCATTTCGAAGCTCTTTGACGCACAAATCCGCTGCCTTCTAATTAAATCACGACAGCAAGGAAACACATTCATATATTGCTTCTCGCAAATTATGAATTATTCATAGAGCGTATAAAATAGATTAGATTTGAATTTTCGAGCGTTGTTTCCAACTCGTACTCAGCTTTAATCTCTGGGTATTAAAATGTCAGTCCTCTAACGCAGAGCTGAATCGCATTCTAGCTAAGAACATATGCGTTAAGAATATTAAATCTGGTTATCCGGCCAACAATTTGAAAAAGCAATCTAGTTCTTGTTAATCCTGCTTGTGTTTGGGAGCGCGCGTGCCGCTCTTGTCTCTAAAGTGGTGGAGATAAACGGTGAAATATTAAAAACAATATGAGGTGGAAACGTTTTCAGCTCGGGATTAAATGTTGATCTGTCCTCAAGCGGCGTCACACCGCAACCACATGTTGTCGCAGAGGCATATCGTGCAATTGTTACAATGTGTGCAATTGTGAGGTATCCGGTTAAATTGTTTAAATGATGTTTTTAATTTAAAAAAATAGGAATAAAAAATCTCACAAAATCTGATCTACATAGTTGATTAGAACTTCGACTTTGTGATTATAAAAGAACGCGAACAGTTGAGTATTAGAACTTGTTGCGTGTAATCTAAAGGGTAATAGTCGATTTACAGCTACGCGTTGCGAGCGAAGCGAAGGCGCGAGCTCCAATCAGTGGCCGAGTTTGCCTGAAACTATTAACTTAAATGCATGAAACTCGGCCGGTGATTGGAGCTCGCGCCCTCGCTTCGCTCGCAACGCGTAGCTGTAAACGTAGCATTATGCTACGTTTACAGCTACGCGTTGCGAGCGAAGCGAGGGCGCGAGCTCCAATCAGCGGCCGAATTTCATGCAAAGAAGTTACAAACTCGGCCGCTGATTGGAGCTCGCGCCCTCGCTTCGCTCGCAACGCGTAGCTGTAAACGTACCATTAGCCTCACTCCGCTCTCATTGCTATTACTTTAAAATCGTCGCAAACAAATTCAAGTGATAACATTCTCTAGCTAGAGAATTGATAATGTCTTTATATTTTTCTGGCTGTTTCATTTTCAACAATTATATATATTTTTTCCAATGATAATTTTGAATGTTTAAAGTATTTTTAACGCACATATCAGAAAAGTTAAATCGATAATTTTTTTTAATGTCATTGAAACAGGAACAACCATGAAATATCAAATTTAAGTATCTTTTCCCTATCAAGATAAAGTTTCTCTTTCATGCACTGAACTCGAGTATCCGGCATTATTTGAAAACATTCAGCCAACTCCTAAACCTCTCTTCCGCCCCTACTGCCTCGGGTCATCCCCTAATGATGTAAATATACCTCGTTCGTCGCTGGGGTGAACGAATAGAGAGCCTCAACCAATAGGAGGTTCGGTATTTGTGCATTGCCTGAGGCGGAGCCCGTTCTGTGTTTCCATTCTATGTTGATAGAGGTGGCTCAGTGGTCAGGCACGAGACACAGTCGAGAGGTATCCGGTTCGACGCCGGCTACCGACAAACCTGACTGAAGGTTCCTTCCATGGGTTTTCTCAATCACAAGACTGCCCAGGCAGGGACTGCTACCTTATCGTGGCGGGCAGGTTTGCGTGCTTTGGGGATCCCGAGAGCTATGCCGGCGGAAGCGTATGCTTCTGGTAGGGCGCCGGACAAGTCGAGGTAGAGAAGCCAGACGAAATGCAATTCGCATCCTCCCCTTACTCGTTCCCTCCTCTTTATGTCCTCTTGTACCTTTCCTCCCCCCCCTACCCCTCCGCCCCGAGGTCATATGATCATAGTTGTCGAGTAACTCGTTCAACAACAAATAATAACGAAACGAATAGTGGCCATATGCGTGATACGTTTTGATTGGCTCTTGGAGTCAAGTAGTTTCGGTAATATTATTTATGGATTTGGCAGCTATGACTTTATCAAATCTGCAGTAAACATGGTGAAGCCATGACGGCCAACAACCACAGGGCCACTCTCTTACGAACAATATAAACATACGGGGTAGGAACGCTCACAGCAGTTCAGCCAGCAATACACGGTGACACATGACTGGACATTGGCGCCTCATTGACCAATGCGGATAGTTTGTCTATTGTGTCTCTCTGTGCGTTGCTCGATTACGGTGATGCCACATTTCAATAACCGCACCTTTGTTTCTGCGTTGCGGTGTTGCCAGACCGAGCGGTTCGCAAAGACGGTTGTTATTCAGCTGTGTATTGACACCTCGTGTTTGCTGTGAGTTACGGCTCATCACCTTCGTCATAAAGCATGACACCTCACTGGGTGAAGGGGGGGGGCACTGGCAGCCAATGAGAGCCCGGCTAACAGACCTCGGACACGGCTTATCACCCTCGTCATAGAGCATGACACCTCACTGGGTGAAGGGGGGGGGGGGGGGTAGACACTGGCAGCCAATGAGAGCCAAGCTAACAGATCTCGGACACGGCTCGTCCAGAATATTTATAGAAATATATTTTAAATGTGTAGTATAAACCACAGTGTAACCAAATTTGATTGGTTCATGTCCAGTAACGTTGCCCCAACGTAAATTCGAAGTTGTTCTGAATCAGCCTTGTTGATTCTGACATTTGTCGGCGATTGTTCACACTGTCCAATCACTGGTTAATATTATGTTTCGTATTTGAAATATCGATCTTTGATTGGTTATATCGCTCACTCGTCGATGGTGTTCGGAGCCTACAGGGTTGGTTTAGTCGCTTTAAATTAAATTCCTCCACTGAAAATCAGTTTCGTTACTGAGTGGGTAGACTCTAAATGTGAATTTGTTTTATTTATTTTATTCAAATAAACAAGTTCAATGGTGCCAACTTGATTGTCTTCTCCTCTGGTTCCAACCAATTAATTGAACCAAGTCCATTAAGGATAATGTACGACCTTCAGTTGGTTAATTGGTACAGCGGCGGTGACCAATGAGGCTCGTTCACTCTACGAAGCGAAATACTACATTCACGAATGAGTGAAGGAACGCTTGGAATCGGTTGATTTCCTTTGAATGACAGCTGCGGAGACGTTTCGAACACAATTATTATTTTTTTAGACAAAACATCCCATACGCATCATTCTTTGTCTTTGTATTCGATGCTTTGACTAATCACGTATTTAATAACTTCGTTAACCGTTGTTTCGTTCATAAGTTCTTTGATTTCGTTGCTTTGTTTTTCTTAATGATGGAACGAAGAGTGAGAGGACAAAGAAGAACAAAGTTACATAAAGTAGAACCATTGCCTAAAATTATCCAATCAACGGTTACAAAAACAACAACTGCAGAGATACGACAGAAGCTCATACTGGTAATTGGCTGATGAATAAATGAATATATTTAATTCATAATTTAAATGATTAAGTAAATATATTTCGACAGACATTCAACAGGCAAGATCAAAGCAAATCGTGATAAATGAGGAAGGGAAATATATTATAAATATTATAAATGTATGCAAAGTTAATTTTGTTCGTCTTTTTGGTCTTGTGGTGTTTTTTTTTTTAATGATGGATGTGTTTGATGTTTTCCCAATTTTAATGAAGAAATGTAGGTTCTATGTTCAAGTTGTTTTTTTTCTTTATCTATCGATGTTACACTGGCGCAGTTAGAAACTGTGAACTTGGAGCCGTGGGAGAAACCATTGACGTATTAACAGTTTAATGACCTCTTTGTATTTATCATATTATCATGAATCATGAAATAAAGATCTTCAAATAGAGATTCGAGATAAAAGCATTAATAAAAAACACATTTACTTTATTTTATTTGATAGAACTGAAATTAAATTAAAACTAAATTAAAAACGTGTATTATAAATGACAAAAATGCTTTTTAAAAACGGAAAATAATAAAATTTAGTTTTAACTGAAACAACAAATCAACGTTTCCATCTCTATAGTTATTGTGGTACTGGTACTACTTCTGATGATAGTTCCTGGATGGATCCCGAGTGCTACTTGCCCCTCTTCAACGCCGTCTACAACAGTCCCGCTTGTCCCTGTTCTTCCCTAGGGAGGCGAGGCCGCTAATCTCCCAGCTCGTATATCAGCGGCTGTGACGTCATCTCAATGTTTCAACCACCGCCTTGACAAGATAACGCCCGCCGGATTCCTGGGCACGAGAGTGTGACGTCATCCGTATGTTTCAACCACCGCCTTGACAAGATAACGCCCGCCGGATTCCTGGGCACGAGTTAGTTCACTCCCATGCGGAGTGGCGGTTTTATTTATTAGTTTTCGATAGATAATCATACCAAATTGTACGAAATTGCAAACATGTATACCAAATTCAAATACCTAATAGTCAATAAGTAACAAAAAAAGAAAATGCGAGTTGACTCGCACATGCCCGAGAATTGAGCCTCTTAGGGTCAAATGCATAGTTGTTCCTCACGTGCTCCTTAACTCAGTCTTTCCTCAAACTCGCCCAACCTCCAATCACATAGCAGTTCACATGGTAATGCTGCTCTGTGATTGGTGGTTGGGCGAGTCTGAGGAAAGGCTAAGTTTAGGCGGACTTGAGGAACGACTATGCATTTTACCCTTAGAGTATGAATTTATGAAACTACTAAGCTTGGATAGGTAAGTGACACAGCACTATATGCACACAGAAAGTATGTATATCCAGTGGCGAAAGTCGACATTTGTTCTTACTGTGACCAAAGACTACTCATGGTCTCCGCCTACTTATGTTTCAGGACAAGATTGTCTGCGAGTGGTGTCGAACCAGCGATCTCCCGAATTACAGTCTCGCGTGATACCGCCGAGCCACGTCCATTGGTGTGAGAGAAGAATAGCAACATCACGTTGTTTTGTCTCGGTCTGTATTCTCCCGCTAACGATCACATTTCCATACACACCACTACCAACACCCACAACCAACAAACCCCAGTCTACTCCAGTCTTACAAACTATAAATATTCATCCCCGCAAAGAACCCCTCCGTCTAGCGGGAGTGATTACGAATTCATACAGATTTTCGGTCAACGTACTTTACTAGACTGAGATTAGCAGAGCACATTATACAATCATGAGATTATTTGCTTTGTTTTCGGAGAAATGTTTTCAAGGAGTGTCTGGAAAAACGATTAGTTCGAGTGAAGATATTTTGAGTGGTATTTTATCACTATCATATTTGATTGAATTGTAAGAGTTCGAAATATATCGTTGAATATTTCAAGCGTTTTCCGTTAATAATAAGGATTCTTATACACTTTCCATATTTTAAAATGTAAATCTGGCCGCTATTTTAATGTATTCAAGCAATTATAAGTTAAATAAATTATTTAAATATATATTATATCAACATAAAGCACATGGACATGCAATCCGGAATGGAAACTGCGCAGTGTGGGGATCTGGCTCTCAGTTGTAGGTGGACACTATTCACTCTCTATAAGCAACACGAGCACAGAGAGGAAACCGATAGAGGTAACAAGGGAAACATACAGTAACGTTTCGCGGTATTTGGGTCACATATTTATTACCAGAAAACCACCAAAACAAAACACGCTACAACTGTGCACCGAACTCTACCGCAGTTGGTACCAATGTAAAGCTCACACCCGCGACACATCGCATAAACAATAACGTTTATATTTCTGTTTTCGATTTTGTGTTGATCGTCAACTGAGGTTGAAAACCCTGCAGTGAGTCTGTTGACCAATGTTGACTGCGTTTTTTATAGTAATAAAGCACAACTTGAAGGAGTCAAAAGCCTATAAACATGTTCAATGTTTGATGCTAATATTAGTATGAGTCGCCGTAATACGTAACACATATATATGTGTAACACATGACATGTAACACGTTTTAATGTCGATACATTAGAAATTATAAAAATTATAATCAACATTTTCGTTCTGGCAATTTTCGGTCATTGCAGTTGAGTACATTTTTCGCAGATCAACATTTTCTGTGTGTTTCTGTTTGTATGATACGGTATGAATATATGAATGATTCGATTAACATAAAGGCTAAAATTTCAATATTTCATCAACGACCATTGAGTGTCTAAATGGCTGAATGTAAATATTGTGTGAATGTCCATGATGCATTTATACATACATGACTCTGCGCACAGTCATTTGTAATCACAACCCGCCTTTCGATTCGGTCCACTGCGGGATAATAACGTCCACACGCACACGCACACGCACACGCACACGCACTAGCACACGCACACGCACACGCACACGCACACAGATTTAGTTACCGAGGTTAAGTCACCATGGTTCTAATAAATTACAGTGAAAATACATGGCAGCTTAGCCATGTTTGCTTGTCGAGTATCGTTGATTACCGTCAAATAAGAGTTTCAAAAGTTGGTGAGCCCGTCTCAAAGATAACCACAGTTGTATCCACCACTGTTGTATCCACCACTGTTGTATCCACCACTGTTGTATCCCCCACTGTTGTATCCCCCCCTGTTGTATCCACCACTGTTGTATCCACCCCTGTTGTATCCACCACTGTTGTATCCACCACTGTTGTATCCACCACTGTTGTATCCACCACGTTTGTATCCACCACTGTTGTATCCACCACTGTTGTATCCACCACTGTTGTATCCACCACTGTTGTATCCACCACAGTTGTATCCACCACTGTTGTATCCACCACTGTTGTATCCCCCACTGTTGTATCCCCCACAGTTGTATCCAACACTGTTGTATCCACCACTGTTGTATCCCCCACTGTTGTATCCCCCACTGTTGTATCCACCACTGTTGTGTCCACCCTGTTGTATCCACCACTGTTGTATCCACCACTGTTGTATCCACCACTGTTGTATCCCCCAATTCTGTATCCGCCACTGTTGTATCCCCCACTGTTGTATCCCCCACTGTTGTATCCCCCACTGCTGTATATACCACTGTTGTATCCACCACTGTTGTATCCACCACTGTTGTATCCCCCACTGTTGTATCCACCACTGTTGTATCCACCACTGTTGTATCCACCACTGTTGTATCCACCACTGTTGTATCCACCACTGTTGTATCCACCACTGCTGTATCCACCACTGTTGTATCCACCACTGTTGTATCCCCCACTGTTGAATCCGCCACTGTTGTATCCACCACTGTTGTATCCACCACTGTTGTATCCACCACTGTTGTATCCACCACTATTGTATCCACCACTGTTGTATCCCCGACTGTTGTATCCGCCACTGTTGTATCCACCACTGTTGTATCCGCCACTGTTGTATCCGCCACTGTTGTATCCACCACTGTTGTATCCTCCACTGTTGTATCCACCACTGTTGTATCCCCCACTGTTGTATCCCCCACTGTTGTATCCCCCACTGTTGTATCCGCCACTGTTGTATCCCCCACTGTTGTATCCGCCACTGTTGTATCCACCACTGTTGTATCCTCCTCTGTTGTATCCACCACAGTTGTATCCCCCACTGTTGTATCCACCACTGTTGTATCCCCCACTGTTGTATCCGCCACTGTTGTATCCCCCACTGCTGTATCCGACCTCTGTTGTATCCACCACTGTTGTATCCGCCACTGTTGTATCCCCCACTGCTGTATCCGACCTCTGTTGTATCCCACACTGTTGTATCCGCCACTGTTGTATCCCCCAATGTTGTATCCACCAATGTTGTATCCACCACTGTTGTATCCCCCACTGCTGTATCCACCACTGTTGTATCCACCACTGTTGTATCCCCCACTGCTGTATCCACCACTGTTGTATCCACCACTGTTGTATCCCCCACTGCTGTATCCACCACTGTTGTATCCACCACTGTTGTATCCCCCACTGCTGTATCCACCACTGTTGTATCCACCACTGTTGTATCCCCCACTGTTGTATCCATCACTGTTGTATCCCCCACTGCTGTATCCACCACTGTTGTATCCACCACTGTTGTATCCCCCACTGCTGTATCCACCACTGTTGTATCCACCACTGTTGTATCCCCCACTGCTGTATCCACCACTGTTGTATCCACCACTGTTGTATCCACCACTGTTGTATCCGCCACTGCTGTATCCACCACTGTTGTATCCACCACTGTTGTATCCGCCACTGCTGTATCCACCACTGATGTATCCACCACTGTTGTATCCACCACTGTTGTATCCACCACTGTTGTATCCACCACTGTTGTATCCACCACTGTTGTATCCACCACTGTTGTATCCCCCACTGTTGTATCCACCACTGTTGTGTCCACCACTGTTGTATCCACCACTGTTGTATCCACCATTGTTGTATCCACCACTGTTGTATCCCCCACTGTTGTATCCGCCACTGTTGTATCCCCCACTGTTGTATCCCCCACTGCTGTATATACCACTGTTGTATCCACCACTGTTGTATCCACCACTGTTGTATCGCCCACTGTTGTATCCACCACTGTTGTATCCACCACTGTTGTATCCACCACTGTTGTATCCACCACTGTTGTATCCTCCACTGTTGTATCCACCACTGTTGTATCAACCACAGTTGTATCCACCACTGTTGTATCCACCACTGTTGTATCCCCCACTGTTGTATCCCCCACTGTTGTATCCACCACTGTTGTATCCCCCACTGTTGTATCCACCACTGTTGTATCCACCAATGTTGTATCCACCACAGGTATCCTCCACTGTTGTATCCACCACTGTTGTATCAACCACAGTTGTATCCACCACTGTTGTATCCACCACTGTTGTATCCACCACTGTTGTATCCACCACAGTTGTATCCACCACTGTTGTATCCTCCACTGTTGTATCCACCACTATTGTATCCACCACTGTTGTATCCACCACTGTTGTATCCACCACAGTTGTATCCACCACTGTTGTATCCCCCACTGTTGTATCCACCACAGTTGTATCCCCCACTGTTGTATCCACCACTGTTGTATCCCCCACTGTTGTATCCACCACTGAAGTATCCACCACTTTTGTATCCCCCACTGTTGTATCCACCACTATTGTATCCCCCACTGTTGTATCCGCCACTGTTGTATCCACCACTGTTGTATCCTCCACTGTTGTATCCTCCACTGTTGTATCCGCCACTGTTGTATCCGCCACTGTTGTATCCACCACTGTTGTATCCTCCACTGTTGTATCCCCCACTGCTGTATCTGACCTCTGTTGTATCCACCACTGTTGTATCCCACACTGTTGTATCCGCCACTGTTGTATCCCCCACTGTTGTATCCACCACTGTTGTATCCACCACTGTTGTATCCGCCACTGCTGTATCCACCACTGTTGTATCCACCACTGTTGTATCCGCCACTGCTGTATCCACCACTGTTGTATCCCCCACTGTTGTATCCACCACTGTTGTATCCACCACTGTTGTATCCACCACTGTTGTATCCCCCACTGTTGTATCCACCACTGGCCACAGCAGTCGGCTGTGAGCATCAAGCCCACAAGGCTGTGAGTTACAAAGAAGTAAAGCACATCTGGGTAAAGTCCGACCCAACTGAGACAACGCCGAGGGAATGTCCCAAGACTGATACGAATGCGATGCGGATTGATTATCTTATTTAGGGAACGTCTGCACAATGTCCCCCATGGGTATCGTGAATAATGTGATCACCAGGGAGAAGTGTCGTGTGTGGGACTAGATTGATAAAGTAGATACAGGGTTGGTTTAGACAAATGGAGAGAGAAAGAGAGGTGTAGTATGCAATGTTAAGATAACGTGATGTGAAGACGAAAGTAGGTAACGTTTGGAAGGACAACCCGTTAAATTTCTGTAATTATGTCAAAATCTGTGGTATTTCACGCAGATTTGTTTATATATCCTTAAAAGATAGTCTAGAGATAAATAAGATGCAGCGTTCAAGTCGATTAAAAATGCCAACGTCTTCTATCTAATCAAGAGTTTATATGTAAATGCGTAGTCTTAGAAGAGCAGTGTCACGGACATATACACGCTATTATCTCAATCACCGTGGAGCTTCTGGCAGACTATGTTACACCCACAAATACACGGCCTAATTGCAATTATGATGGAGTTTTCAAGTCGATTGAAAATACCAACGCCTTCGAAGAATTCAAGACTTTACCTGCAGATTCCTAGTGTTCGAAGTGTTGTGTTAGGGACATATAAACGCAATTTTCTCGAACGAGGTTCAGTTTCTTCAAGTTTTCATTATACCACCTGCCAATAGAGGGCTTAATGCCAATTACGATGGGGTGTTCAAGTCGAGTAAACATACCCACGACATCTTTCATATCAACAGTTTAAGTGTAAATGCGTAGTCTTCGAAGTGTATAATCAAGGACCTACAAACGTAATTTCTCGAACAAGGTCAAGTTTCTTGCATGTTTGTTTACACCTGCCAATAGAGGGCTTAATACCAAGTATGATGGGTGTTTATGGGCAGTCAAGTTGCAAAACGTGGCTGGAGGTATGCAGAGGAAACTGTGAATGTTAAAATAGGAAGGACGACGAAGCTCAAATGTGTCAAATATAGAAATGTCGCAAATATGTGCACAGGAACGCTCGTTGGGCACCGGTGACCACGAGGAGAAACCCGACTACTTTACGATGATACAACCACATAAGGGAGCCCAGTGGACGTTTGCCAGCAGTGCATAACCTACTAGAAGCTCATGCCAACCAACTAACTCCAAGAAATGTTCTAATTGTAATTGTAATTGTAATCTTATTAGGTCATTAAGTACTCGTGTGTAGAGTGATCATTAGATTTGTGCATTACATCTGAGTGGTCTACACAGCCTCTGGTCTAGACCTGATTTAAACAATTCTGCTAGTGTACACCCCTGTCTGCGTATAGACTATAGAATTAACCATTTTTCTTCCAGCCTTCAAACCCCCGTTGAAGTTCGCTATGTTGTAATAATATTAATAACACTCGTAATAAATGTACGCTCAATGATTTAGCTTTGTCAAGGACATCCCTTATATAATCCTAAAAATACATACAAGTATTTAATACCTGCATTCAGGGTTTCAGTGTAATCCACCGTTCAGACGCGCCAACAGACCGTAGTTAATATTATCGCACATGTAGGGTAGAGGCGGGAGCGGCTGCCGGAGGGTTCGCCATTTGAATCCGTATTGACATAAAACAGTTTTATTTCACCACTTTTGTGAGAACAAAAGTACTCGTTGTATTTCCACACTCACTCATCTCTACAGATGCTAAATACACATCAATTTATTCTTGATAATAAAACGTTAAATCATGTAAATGGGTTCAACTATTACTTAGGTGGCGCGAAACATATTAGGGTTTAGTTAAAAAATGATGCGCATTATTTCCCGCACGGAGGTACGAACCTGGGTCAATTACTCAAAAACTGTGGAGTGTCACGCAGTTTGGAAAACATGTTTGAATAGGTTATGTATTGCAGATTGATAATTTACTATAGGTGGCGCGAAACATATCAGGGTTTAGTTTTAAAAAATGATTCACAATTGTTAATAGGGTATTATTTCTCTAACGGAGGTACGAACCTGAATCAATTACTCAAAAACTGTGGGGTGTCACGCAGTTTGGAAAACATGTTTGTATAGGTTATGTATTGCAAATTGATAATTAACTATAGGTGGCGCAAAACATATCAGTGTTTAGTTAAAAAATGATGCACATTTCTTTAATGGGGTATAATTTCCTTCACGGAGGTACGAACCTGGGTCAATACTCTAAAACTATCGCTTGTCACGCAGTTTTGAAAACATGTTTGAATCGGTATTGTATTGCAGATTGATAATTTACTATAGGGGGCGCAAAACATATCTGGGTTTAGTTTAAAAAAGATGCACATTTCGTTAATGAGGTATTATTTCCCTTACGGAGGTACGAACCTGGGTCGATTACTCTAAAACTGTGGGGTGTCACGCAGTTTGGAAAACATGTTTGAATATGTTATGTATTGCGTACATACAACGACTTTATGTTCTGTTACCGGAGGCAATCATTAATGTATATTTGATGATCAGATTTCAGTCTGGTTATTCGGTTATTCGGAGTATGGATACAAGTGAATTTCTAATTAGTCATAACCTTTTGCGACAGGAGAATTGATTAAAACTCAGCTGTCGGATATTGCAGCACACACAGAGTTCTAAAAAGTCGAGAGTTTTCAATTTTCAATTCATTGCACATAACAATACACATAATCAAGTTTAAAAACAAATTTATGTTGTTTTTTCTGCGCACTTATGGTCGCAAACAACCTAGAAACTGAAGAATGACTTTATACGAAACAGACCGAATCGGGTGTTTCGCGGGGCGAAAATACACCCCTAAGTGCGATACTCGTATCTAGCTATAAATCAATATATACATTCATATAGAGTTGACCCATTCAGAAACAAGACTGATTTTCAACGGGGGACTTTTATTTCAAGCGATTCTAAGCCAACCCTGCAGACTCCGAACACCATCGACGAGTGAGCGACGATAACCAATTAAAGATAGCTATTTTAAATATAAAATATATGTGAATCAGTGATTGGACAGTGCGAACACCTGCGGAAAAATGCCAGAAACAACAAGGAAGATTCAGAACAACTTGGAGTGCATTGCTAGGACGGCTCCAAAGTCCGTCATCGAGCAGCGTTACTCTCATTGGTTTAAACCATTATTCTCTTCTGTTGTTCAAGACATTCCATTCAAGGCATGTCTTGAATATCTGCTACACAACTCCTACACTCACCCTTGCTAACTGAGTCCAGCTATATAGCCGATCTCATTCATCCGCTCATTAAACTCCTTCAGTAACTCTCATAATGAGGCAAATATTCAGTGGTGCGTTTATATTATGACGTCGTTAAAAAATAAATAAGATGAAAAGTAAAAAATTTACTTCCGGATTCCTGAAAACTTATCCCTATGTCCTTCTCAAAGGAGCCCCCTAATGACACATCATTAAAATGTAGCTTTAGGTTACGACTATCCATATGTGTGTGTATTTATTTATTTAGTGAGCGTGAGCGTGAGCGAGAGAGAGAGAGAGAGAGAGAGAGAGAGAGAGAATACCTGACTCTTAATCGCCACCCACATATTCTCAATGAGAGAAGGTTGCTTCTATATTTTATACTTGAATATGGACATGTTACTAAAGTAAGTGAAGCGTACAATGTGGTGGAATGTGGGCTACATAGAAATTAGAGAACGATGAAACGTGATTTCCAAATAATACATATTTATATATGTTTATTCCCTGTCAGCTCACAACAGTAGATGACCCCCTAACCCGTGTACTAATAGCGCGTTATATTATCGCCTTTACCACCATAGAGGAATTTCTACAGCATAGAGGAATATCTAAATGAGCAACTCTGCCCAGAGTAAATTAGATCATATTATACTTTCGAGTACTCCTGCTGAGAGGGTATCACAAAAACATTTTAAAACATATAAACATTTTAAAAATATTAATATGACAATAAAGTTCATTTTTTATTTTGTATTTTCTGTAATATCTGTAAATTTCCTTGACATTTGTTTTTAATTTTGCTGTGCATTTAGGCCTAAGTATCTAGAACGGGTATTTGCAATATGAAAAACAAAAATTGAATATGCTAGCATAGTTTGTGTTGTACTTTGTATTTTCTAATTTGTTTGTATTTGGCATTTTTGTGTTTCTGTAATCCTCTGTAATTTGTTGTATATATTTTGTAAGCTTTGTTTAAATGCATAAAAAATAGATATGCATAGGCCTACATTGTTTATATTTTCTCACTTTGTTCTCACTTGGACTGTGTAAGAGCAGAATGTAATGTGGAGTAAAGTACAGACTGTACACTTGACTGTGTATCCGGGCCTAAGAATGTTCTGGTTCACCACCTCCCCTCTGTGACAGACACACCACTGAGTTCTACCACAAGCTACCGTACAATGCAATCAACGACCATTAGGCCGGGAATCAGTTCCAGTACCTTTCACCTCCATTAGACGGAAAGAAAATAACCTACCTTTCGTTTCAACCCAAGAAATATAAAATAGATCGAGCGAAAAGTAATCGATAATATTATTATATGTGACGTCATTCCTGGAGTTATTGGGGCGGAATCGGGTCGGTGCGGAGTATATACCAATTGCATGGTTCTATTTCAGGGACTCTATTTCCAGCTGTTGCTTCGAGTGATACATAAGACGGTTTTCAAAACGCTAAGACGTTAAACTCGGAACTTGAAGCGCCAAAAAATAATTTTTAAAAATATATAAACACAGAAAGAAGTGGAGAGAATTATTAGAAACGGCAGTTATAGAAGAAAACGAAGAAGATGAGGTGCTGAGCCTGGCTAGCAAGCACTAGAAGATAGCCCGAGAAACTGGTGACTTGTCACCCCCCGACCCGACGAATGTTCGATAAGGGTGTTTGATATATATATATATATATAATATATATAAACCAGCATCTCTATAAAATTATGTTCATACCAAAAAAATAGACCTAATGGTTGCGGATCCATTCAATTCCTACAATCAATCAATTTCTACAGACAAATTATCCGCTTTAATGCCGAACGATGTGTGGTTTATCCGAGGGGAAATGTGCTACCCCCCCCCCCCCCCCCCCCCCAACATGTGTAACATGTCTATATGACATTGTCAGCTATTGATTTGCTTTAAAAGAGAGGGATAAGCGGAAAAAGAAAAGAAAAATAAACGCAACGCTTTTGGCTCCTGTTCAAGGCAGGAATCTCGGCACGGTTCGGATGAATAAGCAATATCGCCAACCGACACTCTCTGAAGCTCAAAGAGAAATACCAACTTCTAAGTAAAAAAAAAACACGTACGCGTCAAGTTTGTCGTCGGAAGAGAATAGAATGTTGGTATCAGTGGGTTCGAGCGGAGCGTTTCATGCGCGGTACTGATACTCGAGACGCAGGTGTGTAAACCCGCACTTGTACCATCAATATAGCATAAAATGAATAAAATAAATAAATTCACAATTAGTCTCTCAGTAACTAAACTGATTTGCAGCGGGGGACTTTAATTTAAAGAGACTAAACCAACCCTGTAGGCTTCGAACACCATCGACGAGTGAGCGATAACCAATCAAAGATCGATATTTCAAATACGAAACAGATGAATCAGTGATTGGACAGTGCGAACACCTGCGGACAAATGTCAGAATCAACAAGGCCGATTGATTCAGAACAACTTTGAATTTATTGAGTTCTCCCCCTGTAACTACCTTCCGGCATGCACGCTGTTTCAAACAACATCAACAGATTCCTGATAGTGTGTCGTACATTCGTAAATGCAGTCTACCTCTTAGTAGAATCCAAACGCCCTATTTAGTACCACCCATTGTGATTGAAGTTTTCAGTACGACCTGAAACTCCAACGCAACGGTTTTTGATACACGTATAGAACAGAAGTCCATCGTTGATATTAAAAATGTAATTTACCCTAAAAATAAAACTTGAAATACAAAGTTTTGAATAAAAGAACCTTGATAAGTCTTATACTCTATCTGCCGGTAACTCATCAACATTTGAGCTACACACACATTCGAATGATCAGAGTTCGAATAGACGACTTTCATTATTGATCTAAATGGCCGTGATTACTTCTATCTAAGGGTCCTTGATAGATCAATGACAACAATGCTCAACAATAACAACTAGTTTACAAATGATATGTTAAGGTGCATTTTTCACTGTTGTGCATTGTTGTCATTGAAGATCTAGAGGGCCTCCTCCTAGAGGCTACCTCTATCTAAGAGTCCTAGTCTAATTCTGAAAAAGTTCTATTGACGAGGGAACCGCTATGTTATTCCAACGTGTTGTGGTTACCTCCATAAAGCGACCCTCGTTCACCAACATAAAACACCGCACAATATAATGTTGTTTTGACTCACAATGTTCCCTATATTCAGAAGCTGCAATCAGTGTTGATGGAGTGGTCTGTTTTATCTGCATTACTTGAAGGGCATGCACGGCTCTTCCAACTACTCGACAGACAAATACCGTTAGTAACTGTCATCGTGTATGATTTGCATTTCCCTCTCCGAGTCAAATGTTAATAAAACATTTCAAATGTCGAGTGAAAAGTTGTATTTCCTGGAGCCCGATTCTCTAAAATTTCTCACCGGTTTCTGTCGTTACGGAAGGCGAATGGATGGCTGTGATTGGGTCACAGCCTTCTCATAACGACCAAAACCGGTGATCACCTTATCGTTGACCATAGAGAATCAAGGCCCTGACCTAAATCAAACTTCAAGTGAGTTTCACGTATGAATTTGCAGAATGTTTGTAGCTCTCCTATAAAATAAAACAGGAACTACGTGTTTTCTATCCAATCAGTTACGAGAACAGAGAACTCATTTTCAGTGGGGGAGACTTATGTTTGTGTCACAGCTTACCAGTGATGGATTTAAGTCTATTTTCACAGTTAAAAAACTTTCCGGAACTGGAATTCGAATCCTAGACCTTCTGCATTGGAAGTAGGTATAAACCCACATGACAATCCAAAAAAAAAACATCCATACGAAACCAGCCTACATAAACCTAATTTTTATTTTTGTAATAATGTTTAAAGCGTTCTTTAGAAAGGGATCAAGTTTGTGTAATATAGTATGATAATAAATTTATAAATATTATCAATAAATTTCCCAGCTACTAAAAAGTTAAAAACTACCCAATAACAGACGGACAGACTCTTTGTTTAACGAGTTTTCAAATTTTAACGGGAAAGTTTGTCAAATTGTGATGGAAAATTCAATACTCTTGCAAATTGAGGATATTTGTCTCGCTGCGTCTGTCTCGCCACACAGATAATGTTTTACCCATACTTATAGTGTTGAGCGTACTTGTTATCTGTCGGAAGAGACGTGAAAATATCGCCTCGTTTCCTCTTCCCCTGGAAACGAAGGGTTAGATTCTAGAATACCGCGTTTATCATGTTTCGACATGGCTCGTCTGCATCTCATTACGTCATAAACAAATTAGCCCCCCCCCCCCCTCCTCCTCCCTCCCCTTAGCGCATCGCATCAGATCTTACCTGTGATGTTTTTATACTTGCGATTCCAGTAGCGACACCTGTCTGCGGGGGGGGGGGGGGGGGGAGAGATCAGAGATCAGAGAACTGTCAAGCAATCGTGGGCCAGAGTTTAGTATGATTGCTTGACGAGTTGAACGAGTCAACACAACCCGGGGGTTGAGCACTTGGTATTTCCGCTGAGCTATTTACTCAAAAGTGTCAACACAAGGCAGGGCTTATTCGTTGCCCTCTATACAAAGACATTCCTAGAATGCGCCCCCGTCTCGACATGTTCAACCCCACGACGCTCAGACGAGCTCACGTGAAACCTACTCGAGTTACGGAACCCAACATTCATGCTGCAATGTTGTTTGTTCCTAGCTAATTAATTAGAACGACTATCATATCATATCACAATTCACGTGAAACTCACTATTTTGCAAACATTATGCTGCTGAAACTGGAGTACTGAAGTCGCGACGAACACCGCATAACATACGTGCAACAATAAAACGTATCATCATGAGGATATTGATTGGTTATTTCTGGTAATCGGAAGAAAGGCATGAGTAGGACGTAAAGGGGAGGTAAAGGGAAAGGGGAGGATGTGGACTGCCTTTAGTCTGTCTTCTCCACCTCGAGCTGTCCGGCTAGGTGGCCCTAGCAGAAGCACATGCTTCCGCCGACCTAGCTCTCGGGATCAACAAAGCACGCAAACCTGCCCTCCACGATAATGGCATAAGTTTCGAATAAGGGGGCTGTGACGACACAGGTCGGACAAACAGTTGGTTGCTGGGTAGGATCATACTTATCGCAGGTCTTCTAGGATCATACTTATCGCAGGTGTCTTCTAGGATCATACTTATCGCAGGTGTCTTCTAGGATCATACTTATCGCAGGTGTCTTCTAGGATCATACTTATCGCACGTGTCTTCTAGTATCATACTTATCGCACGTGCTTCTAGGATCATACTTAGGCCTATCGCACGTGCTCCTAGGATCATACTTATCACCAGCGGCTTCTAGGATCATACTTATCGCACGTATCTTCTATGACCATACTTAACGCAAGTGTCTTCTAGTATCATACTTATCGCACGTGTCTTCTAGGATCATACTAAAGCACGTGATCAGAAACACCGAGCAGTGAAAGTCACGTGACCAGAGAGACAACTAGTTATCTGACCGACACTGACAACAATATCACAATTACCCTAATTACGGGTAATTCGATTCAATTCGTGTGTACACAGCGAACGTGTACAACTACCGACGTGTAACTCTGTGAGCAAGTACAATCATTAGACGTGTTGACTTATAGGGTGGGGAGACTCAATAGCGAATAGGTCTACTCGCGCGAATAGGGTTCGACATTGCTATTCGCACGTCTTATTCGCAGTCGCTCGTGTGTGTTCGTACAAAGATGGGCCCGAGCTATAGTTGCATTATTGTATATTATTATCATCTTGGAAATCACTCGTTTATGACGAATAGGGTGTATTCACGTATTGCGCATGGTGGCCACATTGGAGGCCACAATGGCATGTGATTGGTAGTTCATTGTTACTATGTTTCAGCTGGCCTTTGATGCAAATTCAACTGTTCTCTTACTTTGGTTAGCTATATTATCACTTAAAATCAACATAAACAAACACTTTTTTGTCTCGATTACTCTTTTAATCGTTTACAAAAGCATACAATAATCATTTTCGTACACTTTATCGGGGGATATACGTGTTCAATTTGTCATATTTCCCCGTAAACAATAGTATTCGTTTTCTATTGACAGCTAAATGAAACTTGAAATAGTACTATAGGTGGCCTGCAATATGGCCGATGTGACGTCACGTGAATACTCCCTATACATCGTAAGGTTGTTTCAGGGTTAGTATAGCTGAGCTAGAAGTATTTCTCATCACAATACTACTCAATAGGAATAGTATAAACATAATTGTATAACTACATGCTAAACAAAACGATTGTTGAGTGAGAAACGAGCCAGCCCACGCTAAGCTAGAGAGTTGGTCGAAGCTGTGATTCCCCCCGCGAGGAAAGAATGGGGGGTTTCTTTCAGCTTAGCGGTCGACGCGCCGCACAAAGCGCTTAGTGAGTGGGAGGGGAAGATACTCCACACAAAGAACGAGATGGAACCGCCGTCTTGATTGTGTGTTAGGTGTCTAGAGGGCCGTTAGCCGCTTCACTACTTCCAAGCTGCTCGTACAGACGAGGCGGAAAATACCCGTATCGTTTTCTTTTCGTAAACGTTTTAGTTTTGGTTTTTTTTGGTTTATTATAGCTTAACACAATTAAGGCCGGTCTTACATTCTCCTAATAAGAAAGTTATTTGTAGCAATTAAGCTATTTGGAGGATTTCAAGGGTTGTCATTGGTGATGGGTGCCATGGAGAAAACAAGCTATTCGACGAATAAGTAGTTATTGGAACATTGTAAGACTGGACCTTAATGTATTTACGCATTTTGCCTAAATCGATAAATTTTAAAAGAAATGAAAATAAATGTGTTTTTACTATTTGCCCCATGCGGCCCTATTCTCGAAAGTGAAAAGAATGCCTAGTGGCGGTGTTTGTTATTTATCCAAACTATGACTTTACCGATCCGTTTGTCGTAGATGATCGAGTGACTCATCGCGACCAATCAGAGACCGGTATTTGAAATTGGGCCTCCCTGATTGGCCACGACTTAGCGTCTATGACGAGAGCATCGGTAACGTTGTTTAAGAACAGCAATCATTAATACAATCTTGATTTATACTGTGTTCAAATAAAATTGATATTTTTAACTATATTTGGAACGTCTTTCAAATTCTTGTAGGACTTTGTAAATTTTTCCCTGTATCTTTGTACAGTGTTTCTCCGTCTGCAAACTTTTGCCAAGACCTCGCATTTTCATTCCCATTTAGTCATTACGCTTATGTTTTCTTTACGAATGAATAATTGGTGTTGTGAAAGCTTTTAAACTGATCGGTATCTAGCGTGTTGGCTTGGAACACGGCGCAAATCAAGGTATGAAAGCAGCGGAAGTGCGTGCAGCACTCATAATAATAAAGTTCGAATGCGAAAATATGAGTTATTGTTTGTCGGCACTCTATTGTTCATATTGTAATGATTAATAACAGTCTTGTTACGTCACGTTAACAAGTGTTGTGAGTTGTAAGCGTAACTTGGTCGCTTTACGCGGTCTATTTGAACGGTACGGTACCTGCTTGTCATTGTCACTGCGTGGAATGTGCCTACACAACGCCTGCCAACAGACGCGACGCGTCTAGACGCGTAAAGACATTAAAAATTAAAATCTTAGGATGATGTGACGCTAGACAGTCTTCCAAAAAAAAAACGTGCGACGTAAATACAAAATCCAGCACTTTCAATAACATTTCAAAATATTTTTTTTTTATCACTACATTTTCTTCTTCCTCTGTTTTTCGAGGATGGTATAGCATACTTATTCGAAATATGAAAGAAACGAACATAATACTTCTGCTTTGTTGAAAACTCTCAGCCAAGTCTCATGTTCAAAGACCCTCATATACAAACGTTGTTCAGATGGGAAAGTGAAAAATCTCCAAGCAGTAGCATTAAGGGCAAATAAAGAAGTTTCATCGGGCGTGGTAAGCGATGTTTGTTGCACTCCGAGGAATAGCGGACAAATGTTCTCCACTTTGCCTCCCTAGAGAGCATCCCTCCATTCTCAACCTTGCTATTTACACTCAACCCCGAGGTACAGTTCCAGACAAAAGTATTTGACCGTGAAACTTTGTTTGTCTCGGCTGTTTTATTAAGTTTAAGGTTTTTCAGTTCACGCTCTAGCAAACTTCGGCCATAGGACATCTGTAAAACTGTAAATATTTTGTATCGTTTTGTTTAAAAAATATTATAATCATCCCAAGGTACCGCATGGCTCATACACTTCTGTGTAATTTACTCTAAGTACTTCCTCAATTGTGACCCTCTTCCCCCCCCCCCCCCCTCACTTCCTCGCCTTAATATCCACGAGATCTACATGTTATTTGCCTTGTACGCGGTAAGTAAGTCAATTTGACTAATTTCAGTTGAAAGTGACACATTTAATGTTGGGTTCATAACGAGGAACCTCAATTGGCGTAATTGTTTTTAATTTCAATTTAAACTGTTGAATACACGACTTTTTGTTGACATTTCAGTGTCTCAAAATAACTTGTTCACCACGAATAGCAGCCACTGACTTAAAACGAATGTACTTACGTACACCGTTTATTTATTATTCGTTCAGTTATAAAGCTGCATTCACTGATTTCAATACAACTTAAAATTATCCATCTTTGCGTTGTTTTGGTCTTAAAATACTTGGTTTGCGATGAATGACAAATCAAATCATATACTTCTAAATGGTAAAGATAACAATATAATTTTATTACATTTTTAGCTGTTGAACCAGCGAGTTGTTTGATATTTCACTTAGTTTAAAGCGCTGTAGATTTAAAACAGCTTGTTCGCTACTAAAGACCGGTAAAGCAGTCGTGCTTGCTCGTACCAACCTGTGGGAGATCTGTATCAAATGGAGCGTTACTGCTAATACCTCCCACTCCGGCTGGGTGCCTGATAATCTGTATTTCCCCTCTCGCTTGCAAATTAATCCCGCTCGCCGCTCCCCTGGCGGGCAATACGCCTTCTAGCGCCGCGACGAATCTATTCGCATTGGAATTTAATTTAAGTTGTAATTTAGCTGAATGAGGTTGGATCGAGATATTGATTAGCGTGAAGTATTGGCAATTTTCAATGACCGGAGTGTGTTGTAATGCATAGCCTACTTTATGAGGGGAGATTTCCTATTCTGTTTTAGTTCAAGAGAAATATGCTTTAGCTGTCTACCTGATCTCTTGTCTCTTATCTTATGTCTTATCTTCTCGTTGGTCTCTGATCTCTTATCTCTTGTCTCTTATCTTATGTCTTATCTTCTCTTTGGTCTCTGATCTCTTATCTCTTGTCTCTTATCTTATGTATTGTCTTCTCTTTGGTCTCTGATCTCTTATCTCTTGTCTCTTATCTTATGTCTTATCTTCTCTTTGGTCCATGATATCTTATCTCTTGTCTCTCATCTTGTGTATTGTCTCCGCTTTAGTCCCTGATCTTTTGACGTTTTTTTTTTTTTATTATTTCCACTAAATAATAGTCAAATAGAAACATTTTAATGTAGGCCTACTCAATTTAAGGTCCGTATTCATAGTCAAACAATATACCAGAACAGATTTTTCCTGCGTGCATTGTTTTTTATAAGGAAAGTACCTTGAATAATGGTCGCAACAATAGATTTACAAAGAACTAAAAGAGGTCGGAAATAGATTCTTATAACTGAATGGGTAGATAATAAATACACATCTATTTATGTAATCACAATATATATACTCTTCTACTAGATTAGTTCTTACGAACACACCGCGAGCTTATAAGCTTCATTTCAAAACAGTTTTCATCTCAGGAAGTTTTAATCCTAGAACTCTCTCTCCGTGTTGATGCTTAAATAATCGTTCATCACAGCAACATTCTTCAAAGACACTAAAGAGCATTAATTCCATGATTTCATTCGAAAACTCTTTCTCGGTTATTTTCTCCGATAAGAACCTACAGACATTCGACGCCCGACTTTCACCTAACAAATAAGAAATAACACAATAACTGTTCGCTTTGCCAATAACAAGTTTCCCTGCAGCCATATGCTAATACTCTGTCCAATTTCAAACAACAGGACTTCTCCCCATGCGAAGAATTTAAATAAACCAATATGGTCTGAGGAGAAGCTTGACATTTAGAGAACGGAATATCTCGGTCGAACCACATCAAGCAACAAAAGGTGTTGCAGTTCTATTTTGCATCCATGCATTTCCATTGTTAGTTTTATTATGTTAACGTCAATGATTATTAACCTTAATTCAAGTGTTTACTACTATTTGTGATTATTCCAGTATTGAATTGTGTCACAAAACAACTTGTTTACTCTGCAGTGTATGAAATAATTATAATAGCTGCAAAAGAATCAGAATATAAGGTTTTTATTGTTATTTAAAAATAACATTCAATGTCAACATATACATACAACGGACCTGAATATTTTCAAGATCTATGGTATACAAAAAGACTTTAATGTATAGCGTTTCGATCAAATTAGAAATTAAGATATCATCTAAATTGTTCTATTATTCGAAACAGCATCAGTTTTTCATTCTTCCTTCAGAATGTTTACAGTATATCTTGATAATATATAGCTCTGCATCATTCCAAATTATTTATACTGAATTTAATTTCAAAGATACGATAAAAAAATTATCAAAATAATAAATTGTCACGGTTTTCAAATTAGTTGTGTCCAACAGTCAATAATAGGTCTTGTCAATTATCTGTGACTTTAGAACCTCTCGTTGATAAAGGCCGATCCACAATTGAATAAGGTTTAAGCGAATTGGAACATGCAATAACAATGCTGTGGTTCACAACTGTCACAGTGGATTGAAATAGTCATAAGAAATTAATCAATTCCATTTCTTATTTCAACTTCCCATGATGCATCTTATGACGAACCAATCAGAACGCAGAAGTGCCATACTAGAAGGTCAACTACGGAAATCAAAACAAAAACAGTGGCGCCGGATATTTTGCTGTTATAGTCAATGATAGTAAGTACACAATTAAGGCGCTGCTTTGACTACTGAAATAAGCAACTAGTCGTCGGTTGTGAACCAGTTGCTTGTTATTTCACTATTTCACTGTTTCTTATTGCAACTCTTATTGCAATTGTGAATCGGCCTTAACAAAGTTGTTGGTACCCGAGTTCCGTATGACGGAATCACGTCCGCCCCTATCACATCCCCTGTCACGACAAACAACCCCCGTCTTAGTCCAGGCGTGAAACGTGGACAACGGACGGGAGAACCGTGATTAAAAAGTTTAGACAGCTTTCACAATGAACTAGAAAGACTCACGTAACATGTATTAAAAGTTATGACAGGTGGGGTTTTATCCCATTTAATCTCTAGATGTTGTTAGTACAGCGTGTTTTCATCAAACCGTCTCGTACAATGAAGTGAGTATGACAAAACACTATCGTTTTATTATTATTTAGAAAGAATTGACAACGAATGCTGAAAATCACAACTCCGCTGAGTCTGGAACTCATAGCTCTGTTTTCTGGCAGACACTTGATTTGAACATGTTTCACAAACCATAACACAAGTGAAATAGATTGTTTTAAAACTTACTTATAACTACTTATAAACGTCCATTAAAATATACACATATTAACTGTATGGCTTGTTATTCTAATTAAAAGCGTTATCAAGTCATCATATTTACAAGTACCGTGTTGTACTTGGCTCTAATTGAAAGGATGAGCCGTGGGACACGTTCTGTCAATATCTATGACACCGAATACAGATATGACATTATCATGGCCAGCCCGTAAGTGCTGCGCAAATATCTTTTATGCTCAAACAATCTGAGTGGTCCAATCAACAGCTTATGAGCGTGTTACTTGCATTGATTGTCAACAAATACATTGTGGATTGAGTTTTTAAAGCTCAAAATATGCCGTGAGTGCAATGTTGTGAGTGCAATGTAGTGAGTGCAATGTTGTGAGTGCAATGTTGTGAGTGCAATGTTGTGAGTGCAATGTTGTGAGTGCAATGTTGTGAGTGCAATGTTGTGAGTGCAATGTCGTGAGTGCAATCAATGAATGCAAACACATCGCCGATCAAATGTGAGACATTGAATTACTTCAGCACGATGACACAAAAGACCTATCCTGGTTGTGAACCCGACATCTTCTGCATTAGAAGCAGAACAAGCGTGGAAACGCAAAGTAGTTGCGACGGAAGCGAGAATAGATTGGACGGCCAAAGAGAATAGATAAGAGAATAGCCGCGTGTTGTGTAGGCGAACAAGGAATATATGGCGACTGCATCGGCTAAAGTGGCGCTCGCAAGTATTTTCTTAGTATTTATTTCCCTTCAAGGGTTTCATCTGGAGAGTAGCCAACTTATCTTGAATACACAAATCTTGGTTTCGTTGTTTTTTCTGAATACGTTCGAAAATATGCAGGCGGCGAGTGATATACTTATTCATGATACAGAACTTGATGAAATAAACGTATATTTGTGCATTTGTAAGGGAAGGATATAATATGTCAGGATGATACAAAGCATACAATTAATGTATACTGGGAGATGGAATATAATTCCTAACTGCGGATCTAGGTACGATCCCTAGTAGGGGTAAATGTTAATACTATCATTGGTATCTATACACTTCTTCTATAAGGAACAGCCTGAAAAAAAATACCATCGGTACATATGCCTACCCCCACCCCTGTAGATATTTTGTTTCCCGTTATGATGACCCGACGATGTATTAAATATGAGAACTTACCGCTCGAGGGTGTCGTAGAATAACAAATACGACATTTTTAAATATACCATTCACATTGACATGTAATTATAAGTTAAGAGTGTCTAGCAAGTATGTTTGAGATATCTGCCACGTCCACAGGAGACAAAGATAGTTCGACTCCTGACGGCCTCAATTGTCTGAGACGTTAATCCCGAGATGAGACAGAGAGAGAGAGCGAGAGAGAGCGAGAGAGAGAGAGAGCGAGAGAGAGAGAGAGCGAGAGAGAGAGAGAGAGAGAGAGAGAGAGAGAGAGAGAGAGAGAGAGAGAGAGAGAGAGAGAGAGAGAGAGAGAGGATTAATAATCTCCTGGTGATGACGTCAAAAGCTGAAGCTCGAACCACAATCCCCAATGACCTCAAAGAAATTCATTAATATTGAATGAGATCCCGTCTTCAAGTATTGATTTACCGGTGAATTAACAATTCACTTCGTTAATATTTCACAGAATCACTCTCAAGAGTTTTAGTTCCATTTTTAATAACCCAATTTTTCAATTTCTTTGATGTTTTTTGGTAGAGGATAAAAACTTCACAGACACTCTTTAAAAAGTGAAGAACACGGGTGTTTTGGTCAGATTAAAATAGTGCATACATTTCGCAAATATTTATAATTACAAAAATCATGGATTGAAATTTATGGATTGCGAAAACAGACAGATACTGTGTGATTTAATTACTTAAGTACACTGTGACGTTGACTGTCTATAAATTGATGATATACAATAACCATTATGTATAATATGAAACCCACATCATATTCGTGCCCAAAGCAGGAATCAACCCTTGCAGCATCCCTGGTTTCCCTGGATGTGACAGGGTTGCTCTTACAATCTCCTAATAAGGAAGGTATGTGTAGCAATTAAGCTATTTGCTATTTGGAGGATTTCAAGGGTTTTGATTGGTGGTTGCCATGGAAAAAACAAGCTATTCAACGAATAAGTAGTTATAGGGACATTGAAAGACTGGACCTATCAGACTGAGCAACAAAGCTACAACAACAAAAGCGCCTAAGTGTTTATAAACGTGAACACGCACGTTTGTATCATGTTTCCATGTTTGTATAAACATGATCAAACGTTTCAGCTCTGTATTACTCGGTAATGTTTCCATGTTTTAATTAAGTATTACTCTTGATTGTTTCACAATCGGTCAAGACAATAATTTGATGTCATTTTGAATAACAATGTGTGTTATTTTTAGGATTATTTAATCTTATTTATAAGAATCAATATCAGATATTCATTCAAACCTTCCCTTAATCCCGTCCACCACTATTATTACAGTTATTTGAAGGGTCACAAATGTGTTGTCCAATATTCATCTTCTTCTCGGCATATTTTTTTCATTTTGTATTCAAAAGATCTCTCCATTCTTAGGCTCTTAGCTTGTCTGGCAGTCTTTTCATTTCTTCACGTCCAGCACAACTCATATCCATGAATACCTATAGAATATATCCCAGCTTGGTCCAGTATACTTCCCCTACTACTTCTCATTTCCACTTGACACATTTCACTTCACTTCAATTCAGCATTCACGCTTTTCAATTTCATAAAATGCGTTTGACATTTTCAAACTAAATCTTTTCTAAGGGAGCAATTTTCTTGATTTTAATTATACCTTTCATTAATACTGAAATGACCAAACTCACCGGAGATTTCATTTTCCCTCACGAATCGTGGTTTTACAATTATTTTCAATTTCCCCCGTATTTCAACGGTGCGATGAAAACACCCTAATTCAACCTTGTCCAACAATGAGAGGGCGCAGAGAATGAACAGGGGGGTGGGGGGTATTGTCTCCCTCTGAATGATCAGCGCTCAGCTCCAGGAAGTCTGTTTCCGCAACGTCCACCCAAAAGGAATTGAATCCGACATTTTGTGTCGAACGGAATCACAGAACTTGAAAGAATGACTACTTTTTCCACAACGTCAGCAACGAAGTTTCTGGAACTAATTTGTTTAGAGAATTGA
Organism: Isoperla grammatica; assembly: GCA_945910005.1. NCBI lineage: Eukaryota > Metazoa > Arthropoda > Insecta > Plecoptera > Perlodidae > Isoperla > Isoperla grammatica. The sequence goes on from OX246750.1 coordinate 1,400,103, forward strand.
CCTTTAGTTACAGACTATTGGGTTGACAAGATCGCACGCAGAATTGATAGAGGACCGTGATTACTTCTATCTAAGGGTCCTAGACCATTCTGAAAAGGTCTATTGGGCTGAGGGGCAGCTCATCTCCAGACTGGTCAGTTAACCGCATCCGTATAGGCTAGATCAACTGCGATTGCGGTTTATTGTTTGGCTCGGAGCCAGAAGAAGGGTAAACAACGCGTAGGAGATTTGGGAGAAATGGAAACATATCGAAACTCTTACAGAAGCTGTAAGTGTAATGCACAGTTTCGATATAACTCGAAACTCTTACAGAAGCTGTAAGTGTAATGCATAGTTTCGATATAACTCGACACTCTTACAGAAGCTGTAAGTGTAATGCACAGTTTCGATATAACTCGACACTCTTACAGAAGCTGTAAGTGTAATGCACAGTTTCGATATAACTCGAAACTCTTACAGAATTTGTAAGTGTTATGCACAGTTTCGATATATAATACATCAGCTGCTACAATGTCATGATTGTATTCGTCCTTCTTTCCATATAACGCCAATATTCGACATCTAACTTAGTAAATTGATCCGCCACGAATGGTAAACTTTAGAAACCAAAATCTGTACTGATGTAACTGAATCACCTCCACCCCCGTCTATTTTACTAAGTTGAAACTAGGTCGAAGGTAACTTTGAAATTCACTGTAGCCAACTTCGAAAATCATAATTCTATTATTCACTTCAGCTAGAAACTTCATGAATAGAAAATACACGTACTTAATATCTAAGGAGCTGTAATTGAATTGTGCGCTGACCGTAAGTAAGTACTCAGCGGCGTAAGACAAAGTCTATTATCTGAGACAATGTCAAGGAAAATAAAGTAAGAGTTAAGATGTTGATTAACAACTTGTGAAGTTGTTTGCCTTTGTCAATAAGGTTTATAAGACTGTGAATAATTAATGCAGACTCTAAGTATCTACTTAAATATGACGTCTTGTCACATATGGGATCTAACTTTATGTAATCGCTGACTGAATTATTTGTGATGTGTAAGTTTAATTTAGAAAAGCACCTACAAAGTTACTATTTTATTAAAGTTAGGCTTGTCACATTAAGAACCCATCGTCACAGTCTGGTTAAACTTAACTTTTTTTCAAGTTCCTTGGAGGAACCTGGATGAACCGTCAACTACAAGAGTTTATAACGACAGAATGAATATAAAGTATTTGTGGTGGATATGCACCAAAGAAAAATACCGTCTTATACGTTGGACAGGCTGTCAAACTTTGACAGTTCTATTAAACCATCTTCGATCTCACGCAAAGCTATACAGGTTCTGATTTATCTCCTGACAGCTTCAATATAATAGTGGCTTTATATTCACGGTGAATTTAAACCTTTAATATACTTTAAGTTAAGCTTACGTAGAGTCTTAGTTCGCGAATGTATCAATAATAAATCAAACTAAAATCCTAATAGAGATAAAGTCAACAATATTATTTGTTTCGACTGCGTTTTGGTATTCTTCCAAAAGATGTTTTTTTTAAGTGACGGGTTGTCTATGCACAATATGAACTTAGGTAGACTTACGAACGTAAAAAGGCAATAACTCTACGATCGTAAGAAGAGAGTAACCTTTACTTTATAGCGATAAGAATAACAATTTCTGTTCAGTTATTTATTTTTCTCTTTGTAAAGATTGTCCTCGTGTATAAATAACTTTTATATCTGAATAGGGTAGACCTTAAATAAATAATACATCTTGGATGTTATCTGCGAAAATCAAACAGTGCCAGAAAAATCCGAATTTTTCCAATTATAAAAAAACACTCAAACGAGAACATAGAACATTTTTTTTCTTTTGTGAATACAGATTATTTTCAAAAATATAAAACCATATAGTTTAATATTCTTATAACAATATGTGGTTTCTGTAGCAAACTCGAAATCACTTCAACCATCTCTGATTCAAACACGGTACTAATTAGTAATTGTCAACAACAGTTTTTGTAATTAGTTTTGATGGGCGTGGTCTAATGTCAGCCACTTCACTAAATGAATGCACGCAAACCCCTGCGTGCAGGATTAGCTTTTGAGTGAACCAGTTCATGTTGTTCATACCGTTACACGTTAGTGTGGACTTGACGATGGCGCACCCAGTGTTTCATTCATCAATAGAAATATAGCAAAAACAAGTACATAGCTATCGTTAATGTTGCTAAATCCAATTCAATCTACAAATAAATAAAATAAAAATAAATAAATTCACATTTAGAGTCTACCCACTCAGTAACTAAACTGATTTGCAGTGGGGGACTTTAATTTAAAGCGACTAAACCAACCCTGTAGGCTTCGAACACCATCGACGAGTGAGCGATAACCAATCAAAGATCGATATATTTCAAATACGAAACATATGAATCAGTGATTGGACAGTGCAAACACCTGCGGACAAATGCCAGAATCAACAAGGCCGATTCAGAACATCTTTGAATTTATTGAGTGCTTCGTTGCTAGGACGACTCCAAAGTCACCGTTTACTTATTCCTAAGCACCATTTTCATTTTATTACTGTGTTCTAGATATTATAAGAGAACAGTTTGAAAATAAACTTTAAAAGACTCTTACGGCCTGTTTTAGATTTTTAAGATACCTATCCATTTAAATAGTCGTATAAATCCATAAGTTATTTAAAAAAATTCACACTTGTCACAACGCGTATCATTATATACTCTCAATATAACATTATATTGCGTCACGTGACGAAGACCTTTTAGCAAGCAGGATAAAAATGTGAAGATTTATATTTTGTACGTTGATTTTTAACAACTTTATTTATGAGTTGAAGGAGACTTCGAAGTATTTGTTTAACGAATTGTTCGTAGCATTGTATGACATAATAATGTACTTTAACATCTAGTTATTGCGGTAACAGATTTAGTCTTCACTGCACACTATGACGAGATATTACGGTGAAACCAAGTGAAACGAACCATTGTTTCTAACAGGCTTAGCTCCGAGCACACCTTGCCAGTGATTTCCATTGTTTACTCTTTCTCATAGAGAATACCGTTATTAATTTGTGTGTGCAATAAATAAACTATAGCAAGTTAATAAGTTGAAAGTTTGAAAGAGAACTTAGTAGTAGTGCAATATTATGTTGTAAGATAACTAGAGGTAGGGTATATTTAAACAGAATACTCTAACAACTCATAACTTGTTAAGAAGATAAGAGCAGAGATGGAGGTTTTCTCCAAGCCAACACAGCAACATACTTAACACTAGCGCATTGTAAACTGTGAATAAACAGTTAACTTGAATATTATATTCATCAAAACGTACTAGAGACTCGTTATAATCTTAGTGCTCGTATTACACTTAATAATTGAGCTGATATTCTAAACAATAAGCTCAAATTACAATTAATTGAATTCATCGTTGCCATGGTGAAGATCAACAAGATCCTTCCAAAAACTGTTCAGTTTTATGTGAAAAAGTATTCGAACAATATCTAACCTGAAATCATTTGATGTTATCGTTCTATACGTAAAGCAATTGATGATGCGCAAATGTAAGTTAAAAAAATTATATTTGATTTAAGGGGAATGTACACTGAAAATTCTCGATTTTTGAGAAATTCCTATTTTTTTTTTTTTTTGCATTTTGATTATTGATCCCTTGTTTATCATTAAAAAAAGTAGTAATTGGATCCAAATGTGTTGAAAAACATGTTAGCTGCAGCAGTGTGAGCGGTTAAACCATGTTACAGCGAGCAAATCGGTGTTTCACAAGGCTTTATCTCAGTATAATTTTTTCTACGTTTCTAACAATTCTTTTCGCTTAAACTTTTACACAAATGGACTTAGAGCATTGATGTTTTGTGTGTGTACAAACAAGATAATGATGCAGACAATCAAAAAGGGGATTTTGGAAAAAGTGTTTGGTTTAATTTTTAAAAAATGTTGAACATTTTTTTTATGAAAAATTTACTTAAAAATATATGTTCATAATTAAAAATGTATAACTTGAGTTGTAAACAAAAAATTGAAAATCCGGTTTTTGATTGTATCAATTGCACATTCGTTAACAGAAAAATAAATTCAATTTTTTTTTTTGCAAAAAATGAGATACTTTTAGCATTTCCCTGGTACATTGTTTATGAATGTAAAGTTAAAAAAAAACACACAAGAAAAATTCGTTTTTGCTTTTTTTATTTATTTTTTTTATTTTTTTCTTCAAGCAACTTGAGGTTAATCCAAAATTTGAAGCAGTTATCTTTACAAGTGGCTGAGATACCATTTTCAGTGTACATTCCCCTTAAAATATATAAGGGCGTTAATGCAGATGTACAAAGTAAGATGAACACATCTACTACTACAAAAACACTGATCTATGTCGCTATAAAATTATCCTCTTTTCATCTATAACATGTTTTATATTTTAATAAACTATTACGAGGATTTTCATTAGTCATTGACAACATACACTAAATATAATCTACTTGTCATATTATAACATAAATTAATACAATTACATATATCGATAATGCTTTTCCCTTCCAACGTCTGTAAAGTAATCACCGATGTGTTCCTAGCATTGCCTCTGGTCGTCAGCGAGTCTAAGAACACGAGTTCTCTTTTCATTTAGTTTTTGTTGCTCTGTTGCTGTTTTCTAGAAAAAGCTCGACTCATTTCTCCTTCTCTGTTGTGGTCAACGTTAAAGCCGGATAAATTCTTAAAGGGGATGTATCGACGTGTTGACGTGTGACATCACATAATGAACGTCCTGCAAGATTGACAATTTAGTTGGTACAGTTGGATTCGGTCAGAGCCGACTATAGTTTTAACAGTATCCAGACATCGCAGTTTTTCTTATCGTTTCCCTCTCAATGTTCCAAAAAAACACATTTCAATTATTTGCATGTCCAAAAAAATGTGTAATTTTCTTCTACCTTGAAGACCATCACAAAGAAAACGCACCACATCTAAATAATAATCAAAATAGTTCCAATCTTTGACCAAGTTGGAAACATCTCTCCATAGGTTATCTCCTCTTCTCGTCTTATCCATTAGAAATGACCTAGTATACAAATATACATGCAATCTCTTTCACACAATATACTCCTCTCGTACATATTGTTGCTATTTATTTTTCTACATTATCGGATCAAAGTGTGCCCTATTTATCGACATTTTCTTTTATCATCTACAGCTCAGCTCAAGAATGTTCCAAGCACCAATCACAGGGTTTTACGCAGCGCTTGGTGGTTGGAACATTATTGAACTAGGCTGAGCACAGGCTGAGCTCTAGTCTGCAGCCTAATTCTTCAATAAATCTAACAGATTCCACGTAATGTTATTCTCTCTGAAGTACGTTAAAGATGAAGACAATTCAATCGGTTCTAGTACTGAATAACGAATCGGCATAGTGAGCTCCAAGAAATGAGTTTGAATCCTGGGTATAAGTGGTGCTTTGGGGGATGAAATCTCTTCGTTATGTGATTCCTCGAACCCCCCCCCCCCCCCTCCCCCAGCCCCTCGTTCCAAAACGAACGCAAGAGAATTTCTCCGGGGATAAAATTACTTCTCCGGGATCGTGGAAACATGATGTTAGCCGATCAAGCCAATAAGAATATCTGCTCTGCGATTGCTAAGATGTTTGGCATTCGTTCTGGAAATACGTCTTAGCAATCAGTTCCCAGCTCGATATAAAGCAGAGTACCCTTACTTGGGTCTAGTTCGACTGTTTGATTGTTTTTCTCTCTTTATGTCCCTCTCTATAACTCTTTGACTGTTCACTTAAATCCCCGCAATCGAACTTGGAACTGATGGCTGACATATCTGTAGCTGCATCTTGCCCTCAATATTATACCATTCCAAACCAGTGTTAGAAATTTAGGATTAATCATGACTAACGACCTCTCATGGACTGAACATATTAAATATCTATGCAATAAAACTTACGCTTCACTACATTCATTAAATCGACTTAAAAACTTCCTCCCGACAAAACTTAAAACTAGGGATGAACATCGATAAAATAAAAACTATCGATAATTGAAAAGATAACTGCATTATCGATCGATAATATCGAACGATAATAAATTTACAAAATTGAAGTAATCTTTTACAGTTTCAGTGATATGTCGCCTAATCGAGCACATAAGGATATGGCAACATTACTTGGACACATCTGACGTGACACTGCTGAGAGTATAATCACATTTTACGAGGCCCGAGGCCTAGTATTTTGGCAGTATCTTTGAGTATTTCAATACTAGAAAGGTCCGAGAAGAACGAAATAATGCTTTACGAACCCGCCTTTTTAGAAATCAGACCATTCGATAATATTTGTATTATCGATTATCGAAATTTTATTGCATATCGAATATTGAACGATAATGTCGATTATCGTGTGCATCCCTACTAAAAACAATGCTTGTACAAAGTCTTATAATACCACACTTTGACTACTGTGACATAATATACAACGACTTGACCGAAGACCTCTCTATTCGCCTCCAACGGGCACAAAACTCGTGCGTACGCTTCATCCTAGGAATAAGGAAATCAGACCATATCACCCCCGGTTTTAAACAACTCAAGTGGCTTCGCCTAAATGACCGACGAAATCTCCATTCCGTTTGCCTCGTGCATAAAGTTCTATCTACATCTACACCATCATACCTCGCCTCAAACTTCCTATATCTACACTCTAACCACACTTTCAATACCAGGTCTAGAGAAGGTACACAACTCGCATTCCCCATACATCGAACCAGTCTCCTGGACAATTCAGTGACAATAAATGCTATGCGAACTTGGAACAGCCTACCTGGGGATGTCAGGGGATGCCTATCAGCACAAGAGCAATAGCGTTTTTAGGAGCAAGATCCATTCATTGTTGGTTTCAAAACAATAAAATATCACTATCGGGAGTGTGCTTGGAACAACTCACTAGAGCTAGTAATTATAATATTCAGATGCCTTTTACATATTTTACAATTTTTGATTAACTGTACGAATCAGATGGATGAATGTGACGAATGAATGACCAAAGCTTAGCATACGATACACTCATGGATATGACTATCTTTGTATCCGTTTCGTTCATTTTTATTTTTATTTTATGTCCTTAGTTATAGTTATATTGTAATTTGCATCAATGACACTAGTCGCATGCCATATAACATTTACATTTATATTTTATTTTCTTACTTCGCCTAAATATTCATAAGTAACTTGTGTCATACCCATCTCATCTTAGTATCAATTTATTTCTATTTTACTTAGTGTTCACTACAATACCATTGTTTGTAATCGTAATTAATTGGTATTAATGACACTAGCCGCATGCTATACAACATAAACATTTTCCTTTTTTGCTACTACGCCCAAACAATCATAAGTTACTTGTGTCATACTCATTTCATTTTAGTGATAATTAATTCATTTCATTTATTATTTGTATTGTGTATTTCCATGTTTCTAAATTAATTCATGTCATTGTCAAAAAGTATATTATCAAATTGTTATTATTTACTGTATTATACCGGTTGGATGTAAGGAAGGCCTCACTGGCCTTAATCCCGCCCATAATAAAGACCGAAATCAATCATCAATC
>OX246750.1:1407916-1649085 GCA_945910005.1 Isoperla grammatica
AATTGATATTTATTTAATTAAAATTAATTTAATTGATAATTAAGTTACTTAATAATTAAGTTACTTAATAATTAAGTTAATTAATAATTAAGTTAATTGATGATTAAGTCAATTATTAATACATAATAACAAATCATATTATTATTATTAACACTATCATTATTATTGTTTTTTATAACATTATTATTATAACTCTCAATGTGTGTTATTACTTATATTACATATTGTGTCTAACATAATTACATTTAAGTTTATTTTATATTCAATATTCATACATGTTCGATGTTTCATCTTTCTAGGATTAAAAAATCAATAATTTTGTGCCTATATTATTATGTTAATATCTATGTTTATGTATTTAAAAATGGTTGGATGGAAGAGAATGCCTAACAGGCATTAATCCCGCCATCAATAAAGACATTAATCAATCAATCAATCTCTATCTCACTAATATTATTAGGATTCCCGGAAGGCCACACAATCCTCCATCCTCCTTTATTAAATGAATTTATAATCAATAATCCTCTATATGTTAGTAAAATAAAAATAAATAAATAAATTCACATTTAGAGTCTACCCACTCAGTAACTAAACTGATTTGCAGTGGGGGACTTAAATTTAATGTGACTATACCAACCCTGTAGGCTTCGAACACCATCGACGAGTGAGCTATAACCAATCAAAGAACGATATTTCAAATACGAAACATATGTGATTGGACAGTGCGAACACCTGCGGACAAATGCCAGAATCAACAAGGCCGATTCAGAACAACTTTGAATTTATTGAGTGCTTCGTTGCTAGGACGGCTCCGAAGTCACCATTTACTTATTCCTAAGCCAAGAAGTAATGGAACTGAATCCATATTAGAAGTTAAAAACTTCTGCCTGAAGCGGGATTTGAACCCGGGACCTTCTGCATTGGAAGCAGGGATGCTGACCACTGGACCAACGCTGTCTGTCCGTCTGTCTGTCTGTCTGTCTGTCTGTCAGTCTGGCTGTCTGTCTGTCTGTCTGTGTGTCTGTCTGTCTGTCTGTGTGTCTGTCTGTCAGATGCCAGCCCAATAAGCGCAGGAGTTCAACATGTTTCTGTAGCCTAATATGCGCCCGGTTGAATCATTGCAGAGGTTATAAAAGCTACAACCTTCAAGAGTGCAGTTTAATTAAATTAAATTAATTATAAACACAGTATATTTCCTAAAAACCATTCTTCTTTATAATTACATTCCATATTCAACAACAATATTGTCTACACGTGAAATACCAAGCAGTGCAATACGTTAAACATTACAGTAATTTGATTAGACAGGAATTTAATTTAAAAACTGTTTATTGAGCAAGTTTAAACTGAGTGCCTACGTCACAATTTTAATCATTGCGTGGAAATAAAATTAATCAGTTTAAATTTCTACTTCGTATGGTGTTTATTTTTTTTAACATCAAAGCGATTTTCTTTTCTCGTTTATGCATGAATTCTTATTACCGTGGTTACCTTTGCAACCCACTTCGTTCATTGAATTATTTGAATGAAAACCATTTACGTTGATACAAATAACGATACAATTATTCAGGTAAGTAGTTAGTTGGTGAAAGATACAGTTAACATAACGCTAGTTAAGTCTCCTTGACGTATCAATCCATAGCTGTCGTCATACTACAAACCAAAGATAGAACAGGAAGAAAAGTTGCAAGATAGAAAACCAGGGAAAAAGCAGTAAATATTTTAAAGACGGTGAAGAGTAAGCAGTGGCGTAGCGGTGACCCAAGCCGCCCCCGCAAGGCTTGGGGGCCCCCCGTCAGGGGGGGCCCACCGGTCAATCTGAGTTCATGAGTTAAAATATGAATTTATCGATACTCGCGTGTAGAGGAAAAATTTGAAATTATTTCTAAAAATTATTTCAAAAAGAAAAAAAACATTTTACGACTGACACTTAGGGTTTTCAGATTCAAGGAAATCAAATGTAGTATTTTCTTCAGTCCATTCATGACCATTCATTACCATTAGGATACAAGGAAAGTGGATGACTAATGCTTACCTTAAAGCTCCATTGTAAATCCATCCGTAATTGTTCGCGCAATAGATGGGAATCTTGAAGAGAATGGGTAGAACACCAAAAGAAAGTGTGTTCATTCGAAAGTTTCCGAGGAAAAGGATTAAAGGTACTTGTATGCCCTACGTGGCTATTTTTGGGGCAAAAGTCGATTTTCTTTTTTTTGTAGTATAAAAGAAGCAAAATCAATTAAAACAAAAATTAGCACGTTCGAATTTGTTATGATGGTTGTCATACAAACATTTATTTTAGAAACAATCAGTATTGTTTCTAAGTTGTTGCAGTCGAAAAGTATGGGCTTGATCTACGCTTGTAGCTTATCAAAATTGGCTTCAGAAACACTTTGTGATTACAGAAATCAATATGATGACGTTAAGGCTACCGCAAGTGCACTTGCACAAACTTGGTGCATCATCCCAAAGTTTCAAAATAAGCGTCAGGGGCAAACGAGGAATCGTTCTGATGAGCTCTTAGAAGACCAACGATTGTCAGATCCCGAGAGGAACTTCAAGATTTCGGTCTTTTACTCAAACATCGATGTGATCACGAGCCAACTGAAAAACCGCTTTCAAGGAATGGATAGTGTTGCTCAGAGGTTTAATTTCCTAACTGCATGTGAAAGAGTTGACGAGTGCTACTGATGACACATTATTCAAATCAGCCGAATCATTCCTATCATTGTACAAAGATGATCTAACCGACGAGTTTCCGTCGCAGATGTTAAGTTTTCGAAGTGTTATTAAAAACCAATTAACAACGCTAAGTGACCCTAATTCGATTATAGAATTATCGGAACTTTTGATAGTTAAGTACAATGCCATAACTTCGAACATCCCCGACGTCGTCACTGCCTATCTACTATTTTTGACAATACCTGTCACTGTTGCAACTGCAGAACGTTCATTTTCGAAGTTAAAACTAATAAAAAATTATCTTAGAAGCAGCATGTCACAAGAACGTTTGACGGGACTTTCCATTTTAAGCATTGAATGCGAGCAAGCTCGAAAACTTGCAACTGATGCAATAATCGACGAGTTCGCCAGGAAAAACACCAATAAGCGCTTCTTGTAATGTAAGTTGAAAAAACCGAACTAATGCATTTTTATGAATTTTTGCAATTTGTCACGAGGTATTTTTGGGGGAGGGGGGCCCACACATAAATCTTGCGGGGGGGCCCTGGGACTTTCCGCTACGCCACTGAGAGTAAGGGGTAAATTTTGAAGGAAAATAGTGAAAAGAAAAGAAGACGCTTATTGACTAACCTTTTAAGTGGTAAATAATTAATGCGTGTAAAGTTTGATGAAAACAACAGAAACCTCGCATCAAGTAATTTTCTTCACCTTACTTATGATTTAATAAATAAAGAATGTTCATTTTCTTCGTATTACATTTACTTTTAGCATATTGTGTGTTACGTAACTATAATAAACTTATATTACCACGCATTGCGTTTTTAATAAAACCTCCTCTCTCCTCCCTCCCCCATCCACCACTGAGTGAGTACTGCAAGTATCCAGTGTATTATTGCAGTGACCCGTGTTAGAGTGTATTACCCAGACATCCCCAGGGTGCACGAGGTCAGTAACTAACAAGTACCCTAACGACAAGCATTGTTACGCTCCAGTTACTTAAAAGGATTGTAATTGTGTTCACATGTATATTATTGCTGTATTTCTCTTGGGTGGTTCCAATATAAGTAATTGAATGAATTGTGTTGCGTACGATATATAAATACAACTTTGTGTCTACCGTGTTCAGTTATAGAACTGATTTACGTAGGAGGACAACAATGTGTCCTTATTAGATTCCTTGGAGGATCCTTGGAAGTTCCTTCCCAATACCGTTATTTAGTTATGTTCTGGCTGAGCCAAGTCACGGATATAAGTATAGCTCAGTGTGATGGTAGTACATAGTACTCGAAGCAAAGTATAAGTCGTTGGATAGAGCTCCACAACTAAATCATTTTATTACATGCAAATACATTCCTTCTTCAAATGAACGAATATTATTTGTAACACAATGATTATTTAATTAAAAAATTATGGAAACATAAAATCAATTATGTTTGGTTATGTATTTACATATTTTTTCGTATTTGAGGTTTTTCAACAAACCATTTTCAAGTTGTGAATTTTTACTTAAATTGTATATTTATTTTCACTGTGCATATTCAAATAAACAATTTAACAAAAATTCACAATGATGGATGTAAGGAAGGATAAAGTACTGAGCCCCTTGACTTGATCGGATTCTCCGTTCGACCGCTGTCTCGAGTCATTAAACCAAGAAGGAAGCAAGAAAAACGAGTGCCATAAAAGTATAGAATGGAAACGCCCGCCTCGCTTGCTCGATAAATATAAAATAATATGAAAGCAATTGAAAGCTATATTGTGATGTGATTGTGATTGTAGTAAGACTTACATCGACATGCCGGGCCGAGTATGAGAAAACGATGCAAAAACGCCTCAGAAAACTTTACGACAAAAGTGATGTGATAATTTGGACGAGGACGTAAAAATATATGAGCGGAAAGTAGAACCAAAGCTTTAACTCCGGCGTCATAAAAGTCATTCAGCTATGAGCTGGCTGAAAGTTTTATAACTACAGGAGTTTATGACATGAGTGGTTATCATTAACCATTTATAAATCTGTCATCTATTATAAAATATTTAACTACATCTATTATTATAGTTCGTGGTATTTTTAACTGGCACACGTTGTTTGATGTATTCTGTTTTGACTGTTATATCGTTCATGTTATTCTCATTGCTCACAAATTCTGGGAAACGCTACAGATCATGTCAATTACATGAACATGAATTCTAGAAACAACATTGCCAAAATAATAGAGGACAGCATCGATCATATAAGTGGAAATATAAATTAATTGTTGCTATGTATGTAACTACCACACGTGTAATTTTTCTCTAAAATAAACTAGACTCACATAAACAATATAATTGCTTTTCTTGAGCATAATATTTAATTTGTTAGGAATAAATCTCAATTAAAAATCATTTAAGACGTTTTGTATTTTTGATTACTTTTCACGTCGCAACGTTTGCTTTTATTGTCGACTCCATTTTCTTTAATTACGTCTGAAAATTCTTTTTTTCGCGACTCAAAAAAGATCTTATTTGAACTCGTCGACGTTGTCTGTAACATTTGTTTCCGATCTTGTTCAACTCTCTCTCTTTTTGTACATTGCTGTACTTCTTGTGTGCGGTGACCTGACTTATTTTCACGTGTGTATTTGTCAGTTGTCAATTTATTAAATTATTTTCGTTATATTACATTCTTTTAATAACTTTATACATGTCACTATTTTATGTTCCGATCAATATTTCTTGTTCATGTTTTCATTGTCATTTCTAATTATTTGCTTTTTATTGTTCATTTATTCTATTGTTTTCCTATTGTTCATAGTTAATCGTTTAGTTTTGTGTTTTGTCCTCATTCCGCAAGAAATCACTGCGCATGAAACCAGTAGTATTTTCCTCTCAGAAAAGAAGCAACCCCATGTTTTACATGATTGAGGCGGCAACTCAGTGCGAGAACTGACTGGTGAGATTTTCTTTACCTGTTTCAGAACCGCATGTCAGACAGTCTAGCCCAGTGATCGATCACATAGCTGACGATAAAACACAAGACACAACAACAACAACAACAACAACAACAGCAGCGTTGAGGGTTGGAATATACATTCAAGACACATGCGAGGAAAACGTTTTACCGCGCGCGCTTGAGACGAATAAAGTGTTGAATGGATGAATGAATGTAAATACAAAACGAGTTGGATCTGCCAGCTGGCTTGATGGATTGAGCTGGTGCTCGCTTTGTCTACTTTGTCAGACGGGAGCGCTCTGCCATATCCTGGCGGAGACGCGTCCAACTAGGACGGATTTCTTTTTATCTTTGTTTGCAATAGGGAAGGCTCACACATTTTTTTTATTTGCTTACATGGTTACCTCAAGTTAAAATAAACGGGAACTAATTGGTTTCGGCTCGAAAGGTGCATTAACATCGCTTTAACAGCAAGTCAAAGATATTGCTGTCAAAACACGCTCAGAAACGGACCTGCGCCATCTTGCTCGTGATTATAAGGTTCTTACGTCATAACTCTGGAAACAATCATTTTATATCATACAAATAGTACTGAAATCCCACAATTTAGTAGATTATTGCTCTCATAAGACTTTAACTGAATCAACGTTTATTTCTAGTTAATAAATGGACACTGCTTAACATTAATTTACAACAATATGTTAAATAATTGCATTATTTTTAACACGTTTTGGTAAATACTGTATCAAAATGTATTTTCTGAAGAAACAGTGGTATAAAAGACATTGTTGTAAAGTCACTGCATCCTAGATATTGTAAAATGTCCAACTTAATGTCTTTGATATTATTAAGAATACTTCAAGGAGGCAGTTGTTGACAAGAGTTATGACGTCACGAGCCGTTTTTCAATTACGGAGCGGTAAGTTCCAAATTTCAAACTTTAAAAGCTAATAGAATTGGAAATATACACTTCTCAGATATAAAAATTATATAGCCCGTACTTTTTGATAATGGCCTTCTGTTTTTAGGTACTTTGAGGAATATTTATTTTTTATGAGCCTTCCCTATTGCAAAGATCTGTTTTAGCATCAAATTTAGTCGTTGTTTTGTAACAGTTTTCACATCAAAGTATTAAATTGTGATTTGTTTTAAAAATTATGATTACACCTAATTTGTATGTGTTGGCAGTCGTCAATAATGCACTAACATACAAGTGGATGAATCAATGTAATTATAGATTATGTAAACATAGATAGACCATAAATAATACACAATAAAATAGATACGTGACAAAAATGACACGCGACGACTTTTGAGTAAACAATTCGAGTTATTATTATTTTTGTGTGTCATTATGAAGGCCACTGAAGCTGACTGCGATTGATTACAAGATGCTTCTGACGCAGATCCCAACCACGTACAGAATCAAGGGACCCGAGCTCGAATCCCACAAAGTGATCCATGTGAGTATAATTATCCCCGGTCCTCATTAAACAGTATTACCAACTAATCTACTAAAGTAGCCGAATCACATTGTCAGTATGAACGTGATACCACAGGTATAGTTTAATTGATTCAGTTTGTAATCCCGTATCTCTATAGTTTGAATAGTGACGCGCTGTCCGAATAATTATAGGGCTAACTTTGCTGTGGAGCTTACTTTGGCTTCGTCAACATTACAGAACTACTTTATCCCCCCTACCCTTTGTAATCCTGGCTTATAAAATGTATCAAACATAGAAAACACAATGAAAAGTGGACTACACAGTGTATTTGGTAAGCTGGCCATAATTGGTAAGCTGGCCACCTACTGTAGATTAGATAAGCTTACAGCTTTTAGTTTTACCCAAATATCATAATTATAAAACCCATGATACGTACTGGGAATGAATTACCCGCTATGAAATGCTATTATTATTATTTTATTTGTTTATCATTATGAAGGTCACTTTAGCAACGAAGCACTCAATAAATTCAAAGTTGTTCTGAATCGGCCTTGTTGATTCTGGCACTTGTCCGCAGGTGTTCGCACTGTCCAATCACTGATTCATAATGTTCCGTATTTGAAATATCGATCTTTGATTGGTTATCGCTCACTCGTCGATGGTGTTCGGAGCCTACAGGGTTGGTTTAGTCACTTTAAATTAAAAGTCCCCCACTGCAAATCAGTTTAGTTACTGAGTGGGTAAACTCTAAATGTGAATTTATTTTTATTAATTTTATGAAATGTTATTATGAACCGATATCTGTCCAGGGACCTCTACCTTATCATGGTGGGCAGGTTTGCGTGCTTTAGTGATCCCGAGAGCTATGCCGGCGGAAGCGTATGCTTCTGGTATAGGGCCGGACAGGTCGAGGGGGAGAAGCCAGACGAAAGCCACCCACGTCCTCCCCTCTCCCTTCTCCTCCAATCCCCCCCTGACGTCACATGACGTAGTTGTCGAGTACGTCGTTAAACGAGTAATAATAATAACAATAAAATGTTATGGTATATAGAAGGTTTATATCGTACCCTTTGTTTCGGTAACTGTGCACCGCATAGCTCATACCTTGAGCAATTTGCATAAACGAAATGTAATAAACATTGATCTACATGGTACATACACCGTACCTGGCACATAGCGATCCCATGGGAGGGTGGCCACTCTTCCCCCCCCCCCTCCCCCCGTCGCCGCCACCCTGCCTGCTTTACCTGTTGAACTTGATCTCAAAGCTCAGTGAGAACTGAGGCCAACTCTCTCGGACATTTAGATAATATTTGGAGGGAGTGACTGATTTGCTGACGAGACGGACTAAAAATAACAGTATTTGATATTTTGGTATTTGTATTTATTGATACCCGACGAACTGCGAGAAGTAAACACTTGTAATAAACCAACGAAATAGCGGAGTAGCTGAACATACACTAAAACTTGTCACCAAATTTATGTAATGAAAATGAAGCATAGAGACTAGAGTTAGTAATGAGAAAAACATCAATATATTAATGGGCTTAATTAATCAAGAAGTTGAATTACCCATCGTTTATGTGTTCTGTTGTACTGACACAATATTTAGCAAATTAAATGCAACGTTTCAAGAATCAGGGAGGGGTCGACCCTACTACCCTCCCTGGATCCGCCACTGGTTGTTGCATCTCACTGCAATGAGTCTGCGAATCTCACCCTCCCAGACAACGTATATTCCATTCGTTCATGAAATGTTAACAGATTCATTAACGGTGGCTCTAACGGACTCTCGCGTTCAACTAACGAGTCGTTAAACAAGTCACAAACCAACACTGAAACGTTAATTATTAAACGGTGAAAAACAACGGCGGTGTTTTCTGTTCCCAGGGGTCTCAACTCAACTTCAGCCGGGATGTTTAACGGACTCTCAATTAATCAGTTGGCAATTATCAGACAGTCTCGGGGGGGCTCGGGTCTGCGTTCAGCGTTAGTGTGAGCCTTACAATACAACCTTACAGTCATGTTACAGGAGATAATACCCGCGGATATAATGTTTCAATATCAGTTATTTGTTTCAAATATTGAAATAATGTACTGATAATATTCAGTAAGTTATGCTAAAGTAAGTGAGTCAAGGTTTTATTTTGCAATCTTTTAATTTTAGCCTAACAACTCTTCCAGTAAACAAAACCTTATTGATTTTGACTCTCTCTCTCTCTCTCTCTCTCTCTCTCTCTCAGCATGGTTTACAATTCTCTCAATAATTATGTCATTACATGATCTTACAAACTTACAAACCGTGTTTAAATCTAGACATTTGGACATTAAATTTATTTTACAAATCAGATCAGCATGGATGTTATCGAACATTAAGTTAGTTTAAATTATCAAAGGTTAGCTAATGATAAAATTTGTAGATACAGTAGGTAAAATAATGTCTGCTTCTTTGAGATTATTTTATATACAGTAACTATGTGTTTACGGCGTTCCCCGGCAATCATATTTTAATGAGGTTAAATACTTGAGGATTTGGGCACTTATTTCCTAAAATTATTTTTTATCAAATTTTAGATTTTATAAAAAAAAAAATGCAAATGCCAGTGCGTACCGGCAAATGTTTTCAGGATAGACACTACTACCTCTTCGCACATCTCGGAAGAGATTTAGACCATGCAATGTATTGTATAGAAGAAATAAATCTATCTATCTAACAATGTCGATGAAAAGAAGTGTCGATGAAGCGACGCGCGTGTACGCCACTGTGACGTCACGCCACTGCCTCGTGTACGCATGCGCGAGATCTAATCATCCAAGTGACGTCATCCAACATCCTCATTTCTCACGCTGACAACATTTTATATCGCATGGAGTCATTTGTATGAACATAAAGTGAACTCATTATAGTTTGTCCTCTTTTTTTATCGCACGTCACTCTGTCACTGTCTAGACGATTTGTATTATTTTTATTGGATTATGTAGGGAAGTGAAATTCTAAAATTTAAAAATTATTTTCATTTATTTTGAAACTGTTTCCGTGTAAAAACTAAATGTTAATAATGTCCGATATGTTGCTGTTTAAATTGTGGCATCAATCGTTTGCAATGTCAATACAAAATGTTGCATGTTGATTCCGAAAGAGTTCTTTTTTTTCAAAATAATAATATTTGTTCCCGTATCTGTAGACCCTGAAAATATCTAGCTGAGCTATAGTTGAGAAACTGTAAGAATGACGGCCCCCTCCATATCCCCTCCACAGCTACCCGACCCCCCTCAACTCCGTGACAAACTGATCAAATGAAACACGTAACTGAAAATCAGTTTGTTTCAGTTGTTCAGTTTGTTGTTTCATGGAGTTGAGGGGGGTCGGATAGCAGTGGAGGGGATAAGGAGGGGGCCGTCATTCTTACAGTTTCTCAACTACATCTACCCACACCTTCGATTTTAAAACAACTTAAAATCGAAATTGGGGGAGAATGCACAAGACAGATACGATAATCAAGACTGCATTGTCGTATTAAATCCAAACGTAATTTATTTTGCAGATAATATTTGTTTTCGTTATTATTATTTGTTCATCCTTGATCATTAATTCATCATTTCACATATGTAGACCCCGATAGTGTATTTCTGGCGTACTCGTGGCAGTACAGAGTGCACACATTGTTACACAGTTACACTGTTACACTGTTACGAGCTTTGCGTCAACAATACACATCCAGTATGTCGGGTGTTTTGTGCACTTGTCACAACTATACAAAGTATTCATTATTACCATCGTATTTTCAAATATAGAAGCAAGTTTCCGATGAGGGTACGTATATGAATCACTCGCTTCACCTATTCTATTGTCGTCCTCTCATTCATTGAACCCAACAGTCAACGTAAACAAGGGCCAATATGGTCGGGTGAATTAACGGGCTTTTATCGTGATAGCAAGAATTTGAATGGAGCGAGTGAACCGTGTGTGTTAGGCAAGTGCGTAGCCTGGAATAAAGTTAAAACTGCGCCTAATTTGGCCATTTGGCTTTCTGTGCAACTGTATCAGTTTGGTTATTAATTAGTTATTACTATAGAATCCAAAATTGGTAATTTCAATTTCCTGCTTTTTTAATATTGTGACTAGAACAACTAAAACAGGCAAAATAATGGTAACATCCGACGTACATGAACGTTCTCGGGTAGAAGTCTCCGGAATAGGTTAAAATCAATAATATAATGATTACTATTCAGGCCAAACTAACCGAAATCGCGTGAGCTGCTAAGTGAAGCGAAATGCAGACATTGGCCACGCCTACTTATTTAATTAGACAGAACCCTTATCGGTGGATCTGGCTGTTTTACGAGGGACAATGGTATCTTGATGTTACTAACATTCAACTGGGAGTAACTTGTGCCATTACTTTCAGGGAGTGTTCCTTATTCTACCCTGTCTGAGGACTGCATGGGTAATAGACGATTCTCAGAATTAATCTAGAGGACCGTGATTATTTCTATCTAAGGGTCCTTGATAGATCAATGACAACAATGCTCAACAATAACAATTAGTTTTCAAATGTTATGTTAAGATGCAATTTTCACTGTTGTGCATTGTTGTCATTAAAGATGATTAATTCTATCTGAGGGTCCTGGATCAATTCTGAGAAAGATCTATTCATCTCTATCGGTAGAACATTTGACATTATCTTCCACTGAGCATCAACTGTGCAGGAAAGTGGATTCAGAATAATCAATTATGTAACATTATAGGACTACTGTTTGAAAATGTAAAACACATTTCATGCGGGCGTCTATATCTCATTTCACACGGTTTTCAAAAATACTGTCAAACAGGAAATCAATTAAATTCAACAAATGGCTAATTATTTATTAATTATAAACCATTGTGTTAAGATGGAGTCACCGATACACTGGCAATACCTTCCATGGTGCCCAAGGATAGATCCCCCCTCCCCCCTCCCCCCCCCCCCCAAGGCCCAAGGATGGATCCTAATAAGTCGCGCGATTTTCTTTTTAAATAAATCACGTTTATTTTTCCCTGTTTTAATTAAAGTTGTAAAGTTATTATTACAGCTAATATATTCGCGTTTCTCGCCACTCAACTTCAAGATTAATATTTTCTCGACACTATAAATGGCAACAGACTTTCATAGATAAAGGTGCCAACATAGTCAGTCATCCCAAGGCCACTCATGTGTTACACAACATACTGTACTCGAACAATCAAGACATTTACAGCAACCCTGGTTATCGGAGCTCGACAGAGCCCGCGATCCCCCCCCCCCCCCCCCGTCATGACCCCCCCAGGAATGATTCACGTCGCTGCCTGAGACTTGAGTCGGCCGCATGATAAGTCGGCCGCATTCCTGAGACTATAGGTACCTAAGATAAAGGCTGCACAATGCTCGATTGTTTTGCGTTGCCGTCTGTGAGCGCAAAACTCGATGAAGTTCTTCATAGATCCTAAAAACGGACCACTAAAACCAACGATGCGTGAATATTTAAAACAATTACCACAATTATTATTGATAATTAAAAATAATAATTACTTATTACATACATATTATAATTACTGATAATTAACTCAGATAATCGGGATTCTAATTGGTTTGGCAAATTAGGTTGAAACGATAATAAAGTAACGAGGATGCTTTGAGCGGTCAATTAAAGCAAACGGATTGGCAACAGTCTTCAAAAACATTCCTCAATAATTGCACGCGTAAAACAGACAGTGGCGTAGCATGGAATATAGTTCTATGGAGGGGGGGGGGGGGGGTCTATTATACGAGATAAATATAGTAAGAATCCCGCTCGATGCAATAGGGGGGGGAGGCCCCCCCACAATAGCTCCGTACGCAAACATAAACACAAAATAGTTTTAAGAGGATTACAAGTTGCTTAGTAAATGTAATAAAATAACAGATTCTTAGAGGATATTGGTATCTTATTGACAGACTTCACCAATAGGGTACGTACACTATAAATAAAATAAATGTGTATTGTATTAATTGTCTGAGAGAACTAATTTTCAGTGGGGGTCATTTTACCATGTTTATGTGCTTCGTTACTAGGGCTCTAAAGTCATCGTTTACATAAAAGCAAATGTAAAAGCCAATACCAATTATTATCGATAGATTTTAGTCGATTTCGGATGTAAAAAAATAAACCCAGCGCGAGCCGGGAATAGAACCCTGGCTCTTCTGCATTGGAAGCGCGAGCTACCAACGTGCCGGGCCACAACACCAATAAATAAAAATAAAAATAAACTCACATTTAGAGTCGACCCACTCAGTAACGAAACTGATTTGCAGTGGGAGACTTTAATATATTTACCAATATATTTACCATCATTCAAGATGGTATACAGTGGAGCTTACTACGCCACTGATACCAGCCCAGATAGACATATGTCTAGCTTGATGCAGTTGGCATCGTATACATGCATGTGGGCGGTACAACCGTCACAGTGCAGTGCGCTATATTTAGTACCGACCCGAGCGAGTACCGACCGTGTATCATCAACTAGATACTACACTTACACAGATCAAAGAGTTCGAGTGCATTCTATAAATAAATACACAACTTACAACACGTGAGATGGTGCCCGGTATGAGTACACCCTAGGTGAGGACAAGTGTTTACTCTTACAACTCTTGTCAGCTCTTTTTCTAAGTCTAATTTGGTTACTAATCGTTATCACCATAAATAGTACCCACAACACTTCGTGACGCTTTCAGATGACAATAAAAATTTAAAAAAATAATTAAAACTATAAATTTTAACGCACATTGTGATAAATAACACTCGTCAAGTCGTTCCACAGCAACCTTGTGGATACTGACGTCATAGATGAGTGAGGCATTGGCCAACCAAATGTCAATATTTGTAAAAGCCACCCGCTGATTGGTTCCGACTCACTCATCTTAGATGAGTGAGTCGGAACTTTAGCGTCATAGATGAGTCATCTATGACGTCAGCATGGTACCGCTCTAACTAGTACCATAACAAGACCGTATTCTGACTATCACAATCACAAAAAGTTACGAAATATTTCAAATCAGACTAAGATGCACCTGAGAATAATATTCTCTAAGATCTGTTTGTTGTAACTTTTGTCTTGATATTCATTTGAAAAGATACCTTAAGCCCCAAGAAGACGAACAATGAAGATGTTTGTTTTGTTTTAAACAAAGGTGGTCTTACTTGGAAGTCTTACGTCCACCTCATTAGTGGGAGAGTAGGCCTGAAATAGAATTGATTCGTCCACCGTTTGGAAAGCAAGAGGTCTTCTTGTGACGTTTCGTCGACGTTTATCCTGGCTGATTTAATTAGAGCAGGAATAATTGCTTGTCAAGAACACTGGATGAAAAAGTAGATTGGGAATTCGGTTAAAACGAAAAAAAAAAACGTGGGATCGAGTTACGTTAGTACCGAAAGCAACCGACAGAGAATGTGGTGGTGGTTTTATCCAATTAGAAGGTATTACTTCTCTAGTTCCTACACCATTAGGGATAATTTACGACCTTCGGTTGGTTACCTGGAACAGGGGGCGTGGCTAATGAGGCTGTCTAAGCGGAAGAGTGCAGTTACGAATGTGTGAAAGAACGCCAGAAGTCTGTTGATTTTCGTGGAATCAGTGTGCATGAGAGAGACAGTAGATAAGGATCTGAAGTCGGTTTGCGACTGCTTACGTTGCGACTCGTATATATAGAGGCGTATGTATGACTTCAATACAAATTAATACTGTCAGTCTGGAAATGTTTTGTTTGTCAAACATTTTGCTGTCAAGTAGGTAACATTTTTTGTAATTCTGACATTCTGACTCGTTGAAGTACCGTATGGATTATATTCTTACTTATTTAACATTGTGACGTCATAAGCTTGGGGAGTAGTTTAAGTGCAACTTACAGGATGTGCAGCATCATCGCTTGAAAGTAAACTTCCGACAAGTTAATTTCGCTCCACTGACCTTCGTTCGCACTAACAATAAACAACTTGATCTGAAATTACAATCGAAAAAAAATACCCTTCTTTCTGATAATGTAAACTTTCCGGCGGTTCGGTTAGATGGAGTTGTTTACATCTGTTTTACATCGCGACCGTTCATCTTCGTTGGTTATCACACGACAGAGCGAAGCGAGCGAGTTGTTTACAACGACTCTTCTCACTAACAAGAACAGAACAGGGGTGTTGATATTTGATACAGGTTTGCAAACATGTTTTCACAAACTGTAATATCCACATTAGGCTACACGGTTCAATACTTTCGTCAAACTTATGGAAATCAAGGAAATAAAAGCATCAATTAATAGAAGTTACATTGTTGCAGTTTTTTAACAAACTGTTTTTGATTCGCTTTTGTTCTTGAATTCAATAAGTTTGACGAAAGTGTTGAGTCGTGTAATGTCGGCAGTGGTTGCAGGGGCGCCGACTATGTGGGTGCTCAGGGGCTGCAGCACCCCTCGGATTGTTTCGAGGGGTGCGCAGCACCCCTCGAAATATCCTGACTTAAAGACAAATACGCCTATTTCTATCTGAGTTTTGAGGGTTTATTATTTTTTTTATTTTTTTTTATTTTTTTTTCTATTTTCAAATTGGATACATTCAAAGTGATTAAAATAATATTTTTTTTATGATAATAATAATAATAATAATAATAATAATAATAATAATAATAATAATAATAATAATAATAATAATAATAATAATAATAACAATAATAATAATAATAATAATAATAATAATAATAATAATAATAATAATAATAATAATAATAATAATAATAATAATAATAATAATAATATGTATATTCGATGGTTGTAACATGGTCTATCTCGCACTTCCATATTTTTTTTACGGTTTACTAGTTTTTACTGTAAAAATATGCATTATTTTGGCGTTGCATTCAGGCCACCTTTTTTTCTAGAGTGCACCAAACACACTCTAAAAAGTGGGTAAAAAAAATTTCGTCTGCGGCGCTAATTGTGGGGGGCTCCGCCCCCCACACCCCCCGTGCTTGGTCACTTCTGAAAGATGTTCAGCACCCCTCGGAATTTTGTAAACCCGGCGCCCCTGAGTGGTTGCATAGGCCTACAATACATGCGAGTGGTTTCATACAAATACGATACATGCGAGTGGTTTCATACAGTACACGCGACATAAGTAAAGCAAGGGTAGGTGAGAACATAATTATATTAACGGTGGTTCGTAAGAGATATATGTTCCTAAGTAGCCTATCAAAAATTAATATTCCCAAGAAAATCAGTCTGACGATGATATGCACAGTGTAGCCTGCAAATTGCAATACACTGTGTGGCACGGTAAATATCGCTTTGAATCAGGTTAGAAATAATTGATGGATCAATAATCGAATTACCTTGACATCTGTTGGTATTTTGATGATGTTTATTCTCTCACAATTTTAAGTTTGACGCACTTGGTAGATCCGATTCAGAAGTGAGGTTAAATATTTTCCGCACACGTTTGTTCAGTTATTACTCAATACGGATCAATGCCATCAACAGAAACACTAGGCCTAGGTTCAGTACACCGATTATAATCAAATTGTTTCTTATTTGATTGAAAACGAGATAGTAGTTATAGTTATTGTAGGACTAGTAGTTACAAGTTCACAGAAACAGCCCCAAGCCAAGGCCCCAAGTGAAAACACGTGGTGTGATGTGAAAGTCGAAAGTCGAAAGTCGAGTCGAATGCTAAAAAAACAGTAACCGAATGCCAACGTTTCAAAGAAGAAATCCACTAGAGTACAAAACCAAAACCAATGACATATCATTTTTCAAATTCGAGTTATCTACTTGTAGGCAAAAGTGTTGTGTGAGTGCCGAGTGTTAATTAAAATACGCAATATGTGACACGTTTATATTGATTCAAATATTGGTTTTACGGTTTTACCCAATTGCCTTGTGCCAGTTGTTAATAACGACATATCACAACATTATATTCAGAACAGTGCAGACACAAATTAAAAAAAATCGGTCCACTGTAATTTTTTAAAGAGGGTGTGGTCATGCCTATAACCTTACACTGGCCATCGTTTCCTGTCAGAAAGGTAAGTTACAACAAATTGAATTGAATGAAGCTCATTTCCACCATACTATCGTGTGCAATCACGTCAATATGCAATCTTTTCAAACGTATTGTTAAACGCGCAGAGAGAACGATTTTTTGTGTCCGGTTTAACCCTACTTTCTTCGCTTATCAACACCGTGTTATCACCAAGTGTGCCTAACACACATTCATTTTGGTCTGACATGAGTGACAAGACAAGAGATCTTCACTTACATTTTGACGGGGTGCGAGTTTGCTCATGTTTTACTGGCGCACTTACACACGCTTTAATCACTTGTAAACACACACGTGGTCGGACTTGTCTCGGTAGTCTACTGGACTAGTCCAGTCTGGTGAGGGGCGAGGGGTGACTGACTGACTGTGGCAGTGGCTACAGAGAGGCTTATTGTTTGGCTGAGGGAGAGATAAACAGGTGAGCGCATAGTTTTATCAATCTTTGGGTGACCGAGTGAGTCAGCACTTATGGCCGATGTCTGTTGCGTCAGTAGTCACATACGCTACACGCTGGTCTTCTCTCTCTCCCGCCCCTTGTTAGTATGACTCAATCCCAGCAATCACCTTCACGACTGAGGAAAACGCCTTCAGTCAGCATTGCTAGTGGCCGGAATCGAATCGGCGACCTTTCGAGTCTCGCATGTTACCGCTGAGCTACCTCTATCGGTATGTTATGCAGAGTCAACTAATATGGTACTAAATAATGCTTATTATAATAATGCTGCTATGCTAGATAAAGCAGCGGCGGGGTCGCCTTGTTTTAGGGACCCTTTCTGCAGCAACCGTGGCTTTGTATAAACGCTCATCTCCTTTAGATGGATAGAATATTATAGAATATTTGAGTTTTACGTCACATATTTTTGCAGCTTGGCTAATCGAGACGAAGTATCTCCTTCAGGAGTAAGCAGGGTTATCTTCTAGATTAGTGTAGACACAAATTGTTTTCTTTAAGGCTGGTCCACACAGATTTTTAAGACATGCGATTTAAGGTTTAACGCGTAGTCGTAAAGTTGGATCATAGGAAACACGTACTGGCGTTCACACAAAGTTTTAGTTTTAAGACGTTGTTTTTAGTTTTAAGACGTTGTTTTCATTGTTGAAACCTTATGCATTATGTCTTAAAAATCTGTGTGGACCAGCCCTTAGACAGAGAATGAGGCAATGTTTACAATGTCCCCATATCAACTATCTGGCCCTACTTATCATAATGTTGTGACCTATGGGTTAATGTTGGCGTCATGTTACCATCATCTTGTTCTGACTTGTACTGTATGTTACGTTATGTATTATGTCATTACATAATGTCGATCACATAATCGACACAAACTGTTACTATTTTAATGTAAGTAAAGAAAAATCGTTATTGATAGGTTGAATCTTGAGGAACTCTTTACGGATTCCTAAGACTGCTAGGTCATGTGACGTAGGAGGAGATTCGAGGAAAGGGAAGAGTAGGAATAAAAAGAATTAGATTTTAAACGGAAAATGGGTGGAAAAGGAAATTTTAAATAGTATATAATATATCAGTTTCACTATTTTAGTGATGTTATCTTTTGGTGAATAAATGTGATGAGTTTATTTAGCGCATTGCGATTAAAACCGTTGTTTGATATTTCCGCGAGCCTCCCACTTCACACGTAGCTAATTCATTAAATAAATAAATAAATTCACATTTAGAGTCTACCCACTCAGTAACTAAGCTGATTTGTAGTGGGGGACTTGAATTTAAAGTAACTAAACCAACCCTGCAGGCTTCGAACACCATCGACGAGAGAGCGATAACCAATCAAAGATCGATATTTCAAATACGAAACATATGAATCAGTGATTGGTCATTATCTAATTGTGAACATATAAAACAAAAACGTGTTGCGTATATTCTTTCTTGAGAATTTGATATATTATAAATGATTTCAAGAAATCTACTTATTCACTTTCTCGCACGACTTAATATCTAGATAAATAATAATCGATTATATGGATGAGATCAAAGATAAGCGAAGGTATCTAGATAAGTCTCACGATTACTTTTTTATCTAGCTAGATACAAGATAAACAAATGTATGTAGAATATTAGCATCATCATAATTAATATCAAATACCGTAGCAGGAATTTACTTTTAAGGTATTTGTTAATATCTTCTCTAGATAAAGATCCTGCCCAGGGACAGCTACCTTATCGTGGTGGGCAGGTTTGCGTGCTTTGTTGATCCCGAGAGCTATGCCGGCGGAAGCGTATGCTTTTGGTAGGGCCACCCGGACTGGTCGAGGAGGAGAAGTCAAACGAAGTGCAGTCCACACCCCAATCCCCTTTCCTCCCCTTTCCCCTTTCCTCACGCGTCTTCCTACTTGCCCATTTCCTCCAAAGAGCCCCCAATTTCATCTTCATTATCACCCACTCATCGTCTCGATTAGTCAAGTTGCAAAAAAATGAGACGTTAAGCCCAAATATCTATCAATCAATTTCTAGTTAAAAATAATTGAGTGGGTCAAAAGCAAAACCTACCATCTCCAACATGACTGATTTTTGGGAAAGCAAGATAATGTGTTACTGTTACTTGTAGGCCTTTTCAAGTACTGAAATTTGTAATATTACCATGGGGGTGGCTCAAAATGCATGGTTACTCCTTCACAACCTTGGAATATGCACTTGAGCCCCCAAAAACACTAAATAAGTTTGGAGTTGGCAGGTTTTGCATCTGAGTTATGAAGTTGGTAGGTATTGAAACATAAATAGTTGATACTTGTGTGCAGAGTTTTAATTAAATTATGAGAATGATTGTTTTGAGCTGGTTATTCTCAAGTTACGTTTCTCTGTCAGTAAATGTATTCATTAACATGAAAAAAACATACAATTGAAATACTTTTTAATAATTGTAATAAAGTTTCTTCTCTCAGAATCATGTTGGTAGGTATATTGTTTTTATAACAAAGGAATGAGAATTATATTGTATAGAGTGAAATATTAAGATTGAGAATATTAAGAGGTTAGATAGTGTGTTTAATGGAATAGTACAGTAATACTATTTACCAGCACTTCACTTCACACCTGAATACCGTCATACGGAATTGGTGCTTCACATGGTTCTGCTTCTGCCGGTTCTCCTTCTGGGTTATTTTCTAGTACCTGCTTATACCACTGTAGCAACTCCAGAGACTTCCAACTCTCTCCATAGTGCTTGAGAAGAAGAGAGTCTACGTCCTTTAGTTTCAAGGGGTTAACAACAACCCCTAACGGAAGTTCATCTGTGTCTATCATTGAAACACATTTACCCTTCTTACAGATACCCTTTGGCTGAACCAATGACATTCTGTAGCTGCTTTCACCCTGCACACTGCAGGTGTTTTTACCCCTGTGCAGGATAAACCGCTTTGCCTGTTTAAACTGAAAATGCCATTGTCCGGGAATCTTTATAACCTCTTTAACAGCTGACTTCCAGTCAAGGACTGGCAGATCAGTCCCAACATGTAGCACAGTTTCATGTTTTGACAAAATATGAACGTATTCGGCTGGGGTAGCAATTACTTCCTTTTTTCGTAATTCCCGCTCAATTGTACCGAACACTCGATCTGGGGGTATGTAGGAGTGCCCAGTGACAGGAAATATTATCTCCAACTGTTTAACACAATTCGGAGCCTTATCCTGCAGCCATTTACAGCACATTCCAACAACAATGGTGTTTTTATTCTGCCCTGAGCAACCGTCTGCCACAAGGCGAACTGTGTCTGTTGACTTCCTAGTCATGTCTTCGACTTTTTTCATTAGTATGTCAAAAACAGCTGACGCGATTTCATTTGCTCCCTTAAGTCTCTCATTTTCAGTCCAGTAATAGGCCGTTACATTATCTGGAGTGAGCTTACTGGTTGAAGACCCTTCCACCACAGTAAAGTTGTAGAAATACAGTTGGCGGCTATAATAGGCTGATTGGTCAGGGACTTTTGGGAGAACAAGGTTCTTTTGACAGTCAAATGAAAATGTCATTAATCCTTCCCTCTCTTCCCGTAGATTGTCAAAGAAAGCCTTAGCTCGTAGGTTATGAACTCTTTTCTCAGTAATGAAATGTTGTTTTTTTGCTGGGTCAGCCTCATTTTTAATTTTTTCTGTTAGTGATAGACAAGTAGAGCAAACATCTGTTCGAGGAGATCCGAACCCAAGGTTGTAGTTCGATACAAAAATATTTCTGAAGAAGCATTGCTTGACCTGCATTTGTGGGGATGCTTGTCCGTTGTACATTTTCCACATTTTTGTTATGTTAAGGTCGGATGACAGATACTTTCGATTAGTTTGCCCACGACAGTAGTGCGATTCGAGCGCGCGAAAGGATTCAATAAACATTGTAACCGAATTACGCTTTGGGGCACTTTTTACAGTTTGTCTATCCCCCCCACGAGTTTCTTTAGCCATTTCACCGGACTTATGAAAACGAGTTGAAACTCCAGTCAATCGGCTTCGCTTCAAGTGCAGAATGTTCATGAAAGCATCTCGACATACCGGTATGAGCTTGTCTTTAACTCGAACTTGGTAAGTGATAGATATGGATTTTGGAGATCGCACGCCCAATGTTGGTCGATGTCTCTTCACATTCTTGATTGTACAGTGTTTTATAATAAAGTTATCCTGGGTAATCTTGTTTTTGCTACAGTAGAAAGCCCGATGAAATTCTTGTACATCACGCATTTTCAATGAGCGGCACATAAGCGATTTAGTTTTGTGGTTACATTGAGGGTATATAGGTGGCTCGTCAGCAGTGTATCTAAAAACAAGAATGTTAAGCATGAGGGAAGGGCCAGAACTATACATTAGTATGCAACTATTATGTCCTCATATACAAAATTTACAGACACAAGATGACATGGTTATTCCGTCCATTGAGGCTATCAGTCACAGGCTCTTAATTTATGACGGTTGAAACAAAAACTAACAAAATCACCTCAACCTCTGTAGGCCTAGGCCTACTGTGTGAAAAAAGAGAAGAAAGAATAAGTTATTTTGACCCATTTTGTGTCACAGAAAATGTGTATCCGACATTGTATGTTACGCATGTCTATAGGCCTAGGGCCTACACCGTCACCAGTATAGGCCTATTCGTGTATACGTATGTGGTTGGTGTCCTACTTGTGGCTTAGGGCCCTAGACTGTCCCTAAATCTAGGCCTAGCTTACTCCATGTAACCACAATATTATAAACTAGTCTGAAAACAAAATTAAGGCCTTAATTTTTAGATATCAACTTTGCAGTAATCTTACCTTGCAACACGCTTACGTTCACGTTTCCACTTTGTACAGTCTCTTTTACGCTTCCTAGATCGTTCACCTTCTTGAACTGGGGTTATTTTATCACCGAGATCCTCCATTGTGTGACAATGTAATTGTTATAGCTCAACACACTCTTTATTAGATAGAAATCACAACAATACTTGGCAAACTACGATCCACAACCACGTAGCTTACACATGAACGGACATGACACCTGTTTACGTTTTCGAATTATCCCATTGGAGCAGCTATTTGACAAGATGCTTCCTGATTGGTTCGTGGAGATGGCGTGGTTTTGGAACTCAGTAGTGCATAGAGATGGTAGGTTTTGAATCTAATGCATGTATTCTCCCCGTAATAACATTGGACATGGTCGCTTTTGCACCAAAATGGATTGTCATGGCAGAAGCCAGCAATAAAAGCTATCCAACCATATATCTAACTCATTTTTAGTGAAAATTGGAGATGGTAGGTTTTGCTTCTGACCCACTCAATTGATAAAAGAGTTGTCTACTCACCGATCAATGGAGATGGCCATGAGAGTGAAGACCGACGCACTGATAGACAAAATGGCGACTGACTGAACGATCTTGCAGTAGACTGTACCGAAGGGCCAATCACTGTTGAGCATGTAGGTATAGTTAAAGATGACGTTGAATGTGGAGACCATCGCGTCAGCAATGGAGAGATTCACCAGGAAGTAGTTTGTGACTGTCCGCATACGTTTGTGTGCCAGCACGATCCATATGACTATCAGGTTACCCATTGTTGCCACCACAACCATCCCAGCAAAGAGGAGAGTCCAGATGATCTGACGCCAGAGGGGTAGGACCCATTGGTTGACGTCATCGCCCTCATCGGTCATGTTGTAGACGCTTCCGTTGGAGAGCGACATGTTTCCAACTGTTAGGTTTAACCCGTCCATCGACATGTTCCCTTGTAGCATGGAGCTCATGTTCTCCCGGTATCAACACTGACTACAGATATTGAAAGATTAATTTAAATTTTCACTACACTTTTTTTTAATTTGACAAATACACAACAAGTAAGATTTTTAATATATTTTTGTTTCACGAATATTATTTATAAAGAGTATAATTTAATAATAAATATCACAACACTGATGGAATATTATAAATATTGAAGATTATACACTTAGTGTTTTGATTAGAATTTAATGTTTGTTTTCACTGACGTATTGGAATATATTTGATTGGTTACGATGACGATGACGATGGTATGAGGATAGTTTACGTTGTTCCACTTTGTAGACGAGCTAGAAAGAAAGACAATAACACGTTATTGAAGAACAAGTCGTGACATGTTATTCACTGCACAGAACACGAGATGTCATAAAACTAAGAACACGTTCTTAGAACATGTAGACGTTTCAATATTGAAGCAATACGAAACTGAATTCCGTAATATATGAAACGTGTTGAATCTGAAACACGTTTCATTAAAATATATATTTGTAGCGGAATGGAAGCAAGTTAAATGGTTGACTCTTTCATCCTTTAAGCTGGAAGGAAATTACATTTATTTTTCCAAGTTGAAAATGTGCAGCTATTTGAATGAAGGTTTACATTTTAATGAATGTTGTGTAAAATTATGAATGGTTTATAATCATGTTCTGTGATTAAAATGTTCTGCAAATTTGAGAGTTCTTTTTACGTGAAATTTTCTAACTCGTCAGTACCTACTACAACTGAAATGAAATGTTGTCGTATTGTAATTTAACAGCGAAACACAACAATCGTGTTAAAGAGTTTCACAAACAAACAAAGCGGTATTACGATTATGTTTTGAACAAGCACGTTCAGTAGCCTATAAGCTAATTATATCGCGCTAGTTGAATACACCTGCCGTACATATATATTGTTTAAATATGAATCATTCATTTTATTATAACTTTCTTCAAAATTTTGAAAAGTTTATATTCGTTTTGTCTACATTTTACTGTATAGCATAAGATATAATCGTTTCCTTTTTTTAAATTTCAAACAATACGATAAAACACAACATTAGCGTCTGCAAGCGATGTCGTATTAACAAGGCGTGGGAAGTGAGATATGCACCGAGTAACTGGAGTCAATAAGATAAGTTAATTGCTCCGTGATTGCATCAACAAAGTGAATCATTCATAGAGTGTTATTATCCTCGCGGCTTGATAGTTGATAGTTGATAGTTGATAGTTCAGCGGTGAAATAGTGAGAGAGACGTGTTGCATGCGATAAGACAAGACGTCTAATCGGGTTTGTAACACTCGAATGGTTCTAGGTTATTACTATGATGCAATCATTCACGGCAATGCTTTCAGTAACTGTTCATATAATAGTATGCGAGTTGCCCTTAAAAGATAATTATTATAACTACGAACAGTGGTTATAAAAGAACAAGATTTTTCATTTGTGTTCAAATACTAAACGTGAATTTGTTCGATTTTTATAAAAGTCATTGCACCGTGTACTTTAAACTGGTTAAAAGTTTTAATTTGTTTCCTGCAATTGTCACGGAACTTTTTTTGGCGACTTCAATTTGTATCGAATACATCTTAGTTCTATGTCGATGAAAATAATTGTATCCTCCCCCCCCCCCCCCCTTTTCACACTTTGATTTTTCAAATTTTAACATGGCATGCATACATCTTTTTAAAATTAAATGTTTTGCCTTGAAAGTTATTTTGTTTCGAAAACGGGTTACTAATGTATATATACATAAATATAATTGGTAGTGAAAAGACTTACATGTATAGAATATTCGGATAAATTCTTGTATTTACAATATTATTAACGAGGAATGATATATTTATAGAAATATTAACTTCAATTATCACATATAATTATTATCGCTTTTAAATAACAAAATACACTGTTAGAAATAATTATTATATTATTAACAATTGCTTTCAAACACAATTTTGAAAGTTGAACGATTATTATATTACATTTTCTCGACAACAATTTTACGCGTCGATTAAACTATTACAAGAAACGAGTATTTAAATTATTTTACACATTGACGAATAGATAACGATATCAGCTTCATTACCATCAAAGATAAGTCCTAGATAAAAAAAATCTCTAATGATGTGTAATTTTAATAACAGTTGAAAACCCCGCGATTACGTCTTGCATCGTTGTCACGCGAGAGAGCAAGAAAGCGATCACTTGTATACGTAACACGCGTGACTATCCGGCTCCTGTCATAGTCACGTGATGGCACGCGCGTTGTCCGCGGCAGAGTGGCGCGCTGAGGCAGTCGACGTCGCGACGCGTCGACCAGCTGGGCGCATGCGCGGTGGCGCGCCGGGCGGGACACAGCGCAACTACCTGTTGTGTGGGGGCGACATTAACTGTCTTCTAGTGCAACATTAACTGTCTTCTAGTGCAACGTTAACTGTCTTCTAGTGCAACATTATTGTTATTTTTCTGGCCCATGACAGGACAGGATGACCAGTGTAGGGTTATGCCCAGTGCTTAATTTCAGGGCGGACGCGTCCACTTACTCTTATTTCGTGGGCGGACGCGTCCGCCCACTTCTTTTATCGAATAAGTCCTAATTGTAAAAGTCAATACGATGTAGTA
Organism: Isoperla grammatica; assembly: GCA_945910005.1. Taxonomy (NCBI): domain Eukaryota; kingdom Metazoa; phylum Arthropoda; class Insecta; order Plecoptera; family Perlodidae; genus Isoperla; species Isoperla grammatica. The sequence goes on from OX246750.1 coordinate 1,433,902, forward strand.
ATAGAATAGACTTTAGCCTGTCTGTAGCCACTGTACTAATGTGACACCTGGACTTGTCCCCACCCTCCTTGCTACTTGACAAATATGTGCCTGCTTGATTGAGGGGGTGGGGTTGTCAGGAGTTACTTGCGGGTTAAACTTGCGGGAGTAACTTGCGGGAGTACGTTGCGGAAGTAACTTGCGGGAGTAACTTGCGGGAGTAACTTGCGGGAGTACGTTGCGGAAGTAACTTGCGGGAGTAACTTACGGGAGTAACTTATGGGAGTACCTTGCGGGAGTAGCTTGCGGGAGTAACTTGCGGGAGTAACTTGCGGAAGTAACTTGCAGGAGTAACTTGCGGGAGTACGTTGCGGAAGAACCTTGCGGGAGTAACTTGCGGGAGTAACTTGAGGGAGAAGCTTTCGGGAGTAACTTGCGGAAGTAGCTTACGGGAGTAACTTGCGGAAGTAGCTTGCCGGAGTAGCTTGCGGGAGTAACTTGCGGGAGTAACCTGCGGGAGTAACTTGAGGGAATTACTTGCGGAAGTAGCTTGCGGGAGTAACTTGCGGGAGTAGCTTGCGGGAGTAACTTGCGGAAGTAGCTTGCGGAAGTAGCTTGCGGGAGTAACTTGCGGGAGTAACTTGCGGGAGTAATTTGCTTAAGTACGGCGACTGTTTATGTGGTTAGGTTAGGTTACAACCTAACCTAAACTAACCTAACCTAACCTAACCTAACCTAACCTAACCTAACCTAACCTAACCTAACCTAACCTAACCCAACCTAACCTAACCTAACCTAACCTAACCTAACCTAACCTAACCTAACCTAACCTAACCTAACCTAACCTAACCTAACCTAACCTAACCTAACCTAACCTAACCCAACCTAACCTAACCTAACCTAACCTAACCTAACCTAACCTAACCTAACCTAACCCAACATAACATAACATAACATAACATAACCCAACCTAACCACACAAAACAGACAGCCCGAATTCCCGAATTTGAGCCTCGTGTGCTATGTAGGCACTGAGCTATCTCCATCGGTCCCTGGTAATATTACACTTGGCTGTTTCTCCAGCATGAGAAAAGTTAGCTTGGAGCAAGTATACCTACTGCATTAAACAAGATACACGTCGATCACTCTCACACGTTGATTAAAGTCCAACGAACAAGTCAGTCGAAAGATAAAACAAGAATTCTCTGCTCGCATTATCTTCGTTCAGCTCCGTTGTCTTGTCTTGAGAGTTGAGGGTATTGACAGACGCGGGAGAAACAAGTAGAATACGCTGCGTTGTTGACTTGTTGACTTGTTGACGTCATGAATTAATCAACTTCCGGCCTCGAGTTAGAGGATCACGTGAGACCAAATGTGAAGGAGGAGATGAAAACGTTACCAAGCCAGGAGGTACTTTTGTTTTCAGGTTAATCTACCCCAGATTGTTGTTTTATCGTGACGTCACTGCCGTTACATTGTTCTCATACACGATTTAAGCAAAACCTAGATTCTAGAAGTTGATATAATTTTTTAACTGTTTAATATCAGTGTTTATAATTAAAAATACATACGGATAAAAGATAACAATCACTAATAGACATTTCCCAGAATCGATCTAGGACCCTGTATAGAATTCACGCCCTCTAGATCTTCAATGACAACAATGCACAACAGTGAGAAATGAACCTTAACATAAAATTTGAAAACTAGTTGTTATTGTTGAACATTTTTGTCACTGATCTATCAAGGACCCTGAAATAGAAGTAACTACGCCCCTCTACATCAATTCTGAAAATAAATCAATTTTACTTTTTAGAAAACATGCATTATCTTAACTAAATGAAGTGGCACTTATCTCAACACCTATTGTTATAGTCACCTAAAGAGGTGAATAATTTGCCCGTGGGAAGGTTTGCTACGGTTGCAAATACGTTAATTTTCCTTCGCCCTGTAAGAAAATGTTTTCACACAAACGTTTAACATTTTCTCGTTTCAGCGTCGAAGGTAATTACAACAGTTTGCTTCGATCAAACGCGCCTTCCGACGTTCATTACCAGCCCAACGCTGCGTTTTACTTCTTAACAAGTGTAAACTTCACAAAGTTGTAATATTCCTTAGGCGTTTGCTTCATTTCTTATTAATACATCGAAAAGGAAGATAAAAAAAGTGAAAGTATTTTCTTCTAAAAAGAAAAAAATAGTTAATTATATTTTCAGCTCTTTGCTTTAAAACTAAACGACTGCTCAGTTTTAAAGTTAAAGTTGCTCACAAAGAGATGGGTTGCTCTGTTTTGTTTACAAAAGGTGTTATAATATCTAAATCTACAAAGGTTTTTAATCACCATTAGCCTCTTTACCCTAAACTTTGGACCCACCAAACGCTTGTCAAGTATCATTGAATAAATACAAAGATAATTCAATAAGACACCCCCAATACTGTAATATGCCGCTGTGGTTGGGGGGGGGGGGGGGGGGGGGGGTAGCAACAGTGGGGTGCTTTCTCTGCTTTTGATATTTAGTAGTGGTAATAGTAGTGGTAGTGGTGGTAATAGTAGTGGTAGTGGTGGTATCAAAAGTGGTAGTAGTAGAGATAGGGTTTTATTTTCTTATTTAACTCTGTTGTTTATTATCTGACATGTCATGTGATTGACTAGTTTTGACACGACATGACACGACGTGACACGACTCGACATGACATGACATGACATAACATGATCTTAACCACATCAAGGCGAACATTGTGAGTTCCAGCAGTCGAAACACTTGCCAGAACGTGTCCTACCAAACAAGTGTTTTTAAAATCACCCCGTTGCTTCTAAGTCTTCCTAGTCGATATCTATCACTATCACCCTGTCTGTAACCCTATCTCCTCTGTTCTAATCCATTATATTAGAGTCCGTGGCTGTTTGCCGACAATAACCACACCCCTATTATATTCTAAGTGGATTAATAAGCTGTTGTTAGCAGCTCACACGCGCGCAGGGGGGGGGGGGGTAGTGGTCAGGCAGTGTAAACAAGAGAACAAGCCGTGACACGTCAGCTTACAGTTGTTGACAAGAGTCAGTAGCACTTGGAAGCACCAGCGTTCGGAGTAAATAAATGAATAATAATAATAAAAATAATAATAATAATAATTTTTGTAGGAATACCTGTAGGGTGCACACCAGCTTTACCTGATGTGCCCCTCTTCAGGTGACTAACTAGGTTATTAGGGTGTTTGGATAGTGGGGAAGGATTGTCCGAGGGCTGATAGTATGACTCAATCCCAGCATTCGCTTTAACGACTGAGGAAAACCTTGGAAAAAACCTTCAGTCAGGACTGCCGGTGACAGGAATCGAACCGGCGACCTCCCGAATTAGAGTCTCGCGTCTTACCGTTGAGCCATCTCTATCGGTTAAATAAATGAATAAATATATAAATAAATACGTAAATAAATAAAAAAATTAAATAAATATAATTAATTAATTACAATAAATAGACAAACAGATAAATTACCCTTCAACAAGAAATGTATGTGCACGTGCGTTGTCGAAAGATAGTAAAGCTACAATACAATATTGTTTGGAAACAATAATAGTTTCTCATCCTTGACATAGTCATCGTTATCAGCGTTACTTGCGTTTTTAATTTGCTGAAAAATGTGATACGACCTAGTGACGCAATTATTAAACAATTTAGTTACATTTTTTTCATTTCACGTTTCATGTTCCTTGTACCGAAAACGAAAACGAGACTGAATGCGATATTTGTTTTCGGCTTCGTCTCTGACTGTTACGCAATCAAGTCCCAATTAATTAGTGACAAGTTAAGGGCTTGTTAGGGCGCGCCCTGATATTGTACACGAGTTAAACAACATGTTTAATGTTCAACTTTGAACAACATTTGTTTTGCCTATTGAAGTGTTTCTCACTAACATCCATCAAAAACTGGAACAGAAGATTTTGAAATCTAAATTTAACAGTCTAGATGTAAACTTTGACATGTTATGAAGTATTTCTCTTTGTACATTCTTTTGGTGTAAACGTTCACATCCTTATATGTACTTCTCTTCAATATGCTTGAATTTTATATTATGTATTGTACATCCTTAAATTTATTAAATAAATTCTCGTTCATCAATAATCAATACTAAACTATTGGTATGTTCATCTCATAATTTGAAATGTTAGCCTCTTTACGTAGAAGGTAACCATGCAGCTAGACCAAGCACATCTGTTTTCAACGAGGTTATATTAAAAATGGCCAGCGCAAGAAATGTGGGTTATGCGCGGAATTGCGGCATACCTCTAGAATACTAAGTGCAGCAATGCAATTGCAGTACCTCGATACATGCGGAGCTCGTACCGTGAGGCAGGTGGACAAGCTAAAGTAAGAACCACTGACGTGGATAACACGACCAATATCAACTCTTTATTGGAAATGTTACTTGGAATTTAAAGGGGAATAAAAATAGAACCGACAACTTTTATTGAATTTTGTTTTCATACTAAGATGGTAAGAAATTTACATCTGCAATGTTTGAAAGTAGGCCTATACTCTCGCTCTAAATATTATTACATACATCGTTGCCGGCTGACAAGTACTGTAGAAGTATAGAGTATATTAAAACGAACAGGTGAATTGCTATGTCAAATTATTGAACAATACACTGTTCCCTGTCACAAATGAAATTAAAATGCAATATTTCGAACACTATTCTCCAACCTATCGCCCACTCAAACTAGGTTAGTTGGTGATCGTCTGTCGAAGAGTGCTGATCAATATTCCAAATATTGCATTTTAATTTTAATTGTGACAAGGAACAATGTATAGTCCCATCTTTGTCATGTTGATTATTCTGAAAGTGATGTGTAGAGGATAGTTTTGTAGAGTCGCCTCTACCAGTTCATAAATGTGAGAAGCTTAGATGCTTCCCTTCTCTTCTACTGGTTGAATAGTTGATGACATCATAACAGAGAATATGATGCTTTCTACGGCGACATTTCTATTTACTTGTTGTATTCCGCCTCCAGCCTTTTACAACTCTAACATCTTGACAACTTGAAGGACAAACAACACAACAAGCAAGAGATGCCTCGAGCCTTTTTCTAACTTGGTAGACGCCACCGCTAGAGAGCACGACAGTCGCGCGAGAGGTCGAGTCGATATCGCGATTAATCGAAAGCAGAGATTCTTGTTGATAGTTACAACAAGTACAGTAATGTACAACCTACTACGGTATCGGGTTACAATCGTGCCGTAACATGTAGATACGAGAAGTAGCTCCGGGTCTGTCTTTACTTTGCGCGGAAGGTATCCGTGTTACCGTTGACTCTGTAGCGAGGGAAGGGTGTTGCTGTGTTATACATGTACAATACTTGTTACATTATTAATGTCATTCTTAATATTTAAACACTCACTAATTGCCTTTCCATTGTGTCGCTGAGCGTTTACATCTCTCTCTCTCTCTCTCTCTCTCTCTCTCTCTCTCTCTCTCTCTCTCTCTCTCTCTCTCTCTCTCTCTCTCTCTCTCTCTCTCTCTCTCTCTCTCTCTCTTTCTTTCTGGCACGCGCCATTTACAAGATTCTATATTTCTTCTACAATGTTGTGTTTAAGTCAACAGATATTTTCCACTGGTGTACTCACATTACTAAATAAGCCAAAATTAAATCCCATATAAATAAATTGATAAAATACATTCAACCTCCCCTTCTTTTCTTACACAGTCTAACTTTACTATGAAACCTCAGCGTTTCCTGTTCCAAGTATGTAAATTGGCAACCGTGTATTGCCTTAAAAGCCCTGCGCTGTCGTCAACCCTCCCTTAGGGGCTGGATATCAACAACCCCGCTAAGCCGTAGGTTGAAGGTCATAGGCTACTCTATATTCCACTCAGCTCAGCTATTAACTGGCGAACTTGCTCAGCTACGGTTTAGCTTTGAATATTAGAGCAACAGTTTGCTTGGCTATTTCACGTTAAATGTCCATATTTGGGCTTATTGTGTAAATAAAGCTGGTACCGAAAACAATCAACGAGGAAGCTTCCTGCTCTTGTTTCTGAGGCAGTTAAGCTTTTACACCGTCAACATTACTCTCGCACTGATTACCTAACACCCTTTATTAAAACAATAAATACTTGTATTACAACAATTTGAAGATATTAATACAAGCAACGACAGTAAATTATGATAAATATAATAACAATCTTCCATAGTAGTATGGGTTTAAAAAAGAAAGAATAATAGCATGATAATAATTAAAGCCATACCAGCATTAAACAGCAAAAGTCAACGGTAATAATGATGATAATATCCAAATGGTATTTTGAAATGTTTTGGTAATTTTTAGAGTTAAAAAATGAGGAGCTCAGGAATTCCTTTATATATTAATTACTATATATTGGATTATTACAGACGATAACAAATGTTTGGATTCATACATTATTAAATCAATGCTAAACAAACCATGTAATTATTTTAGACCAAAATTAAGCTTGTGAACTTGAAATCAGAATAAACAGGATAATGGTGAACTATACTTATTTTCTACTCAAGGATTTCATCTTGTTAGATGAATACTAAAGTTATTTTGATTAGCTCTAGAAATGAATCCGCCCAAACTTTATAATGCGATTTCTTACTCGAACCAAAACGATGTCAAAAACAGAAAAACCACAGCTAGGACGTGCCACAAAACTTGGAGATGTGTTTCGAGGATGGAAAGGACGGAATGTCAACTCAAAACGTTACGTGACCCATCAGAAAGTTTAACTGGGATATCCGGACGTTGCAAAATAGTTGAAAGAAAGTTCTGATGCGTGGAAATATCACTGCTCGTATAAAATGGTGTATATTCACAGGGTGGCCCAACAGCTATAGGCTAAACCGGATGCTGAAATGATTTTGCTCTTAAGGCTGGTCCACACAGATTTTTAAGACATACGATTTAAGGTTTAACGCGTAGTCGTAAAGTTGGATCATTGGAAACACGTACTGGCGTTCACACAAAGTTTTAGTTTTAAGACGTTGTTTTCATTGTGGTTTTTAAAACAACATCTTAAAACCTTATGCATTATGTCTTCAAAATCTGTGTGGACCAGCCTTTAGTCTGTATTATTGATATTGATAGAATAATAATACGATAAGTACAACGAGGCTCTGACAACAAATAGCCAATTAAAAAGCAAGGTCACATTATCTTCGCTCACTCTTGCATCATCTTATAATAATTCTATCTTTATCAATAATGAGAATTCCCAATCTGCTAACTGGAAACTTTTTGCAAATGTTTGTAAATATTTTTTGCCAATGTTGGCTATTTCAAGGCAGGGAAATCCACAGGTCAAATCGGCTATTTCGAAGCAGGGAAATCCACAGGTCAAATGTCATTATTGATATGAGTATTAAGCGCAGTACAGAGATTGTTAGTTGGTACAGTCTTCGTCTAGCTACAGTCAACATGGGGACAAGCTACTTGAGGGACGTCTTAGTCCTACTGGTACTAAGTACCCTGCACAACAATGGTGAGCAACATTTACCCCCCTTGTGTGTATAGCTAGGAAAACGCTCTGTTTGAAGCGTTGATAAGCGAGCGCGTCCATATCTACGAACGTTCTGGCGAAAAGATCTCAAAGCTAATAAAAACAACAATTAACAACAATTCAAGAATGCGCATTACAAAATTTTTTCAAATTTCTATAGCTATTATACTTCCCGAGATTGTTGAATGCAGTGCAATGTGCGTTGCTAAGAATTTTCGTTGCCATTCTGTCTAGTGTTTTCGCCGCGGTCCGCCACCGTTACTAACAGTTATTGACAGCAATAGAAATGTAATTTCTGCCTCTAATACGTATCGGATCGCGTTTACATTAGTACTTTCGTGACTGGACAAAAATTTACTATAAGTTAGACGCCTCACATTTTGCCGTTACTGCGTTTTAGAAAAATATTTTCGAGTAACTTTCGTGTAACTTTGCCATTACTTATTAGATCGCCATTAGATTGACATATTCGTGACCGGACAAATTTGTAGAAAAATCTGTCTATCTCACATTTTGCCGCCATTTTGTTTCAGAAAAATATTTTGCAGTAACTATTGTGTAACTTTGTAACTTTTCAAACGATTTTGCCTCAAAACTATACACCTTCAATCCACATCGAGGCTTGTGGATAGTCCAAATTTCAAGTTGATCGGACTATTCGTTCGACCGCTATCGACAGACATAAAAACAAAAAAACAAAAAAACAAAAACACAAAAAACAAACAAACAAAAAACAGATCGAAGTGCCATAAGAGTCTCGTGGAACGCTCGCTTCGTTCGCTTAATGAATTGTCTGTCTCTTGTCTGTGCAGGCCATGGGTTCGTGTCCGGGCACAGCTGCTCGTATATGGCAGACAGTATGGAGCTCGGACGGACGGTCACGCGAGGCCCTGACTGGAAGTATGGGAACCAAGACGGGACACCCTACGGTCAGGGGTTGGTCACAGGTATGCTCACATTCCCCGCTGAACTGCATCCATGCACACGATAATCGATATTCAATAACATTTTGATAATCGATAGTAATAATACTATCGATTGAATTGTTTTCTGAAAATCGTTTTCGTAATGCATTATTATACGTTCTTCTCTGGCCTTTCTAGTGTTGAAATGCTCAAAGATGGCGCCAAAATACTGGGCCTCGGACCTCATACGTGATTATACTCTCAACAGTTTCACGTCTGATGTCCCAAGGAATGTTGCTTTATCGTTCATAAATACATAATCTGTATCGATTGTTTAAGGATTGTCCACACAGATTTTTTAAACATAAGATTTAATGTTTAACGCGTAGTCGTAAAGTTGGATCATAGGAAACACGTACTGGCGTTCACACAAAGTTTTAGTATTAAGACGTTGTTTTCATTGTTGTTTTTAAAACAACGTCTTAAAACCTTATGGTTTATGTATTAAAAATCTGTGTGGACCAGCCTTAACGCTCACACTTTGTTCTAGGCATGACAGAGTATGGGTGGTACAACGTGGAGTGGGACTCGACTCTCCAAACATTCAAGTATCAAGTGGTTCACGAGGAAAAATGTGACCTGAAACTGGTTCGTTCGAGCTCAGGTGAGGGCAGAGTCCTACTAAGACCTACATCGTGTTTGGTCTACGTTGCGCATGCGCCCCCGACCGCATTGTTTTACAAGGCTGGGTCTCACCCTCACTGCGGAACCACCGATTTCTGGCGGTTAAAAATGCTTAAAAACTGTCAACAAGTAAACCAAAATATGTCATTCCTTACAAACTTGGATGCTCTTTCTTATTATTAATGTTACTCTGTTTCAATATATATTTCAATATATATAACCGTTTCTCAACATATTTAAGTTAATATTTGTAACGTGTTGTTGCAAAACACCCACCTTTCACAATTACAATAATTAGGTAATTTTAAATACGGAAATACCTGTTACAACAGAGAAACATATATATAAAAAAGAGCATTCAATAACATAGTTTAGTTTGCTCTTTGACACCAGTGATGATTTCAGACATTTATCCTAGGGGGGGCTGATAAAAATCTGGGGTGTTGCTAAATTAGTAACTCATTTTATGGCTTTTTTTTTGACGCCGTGACAAAAGGCAGGGGGGGGGGGTTACGGTCTCTGTTGATGCCATCCTTTCAGTTTTCGAATATGAGGTGATTCCTATTGGCCATTCATACCTTTACCTAACATCGTTTAAATAGAAAATAAAATGTTTCAACATTTATGTAAATGAGTTTTTTGTGGTAATCGATTTATTTCCTAGTCCTATATGAGGTGGAAAAATATACCTCATTTTCTTGTATTTTGCATTTTTTTTGCAAATTTACATTACTTCATGTGATTTTTTCAATCTGCTAGGGGGGGGGGGGGGGGCATTTACAACTGTCGTAGGGGGGCGGAGCCCCCCCCGGGATATGCCTGAAATCATCACTGTTTGACACACGAAGCATTTCAAAGCAATAACAACTCTTGTATCTTGTATCTTGTCTATCCAGGTTCTTGGCAATCCTCGAACCTGAGTTGCAAGGAGATGGCCGCCAGGATAACTGTGGGATGCACAGTGGAGAGAGGAAGGGACTGGAAGTGGGGGGACCAGGACGGTAACCCCCCCGGACAGGGCAAGGTCACAGGTGGGTCATAGGGCTGGCCTTTCTCTTGTCGACGGAATGAACATCTAGATCCGACACTAATTGGTTTCGTTTAGCAGAGGGCACCCTTAAAACCTCCATCTCAGTTCAGATTAGTCTTAATATATTTGCCCTTTGTATTGAAAAATTTAGAATGTGCCTACCACAAGTTCCTAACAATCCACTATTGGAGACTCAAGCTAACACATAGATAGCGTTGCTAAGAACACCCTTATCTGCGCCATTGATCATTTAACAATAAAGCAACAATGAACAATTGACAGATAAACTCATCCTTATAGTAGTTTATTTTCTTGCCACCAGAATGCGTCTAGTCTATTTTGAGCTTGTCTTAAGATTAAGATCACATTTAAAATCATGGTTAAAACATAGTTATCATTCTTTAGAGTGTATTATATTAGTTCACTGCAATTACCAGTAACAAGTTCTGTTGTTCAATGTAAACACAGGCTCAGTTTTGACACTTTGTGGTGATTCCTTGGCATGATCGCATGTCTTGTTATCAAATCACCTACAAGAGGCGTGTGAGTCGAGTTGTTACCTAATCATGCCTGTGTTCTTGTAGCCAAGCACCACATGGAGGGATGGTATGTGGTCACGTGGTACTGTGGAACCAAGCAGAAATACCGCATGTACCACAGGAGCGCATGTGAAGTGCAACCTGTTAGGCAAGTTGTTACCTAATCATGCCTATGTTCTTGTAGCCAAGCACCACATGGAGGGATGGTATGTGGTCACGTGGGACTGTGGAACCAAGCAGAAATACCGCATGTACCACAGGAGCGCATGTGAAGTGCAACCTGTTAGACAAGTTGTTACCTATTCATGCCTATGTTCTTGTAGCCAAGCACCACATGGAGGGATGGTATGTGGTCACGTGGGACTGTGGAACCAAGCAGAAATACCGCATGTACCACAGGAGCGCATGTGAAGTGCAACCTGTTAGGCAAGTTGTTACCTAATCATGCCTATGTTCTTGTAGCCAAGCACCACATGGAGGGATGGTATGTGGTCACGTGGGACTGTGGAACCAAGCAGAAATACCGCATGTACCACAGGAGCGCATGTGAAGTGCAACCTGTTAGGCAAGTTGTTACCTAATCATGCCTATGTTCTTGTAGCCAAGCACCACATGGAGGGATGGTATGTGGTCACGTGGGACTGTGGAACCAAGCAGAAATACCGCATGTACCACAGGAGCGCATGTGAAGTGCAACCTGTTAGGCAAGTTGTTACCTAATCATGCCTATGTTCTTGTAGCCAAGCACCACATGGAAGGATGGTATGTGGGACTGTGGAACCAAGCAGAAATACCGCATGTACCACAGGAGCGCATGTGAAGTGCAACCTGTGAGACAAGTTGTTACCTAATCATGCCTATGTTCTTGTAGCCAAGCACCACATGGAGGGATGGTATGTGGGACTGTGGGACTGTGGAACCAAGCAGAAATACCGCATGTACCACAGGAGCGCATGTGAAGTGCAACCTGTTAGGCAAGTTGTTACCTAATCATGCCTATGTTCTTGTAGCCAAGCACCACATGGAAGGATGGTATGTGGTCACGTGGGACTGTGGAACCAAGCAGAAATACCGCATGTACCACAGGAGCGCATGTGAAGTGCAACCTGTTAGGCAAGTTGTTACCTAATCATGCCTATGTTCTTGTAGCCAAGCACCACATGGAAGGATGGTATGTGGTCACGTGGGACTGTGGAACCAAGCAGAAGTACCGCATGTACCACAGGAGCGCATGTGAAGTGCAACCTGTTAGGCAAGTTGTTACCTAATCATGCCTATGTTCTTGTAGCCAAGCATCACATGGAAGGATGGTATGTGGTCACATGGGACTGTGGAACCAAGCAGAAATACCGCATGTACCACAGGAGCGCATGTGAAGTGCAACCTGTTAGGCAAGTTGTTACCTAATCATGCCTATGTTCTTGTAGCCAAGCACCACATGGAGGGATGGTATGTGGTCACGTGGGACTGTGGAACCAAGCAGAAATACCGCATGTACCACAGGAGCGCATGTGAAGTGCAACCTGTTAGGCAAGTTGTTACCTAATCATGCCTATGTTCTTGTAGCCAAGCACCACATGGAAGGATGGTATGTGGTCACGTGGGACTGTGGAACCAAGCAGAAATACCGCATGTACCACAGGAGCGCATGTGAAGTGCAACCTGTTAGGCAAGTTGTTACCTAATCATGCCTATGTTCTTGTAGCCAAGCACCACATGGAAGGATGGTACGTGGGACTGTGGAACCAAGCAGAAATACCGCATGTACCACAGGAGCGCATGTGAAGTGCAACCTGTTAGGCAAGTTGTTACCTAATCATGCCTATGTTCTTGTAGCCAAGCACCACATGGAGGGATGGTATGTGGTCACGTGGGACTGTGGAACCAAGCAGAAATACCGCATGTACCACAGGAGCGCATGTGAAGTGCAACCTGTTAGGCGATCTACAGGTGAGCGGAACTTCTCTTGAAATGATAACATTCTGATGGCTTATTCTGATGAAAGGATAATCTAAAGATAAAGGATAAAGTATGTGTACTCGGTAGTGTAATCCTAGCACACTTGCCAGGTAGCCTACCTAGACCAATTTTATAAACATTCTAATTTTACAATGTATCGTACAGAGGTTTACATCACACAATTCTCTGGTATATGTCTATCTTTTTCTTACCGATCGAGGTAGCTCAGCGGTAAGACGCGATACTCTAATTCGGGAGGTCGCCGGTTCGATTCCGGCCACCGGCAGTTCTGACTGAAGGTTTTTTCCGAGGTTTTCCTCAGTCGTCAAGGTGAATGCTGGGACTTAGTCATACTAACAGCCCTCGGACATTCCTTCCCCACTATCCAAACACCCTAATATACCTAGTTAGTCGTCTGAAGAGGGGCACATCAGGTAAAGCTGGTGTGCACCCTATAACAGGGATTCCTACAAAAATTATTATTTACTTCATCTTAAGTTGTCATGATAACTTTCCTACCTTTATGTTAACGCTCTTTTACGTACAAACCTCCCTCGAACACATGTTGTCCGAGAGGCTTACATTACGAAATAAAATACAACTACAAATAATTCTCAAACGAATTGTCATTATATCGTATTAATATCACCCGTTTGTGTGATGTAGAGTCCGAAGAGCCGCGACCACGTCATTGCGCAGGCGCGTCGAGCCGCTCAGTTGTGATGAGCCACGCGCCGTCATCGAATAATGACGCAACTGTTGCGTTGTCCAAAGAGGCCGCCAGGCTGCAGGTCGAGGTCAACACCCTATCGCACCAGACTGCTAAGGTGAACCTGCAGGAGGCTCAAGCCAGACTCCTGGCTGAAGAAACCAGGAAGAGAGAGGCCGATAACCTGGCTGAAGCGAGTAAGGTGGCGCTCCAGGCGGCCAGAGATAAAGCTAAAGCTGAGGCCGACCAGTCGAGGATCGACCTTGACGCGGCCAATACACATGCAAAGGCGGAAGCAGCCTGGCTAACGAACTCACTGGAGGACCTTGACGTTGAAAGAACTCGACGCCAGGCGGCTCTGGATGCCTACCAGAAAGCGTTAGCAGGGTAACTATTACCAACGTAACAAAACAAGTAGCACTCGAGCTGTTTTCTTTGGAATATCTTTAATACGCTACACGTTCAAAAGGTGTAGTTTCAAACAACTGACACCGAAGAGTTTTTTGTTATACTTTTTTCCCCCATTAAATTTCCTCAATAAACATATCGGTTTTATCCACTGTGTGACTGTCTAATCATTATTTGTATGCTAAAATGTTGGAAGATATCAACTGAGGAAATTGTATATAATTGGTTGATTGCTTAGTTATAGTTTAATAAATTGCGTTTTTCGTAAGAAATAAACACCTAACACACAACAGCAACTAACAAATTACGAAAACATTGGTTATAACAAAGATATTTTGGATATTTAAATATTGGTCAGTAAATTGTTCTCAAAATACCAACCGTAGGGATAACGATATTTAAACAAACAAGTCCAGTTTTCAATCATCCTCCATGTTCTTACTAAAACGGATTGTTTATCATGGTTACAATATTGTGATGGACAATTGCATCATTGATTGATCATTTATTTCATAATTTTGTTTTTAAATAAATTTCTTATCAATGCTTAGCGTGTTGTGATTCTTGTAAAAGAGTACGCCTATTTGTTTCGTATGTGTATGTGTTATTAAATTGAAAACTATCACGAGAATATGTTTCGTGTTTATTTGTATCTCCATAACCTGTACACTCTCCGAATTACATTATATTATATCAAGGGTAATATCAATTCTTAGTTATTTACAACTCTTGACTTCCTGATTTCCAACACCCGCAGGACCTTGGTTAATCCTCACGCCGCCAATAACTGCTGCTCTTACCAGAGTCGATAAAGAAACTCTGCCAAAGGAAAACTTCTTTATCGACTCTGCACTTATCAACAAACTAAGTTTGATTCTTCTTTTATTTCCTCCCTCGCTCGAATGAACAACCCTACATTTGATGTGACGTCATTATTTTGACGACCGTCGCTTTTGAAATTAGCTACCTCGTTTTGTTGTTCGACTTCCAACATGGCGGGAACTGAGGCCCTCATAAAGTCATGTCCAATGAAGCTTGAAATAGTCAACCTTTGATTCATTCTACAAACAAGCATTGAGCGTTGCTATAACTGTGTGTGTTTATTAATAGGTCAGCGTCTGTCTGTCTGTCTGTCTGTCTGTCTGTCGGTCTGTCTGTCTGTCTGTCGGTCTGTCTGTCTGTCTGTCTGTCTGTCTATCTGTCTGTCTGTCTGTCTGTCTGTCTGTCTGTCTGTCAGTCCGTCTGTCTGTCTGTCTGTCTGTCTGTCTGTCTGTCTGTCTGTCTGTCTGTCTGTCTGTCTGTCTGTCTGTCTGTCTGTCTGTCTGTCTGTCTGTCTGTCTGTCTGTCTGTCTGTCTGTCTGTCTGTCTGTCTGTCTGTCTGTCTGTCTGTCTGTCTGTATCAAGTATCAAAGGTTGGAAAACTTTGTGTGTAAACAATACACAATTAGAACGTTGTAGATGTGAAGTGATGGAATATGCAGCGAGTTGTTTGTTGGTAAATGCTCGGATCGCTTGGTTTAGAACCCTCTGAACTAAGACGTAGCCGTGCTCACCAGGTGCAGGGTTCTACGTTGTAATGAAGGGCATCTATACCACGTGATGAAGACTCCATTAATATGGCAAGATGCACTAGCTAAAGTAGTGTTTGAGCAAGGAAGCTGTTACTTGATTACTTTTATATGCATATTTATTACTTAGTATTATTAGGGATGTTACACTTATTCTGTGTTCAATGGCTTTATAATGCTCGTTGGGATATTTTTAATGATTCATGCATTTAAACAAATAATGAATACATACTACGGCAGAAACAACCTAAAGCATTAAATGTACGATCATATTTAATTAATAAAATTAATTTAAATAAATCAATAAATACAAATTGGTAAACGGGTGAATTAATTTTTTTCTATTATAGCTACCCATCAACATTGGATAAACTTAAATAATATGTTGCCATGTAGTATCTTGCTAACCTACTTTCTATTGTATCGTATGGCTTTCAGAATTAATAACACACGCGGTAAAACTCAACTGAGATCTCGTTGCCTTGTTTGAAAACAGAGAACGGTTAATTAAGTTGAATGAACATTCCTTGCGCGCGTTCGTCCATCTCTTTCAAGTAGTTGCATATCCTTCAATGAGAGTTGTATTGCTATGTAGACACTTTACAGTCGAGCCCGCATACTTGCCAGAGAAATAGATCCCGTTCAGAGCAGACGAAGGTTTTTGCATCTTTAAACCGTGAAAAACTTCTAAAGAATATTTAAAAAAAGAAATAAAAATGAAATTTAAAAACATGAATACGCTACAGATGTTAAAATATTTTATTTTATTTCTAGAGTTAAAGAACGTAAAGTTTTAATGAGATGCAGACCGAATTAATTCGCGAAAGAAAAGGTATTTTTTTGTGTCTTATCTTTTTTAATATAGATATGTTCTGAAATGGTAAAGTTTTCTGACAGTAGGAGCAGCTCAATAACTGTATATCTGATTTGTACCACGGTGTTCTACAATATCAATGTATGGTACAAATTATAAGAAATATTCATAAATGAATGTTTAGATAGATAATGTATTGGTGAAGTCAGTATTAGTCGTAGTTGGTGCGTAATTATAGTATAATAAGTCAATCAATAATATTCTCAGAGTCTGATTAGCAAACAACGTGTATTTCTTAAAGAATGCTTAAAACTACACACACGCAATTATAAACCTAATTTCCCTGCAACGCTGTTGTGAGGGGGTGACTATATTCAGCTTGTGGTCAATCCACCCTCCAACCTAGAAATATATTCCAGGCTACGTGGCACGATATTTTGTACTTGTTCGTACATAATTTTAGTAGAATCCTTCACTTGTACAGCAAAGAAAGCGAAAATTTAAAAAAACGCGTACAGTGAAAAAGTCGTTTGTCGCTTGAAGGTTGAAATCTAATTATGAGAATGAAGGTGTTTTTGAAGCGGGTGGGGGGGGGGGGAGACGAGTGACAGGTGGAAGGGCAGAGAGGGAGGGAGAGAGGGGGGGGGTCGGCTGTTTCAGCCATTTCCCCCTTTGAACCTCAGAGGCACTCTTAATTTTTGTAGGCTTGCCTAAAAGTACCGTTAAGCCTTTTGATTGTAATATGTACTACTACAGTCGTGAAAGCTGTGTAAAGATCGTTTTGTGCAGCTCAAACGAAACCTTTTAAAATTACGCTACATTTAAAAAAGTAGGGTTGTTTAATTAATAAAGCCTACTGAAGCAAATTCGTTTTCAGATAAATGTTCACCCTATAACAGGTATTCCAGATTCCTATGAACAAATATTTTATACAAATGGAGGTCCGATAACCCATATCATTCCTCGATGCCGCATATTGCTTCAATGATTGAAGACAACGAATTGAACTTTATAATACGGACAAAAGATAAATGTATTTATTTATTCTGCAGATTTGCCCTCAGTCCGTGAAGGAGTCTTCGTGGAGGATTGGAGCAAAAACTATTGGCTTCACTGTAACCCATTGACGCTGCATATTCGTCCGCGGAGAAAGAATATCAGACACATTATTGGCAACGACTTAGAGATACAATAAAATAGCTTTCCTCGATACAACGGCTGCGCCAGAGCTGAAACCAATGATCGATAGTTTTTGTATCGCGCCATTCGATATTTATGAATAGCCTCGAGCTCAGCGCGTCAAGATAGGATACAGAGAAACAGAAGAAACTAATGGCATGGAGACTGATACATAACTCTTGGAGTGCTGAGTAAAGTAGGTTGCATTTCAAGGGGGGGGGGGGCGGAGAAGATTCCAATATTCGGTTCTAGATTCTGCGTAATCCATAACCATAAATAATATAAATAACCATAATCCATAGATCCATAACCCTACACTGGCCAGCTTGTCTTGTCATGGGCTAGGTAACAGGTTCTGTGCAGGCGGTCAGTGATAGTTACCCGCTCCGCCGCCGCCTCCGAGCAGCGCTGAGAAGATGTGTTGCTGGTTGCAGCCGTGCAGGTTTTCCGCACACGGAGCCACTGGCACAGCTCTCAATACTACAGACTGGCTGAGTCATCTCCGACTGCTGCGTAAAGTAAGCGACAAGACCAACTAAAACGAACACTAGGCTACCACAAGTAAGCGACAAGAGCAACTAAAAGGAACACTAGGCTACCACAAGTCAGCGACAAGACAATGCCGTCCTAGAGAGTTCTTCTAATAACAATCTAGTTGAATACGTAATATTGTTGGAGGCAAGGAATAAATATAAATATCTTTGGTTGGAGATCTTTACCACCAGTAGCTTGATTGAGATGTGATATCTTCATGTTTGATTAAAGTTGTTGATGAATACCGTTACTTTTTGGTCAGTTTGCGACTTCTGAGGAATGATCAAGTATTGATACGTTACGAACACTCTTTGAGGAGATGATCTTAGTTGCATATTGGATACCTGCATAACTTCATCACAACAAACAAACGCGCATAAACTATAAAGAGCTTAGTTACTCTCTCACTCTTGGCCTCATGTTTGTAAACTTGGCTTCTGTGCTAAACAACGCAAAGAAAACTAACTTTAAATAAGTAGGCCTATACACACATTTTGGCGTTGACAGTTATAAATTTAAAGTTTTGTTGAAGTGTTTCGACTTAGCTATTCTCATGGCCACTCGGTCTCAAATCATTATCTAGTACCCCTTTCATGCACGATGTGTCTACGAAATTGAAGAGATTCCAGCCGCCCTTTAATATATTAATCGCTATAATGAAAAATAATAACAGTAACAATCCCAAATAAACACATTCACTTTGCAAGTAAGGTAATTATTCCTGATAAGAAGAAGTTTAAGCTAATATTATTGCAAAGTGCAAAGCTATATCATATCATTACTTCTCATGTATGACCAGTAATAATTCAACTCGACCCTGCACCTCCAGTGTACTGAACATGAATGTGACACGAAATCCACACGAACCTCCCAACGCCGCCTTACATGTATTTCCTTCCAAGCATCACATTTACTTGATAAGCATTTGAAACTGCCTATTGTTATATTAATGTGTCGACCGTGTTAACCTAATATTCGCACTCTTAGCTAGACCTCGCCTAACTCACTCTGTCACTCACTACAATGTGCAGATACTTGTGTTTACTATCTGTTCTGATACTTATCTGCCTCATAGAAGCGGCTGTTCTACCCGAGGATATGCCCCACCGTAAGTGAAACATAAGTCTCATGTTAGATACTTGTGTTTACTACCTGTTGTGATACTTATCTGCGTCATAGAAGCGGATGTTCTACCCGAGGTTATGCCCCACCGTAAGTGAAACATAAGTCTCATGTTAGATACTTGTGTTTACTATCTGTTGTGATACTTATCTACGTCATAGAAGCGGCTGTTCTACCCGAGGATATGCCCCACCGTAAGTGAAACATAAGTCTTATGCTAGATACTTGTGTTTACTATCTGTTGTGATACTTATCTGCGTCATAGAAGCGGCTGTTCTACCCGAGGATATGCCCCACCGTAAGTGAAACATAAGTCTCATGTTAGATACTTGTGTTTACTATCTGTTGTGATACTTATCTGCGTCATAGAAGCGGCTGTTCTACCCGAGGATATGCCCCACCGTAAGTGAAACATAAGTCTCATGTTTAGATACTTGTGTTTACTATCTGTTGTGATACTTATCTGCGTCATAGAAGCGGCTGTTCTACCCGAGGATATGCCCCACCGTAAGTGAAACATAAGTCTCATGTTAGATACTTGTGTTTACTATCTGTTGTGATACTTATCTGCGTCATAGAAGCGGCTGTTCTACCCGAGGATATGCCCCACAGTAAGTGAGACATAAGTCTCATGTTAGATACTTGTGTTTACTATCTGTTGTGATACTTATCTGCGTCATAGAAGCGGCTGTTCTACCCGAGGATATGCCCCACCGTAAGTGAAACATAAGTCTCATGTTTATATACTTGTGTTGACTACTTGTTGTGATACTTATCTACGTCATAGAAGCGGCTGTTCTACCCGAGGATATGCCCCACCGTAAGTGAGACATAAGTCTCATGTGTAGATACTTGTGTTTACTATCTGTTGTGATACTTATCTACGTCATAGAAGCGGCTGTTCTACCCGAGGATATGCCCCACCGTAAGTGAAACATAAGTCTCATGTTAGATACTTGTGTTTACTATCTGTTGTGATACTTATCTACGTCATAGAAGCGGCTGTTCTACCCGAGGATATGCCCCACAGTAAGTGAAACATAAGTCTCATGTTTATATACTTGTGTTTACTATCTGTTGTGATACTTATCTACGTCATAGAAGCGGCTGTTCTACCCGAGGATATGCCCCACAGTAAGTGAAACATAAGTCTCATGTTTATATACTTGTGTTGACTACCTGTTGTGATACTTATCTACGTCATAGAAGCGGCTGTTCTACCCGAGGATATGCCCCACAGTAAGTGAAACATAAGTCTCATGTTTATATACTTGTGTTGACTACCTGTTGTGATACTTATCTACGTCATAGAAGCGGCTGTTCTACCCGAGGATATGCCCCACAGTAAGTGAAACATAAGTCTCATGTTTATATACTTGTGTTTACTATCTGTTGTGATACTTATCTACGTCATAGAAGCGGCTGTTCTACCCGAGGATATGCCCCACCGTAAGTGAAACATAAGTCTCATGTTTAGATACTTGTGTTTACTATCTGTTGTGATACTTATCTGCGTCATAGAAGCGGCTGTTCTACCCGAGGATATGCCCCACCGTAAGTGAAACATAAGTCTCATGTTAGATACTTGTGTTTACTATCTGTTGTGATACTTATCTACGTCATAGAAGCGGCTGTTCTACCCGAGGATATGCCCCACCGTAAGTGAGACATAAGTCTCATGTTAGATACTTGTGTTTACTATCTGTTGTGATACTTATCTACGTCATAGAAGCGGCTGTTCTACCCGAGGATATGCCCCACCGTAAGTGAAACATAAGTCTCATGTTAGATACTTGTGTTTACTATCTGTTGTGATACTTATCTACGTCATAGAAGCGGCTGTTCTACCCGAGGATATGCCCCACCGTAAGTGAAACATAAGTCTCATGTTAGATACTTGTGTTTACTATCTGCTGTGATACTTATCTGCGTCATAGAAGCGGCTGTTCTACCCGAGGATATGCCCCACTGTAAGTGAAACATAAGTCTCATGTTAGATACTTGTGTTTACTATCTGTTGTGATACTTATCTGCGTCATAGAAGCGGCTGTTCTACCCGAGGATATGCCCCACTGTAAGTGAAACATAAGTCTCATGTTAGATACTTGTGTTTACTATCTGTTGTGATACTTATCTACGTCATAGAAGCGGCTGTTCTACCCGAGGATATGCCCCACCGTAAGTGAAACATAAGTCTCATGTTAGATACTTGTGTTTACTACCTGTTGTGATACTTATCTACGTCATAGAAGCGGCTGTTCTACCCGAGGATATGCCCCACCGTAAGTGAAACATAAGTCTCAGGGTGTGTTCCAACTTGTTTTCGCCTGCTAACCACTAACCACTAACCACTACCTGCTACACACTAAATGCTAACACCTTTGGGCACGCCACCTAGTATGCTAATACAAAGTTTGTTGTTATTAATCATCTAATGTAAATAAATACGATAATAATACGTCCACTCACTGGTTGGGTATTTTCCTAACCTAAAAGTATCAGCTGTGATGGCTGTATCAACCATCTTGGTTTAGTGGGTTAGTCGGTGTCGTAGTGTACACTTTCGGCCACTAACCACTAGCCAAAAAAGGAGCATTGGTCGCCTGCTTGTGACGTCACTTCCTTTCATTAGTATAACTAAGCTTAGTCCACTACGAAAAACGTCAAGTTGGAACACACCCTCATGTTATGTCCTTGTGTGTCCCAGTGATCCCTGGGGATGAAGAGGATTGCGGTCCGCTGCCCAGAGAGCTGTACTCATGCCTGAGGGAGAGCTTCATGGAGAGCTGCTCCCCCCGATGTGGTCTCCACCTCAAGAATGTGGGCCACACCGGCTGGCATTGTTTCTGTACCGGCGGCGCCATCTTTGTTGACAGTGATGACGACTAACTTGTTGAACACCCAGCCGAACACCCAATTTATTTATGTTAAATTGCTCACTTGTTGTGACACTTGTTATTGTCAAGTAAATGTAAATAATCTGAACAATTACGAAGCTAGATTTTAACAATAGTAAATCTCATCAAATTGTTCTTTAAATTATTTGACTCGAAGAAAACTCATTTCCCTTTAAAATATGATTTAGTAGTAGGAAGAGTAATCTAAGTTTGTAAATTGCCAAGTAAAGTCATCAGACATTGAATTTAAAAAGCAATTAATTAACAATGAAGAAGAAACGTGAATGGATACACGATTGCGACGTGAAAAATGTGAAACTGGCAACAAATGGGGTCCCAAACTGGTCTCGAGAAAACTCGAATGGTTTTCTAGATGACGTCACCACGTGGGAATCTGGCTTCGCCGCTGCATTCGCGCGCGGTGCTCCCCTAGTGACGTCATTTGGCTGAGTAGATTCCCACAACGACTGTTTCAAACTCAATTCACTGAGGTACCAGATGTTCGATCAAGATGAATCAAAGACAGATCGATGCGTAACTGAATTGTTTTTAATATCGTTTGAGTTTAGACGATCATGAGAAAGCCCCCTTTTGTGCGTGTGCGTGTGCGTGTGCGTGTGCGTGTGCGAGTGCGTGTGCGTGTGCGTGTGCGTGTGCGTGTGCGTGTGCGTGTGCGTGTGCGTGTGCGTGTGCGTGTGCGTGTGCGTGTGCGTGTGCGTGTGCGTGTGCGTGTGCGTGTGCGTGTGCGTGTGCGTGTGCGTGTGCGTGTGCGTGTGCGTGTGCGTGTGCGTGTGCGTGTGCGTGTGCGTGTTGTGTTGGGCACCAGCGTTCTTTCTACGGTACACAGAAATAACCCCGACAGTAATCATTGCTCTCCAAAATGCGCATTGAATGTTTGACTGCGCAATATCAGTAATCAGTAAAGTTATCCGTTTGGAAAGCGATTAAAATGCTCAGTTAACTAGGTTTCAAAACAATTGCAATTTATCGTCTACCGCAATACAGCAATGTACCACTCATTCAGTATAGGGAACTTGCATGAATTTTCTACAGCTCTGAAAGTACGTGGAATATATTGTTATTCATCTAAAGACATCACAAACCTAATTTAAAAGTTTTAAAATTAACTCATTATACTTCTATACATGTTCAAAGATTTTGATTATCTGTTTCCCGCACTATTATTTTTAAACGGTATGTGACGTCACATGCCATGAAAATCACTGCTTATATGAATGACTTTGCATATAACCTCCTTGGACTTTGCCACCGCCTCCTAGACGAAACAATCACATTTTCAAGGTCATCAAGCTAACCTTGTCAAAATTTTTACGCAAGCCGTTGTCAAGTCTGCTTTATATGAATAACAACACCCAATATTTACTGATATTCTATGAAAATAGGTTTGGTATTATTGTTTTTATAGTAACTGGGCTTCAAAATTAATTACTACGCTTACTAGACATTAATTCTTTTTTATATGATTTTGGATATGATAATTTCCAAATAAGCGTTATGTTATTTATCTTTCTTTGATTGGTTGATTGCTGATACATGGCAAGTGACGTATGCCCCGTTTTTCCCGCCATAAATATGTGTGAAACTTTCAGCTCGTTTTTATAAATGAAACTTAATTCTATGTCACCGAAATAAAATATTTTTGTATTCAGGACGTTAATCTTAATCTAGTAAAATGCTAAAAAAAAGTTATGCATGTTCCCCATTCCGCTGTGTAGTATAATATCGAGGAATCTAGCTTCAGTTCAGTCTGCAGGGGGATGTTTCTGTCGATTCCTCAGAATCAACCCTTATCAAGAGCGAAGGGTAGTCTCTACGTCAAAAACCGCAAAAAAATGTTTATTATTGAATAATATCTCAAGATTGCAACAAGAAATCGAAAATCTAAATCAGCAGGGCACTGTGCTTTGGTAAGCCCTACAGACTGAATAAAATATTATAACCATAAGCGTAGTATTTTGGTTATAATTCGATAATTAGTAATAAAATTAATTATTTATAAAAAAATACTGACTTTAATATAAGTCTCAACTTAGGTAGGGCTTACTAAACTACAGTGCGCTGTTGATTCAGATTTTCGATTTCGAAGCCAATTCTTGTGATATAAATTAAAAATGAAAATGTTGTGTGGTTTTTGACGTAGAGGTATCCTTCCCTGTTAATTGACAGCAAACAGGATGTTAGATGTTACTTTCAAGAGAGGCTAGGGTACTATCAACTCACCTCCTTGGTCAGCAAGAGTCTACAGTTGGTGTGGGTGATGGTGTAAGTAGACATAACACTGCATTGATACCCTCACAATGCAGGGCGGGAGAATAAAACATGACACACCGACAACCCCACGACAATAATGCAATTATTTTCCCATCACACTCGCCGGTATTTGCTGCGTAATTGGTTATGAGGTGATTGCAGGAATGAACGGTTTCCGTTCAACCGGAAATGATGGACGTTGCGCGGAGATAGTTGGGGGGGGGGGGGGCATATTTGGGCTCTAGTCTCACATTTTGGCAACGATGCTAATCAGGACGATGAGTGAGGGATGTGTGAGGAATCTGATTTAGATGACGTCATATTATGAGTAGCTTTCGAGTACGTCGCAAAACAAGCAACAATAGAAATTATGTCAATAGAAAAATGTGAATTATTATTTATTAATATTAGTTAATCTGAGTAAGTCTGAGTGAAAAGTCATTTATAAATTACTAAATGATAAATATCAAATTAAAACACGAAGCTTTGTATTTTATTTATTTATTTTTTTACAAGGAGTCATAATCTGTAGTTCTGAATAAATTTGCTCAAATAACAAAACTTTTTAATCCACACAATGAGACCTACTGAAGGATATTAAATTAAATTCCCCTGCACAAGTTACGAGCAAGAAGACCTCACAGTACTCGTTTCATAGACAGTTCTGAAAAGTTGAAGACTCCAAACCAACTAGTTGACATGTATTCAGTCAGCAAACACTTCGGTCAGCGATGGAGCATTCTCATGAAGACTTGACGTTATTGCCGCGCCTATTGACGAAGAGCTGGTATTGTTTAATGTTTATTGCTCGTGTACCAGGCACTGTTGGTTCTAGCAAAACATGCAGCTCTCGTCCGTGTGCCAGCGACCTATAACAGACATAAATAAAAAAAATAAAAAATAATCTTTTTAGAGTCTATCCACTCAGTAACGAAACTGATTTGCAGTGGGGGACTTTAATTTCAAGCGACTAAACCAACCCTGTAGGATCCGAACACCATCGACGAGTGAGCGATAACCAATCAAAGATCGATATTTCAAATACAAAACATATGGATCAGTGATTGGACAGTGCGAACACCTGCGGACAAATGTCAGAATCAACAAGGCCGATTCAAAACAACTTTGAATTTATTGAGTACTTCGTTGCTAGGACATTGTGCTATGTACATCTAGACCCAGGCCAACCATGGATATATTGGACCGATACGGGTGTATCTATATATAAATAAATAAATAAATAAATTCACATTTAGAGTCTACCCACTCAGTAACTAAACTGATTTGTAGTGGGAGACTTTAATTTAAAGTGACTAAACCAACCCTGTAGGTTTCGAACACCATCGACGAGTGAGCGATAACCAATCAAAGATCGATATTTCAAATACGAAACATATGAATCAGTGATTGGACAGTGCGAACACCTGCGGACAAATGTCAGAATCAACAAGGCCGATTCAGAACAACTTTGAATTTATTGAGTGCTTCGTTGCTAGGACATTGTGCTGTGTACATCTAGACCCAGACCATACATGGACATATTGGACCGATACGGGTGTACCGGTATCTAAAGGTTGTATTTTACCCGGCCGAGAACGGGAAGGCTAATGTAGGGTATGATTGATTGATTGATTGGATCTTTATTGACAACGGGTCGGCGACCCACTAGTGCAATACAATATACTTACAGCTTACAATACAATACAATGAAACAAGTCACACTAGACTAGTGTTATAACTTAAAGTAACAAGAGAAATGTAAGAAAACAAAAAACAAAAACAACTTACACATACGCACACACGCACTCATGCACACTCACACACGCACATTCATGCACACACATGCACACTGACGCGCACTCACGCACACACTCACGCACATATACGCACACTAGCACACATTAATACACACTCACACATGCTCACGCACATTCATGCACACACATGCACACTGACGCACACTCACGCACACATGCGCACACTCGCACACATTAATACACACTCACACATGCTCACGCACACTCACCCATACTTCGTACACTCGCACATTCGCGCACACACGCACCACTCGCACGAACAAATTACAGTAAGGGTTAACACGCAGAAATATATCATCGACTAAACAACAGTTCTTGTGTGGCCTTCTTGAAGCTAGGTAGAGAGATGTTGAAGATATCTAATTGCGGATTGAGAGAGTTGAATGTGTCCTGAATTCTGTTCATTGTTGAATATTTAAATATGTCTATGCGGCTGTTGGGAATGTTGAAAGTTAATTTTTGCCTGGTGTTTCTGGAAGGTACATGAAAATTGATATACTGAATGAGGTCGGAATCAAGAAGATTGTTGATCACTTTAAAAAGGAAAGTTAAATCGGTGTGACAGCGTCTTGAATGTAGAGTGAGCAGGTTGTGTTGTTGGCAATGGGAGAGGTAGTCGCATCTGTGATACTGTACACCCTGTTTTGCGCACACTATCTTGATGAAGCGCTGCTGCACACGTTCCAGCCTACTGATGTGAGTTGCATGGTGGGGATTGAAAATCACGGAAGCATAGTCTAGGTGAGGCCGCACTAAACCTGTGTAAAGACACCGTAGAGTTTTCGTCGAGAAATCTTTGGCGCAGTTTCTTCGTATGAAACCGAGCAGTTTTAGCGCCTTTGAAGTTGAGAGCGAGATGTGCGTTGTGTACGAGAGGTCGCTGCTGAGCGTGACACCGAGGTCTCTGACGTGGTTGACTTTAGTTAGGGGTTTTCTATTGAGTTGATACATGTTGATAAAGCGGTGTTTACGGTTTGTGAATGTTATGTGATTACACTTAGATATGTTGAGATCGAGTTTCCACGTTGAGCACCATTCACTGAGCCTGTCTAAATCGTACTGGAGCTGTCGGCAATCTGTAACTGAGTTTATGGGAAGAAATATTTTCAGGTCGTCAGCAAACATCAGACACTTGCTGAATTTAAGGTGACGTGGTATGTCATTTACGTACAAGATAAATAACAAGGGGCCGAGGATCGAGCCCTGCGGTACCCCGGAAGTCACGCTGACAACTGATGACGCGCATTCGTTGATCACTACCGACTGTGTACGTTCGCTGAGGTAGTTTTTCAGGATGTTGAGCACGTTTCCACAAATACCGAAGCTGTTAAGTTTCGTCAGTAGCAGCTGGTGGTCGACTTTATCAAAGGCTTTGCTAAAATCTGTGTAAATGGCATCGACCTGTACTCTTGAGTTGAAGCAGGAGGCTATGAATTGGGTAAACAATGAGAGATTCGTGACAGTTGAACGTTTCTTTACAAAGCCATGCTGTTCGGGTGTAATATATTGTGAGACAAAGCTGTAGATGTGATTGTGAAGTGTTCTTTCAAAGACTTTTGAAAAAACAGGTAATAAGGAGATTGGTCTATAATTTTTCACAGAGCGTCTACTGCCCTTTTTTAATAACGGTGTGACTTGGGCATGTTTCCAACGTTTTGGAAATATACCGGTGCGAAGAGAATTATTGAAGATGGTTTCGAGTGGTTGAGCCAGGGCTGCACTGCAGAATTTTATTACGTTAATCGGTATCTGATCAGGCCCGGGTGACTTTGAGCTATTTAAATTATTCAGACAATCTACAATCTCGCGACGAGAAATGATAAAGTTAGATAGGTTCTCGTTGGAGGGTTCACCCAGGTGACGAGGAACGGATTTTGACTGAGTTTCAGGATTGAAGCTTGTTTTAAAAAAGTCCGAAAATAACTCGCAGCTTGAAGAGAGGTCAGTGGATATCTTCCCTTCGAGTTCTACCTCTGGTGGAATACGTCGAATACGGGTTTTTCTTCGAACAAAGTTCCAGACGTCTTTAGGATTTTTAGCGAGCGTAGAGTCGATTTTACGTAGGTATTGAGTGTAGTTGATTGTTTTTAGTTTTTTAAAGTCAGCACGTATAACTTGAAACTCGACCTTGTCGCATTGAAGGCCTGATAGCTTCCAGCGCCTATGCGCACGGTTTTTGCTTTTGAGTAAGTTAATAGTTGCACTGTCGTACCAGGGGGGGTATTTACCTGAATTTACCTTGATCTGGGGGACTGTTTCGGCGATGACGTTGGTGAGGTTTGCATAAAATAGATCACATTGCTTGTTTACGTCGTGATTGAGGTCTTTGAGCGCGCCCCAGTCACAATCCTTCAACCGTCGAGACACTAATTTCAAGTCCGCATTTTTCCAATTGTAGCGATGTCTGAAAGTCGGCTTGTGATTGACAGCTGTTCTCGGAAGCACGAGCTCGGAGACAAGGGCAGCATGATCGGATGTGACAGCTTGTTCCGTTGTGAAGACGCTTGTAGAGATGTCAGGGTTGTTGAGAAAGATAAGATCAAGGTAATTGCCGTTGCGAGTGGGATGGGGGTTCTTTTGTACCAGATGGAACTCGCCGAGCAGTTCCAGGAAGACCTCTGTGACCGCGCAGGTGGGAGGAGAAGGCTGTAAGTAGCTTGCATCGGTGTCGAGACACGTCCATGTTAAACGAGGAAAATTAAAGTCGCCGCAGAGAAGTATGTTGTCAAGTGGTCGGAGATGTTCTTGCGCTTTGGAAAAAGATGAGTGAAGTTCTTCCATTAGTTGTAGTGAAGGTGGTGGAGGCAAATAGACACAGGCTACATACAAAGATGATTGAGCACTTACAGTGACCTCGACCCATATTATTTCGCAGTTCGTTGATTCAAGGTCTTCGCGACGTCTGGATTTGAGGTCAGGTCGTGAGTTGACGGCTATGAGTACACCGCCGCCACGTTTTTGTCCCTGATTTCTGTCCCTGCGGTAAAGCGTGTATTGGTCACTATCTACTACTTCTGCATCGAAGGTTTTGTCACTGAGCCAAGTTTCTGTTATGCAAAACACATCGTGGTCGCTGTTGTCGGCGAAGTGTAAGTTGAAATCCGTTAGTTTGGAGTTGCCAATGCTTCTTGCGTTCATGTAGTACACTGATAAGTCCAGTGGCAGCTTGTCTTTGCGGTTTGCGTAAGGTCCAGGATTGAGTTGGACGTCACCGGCTATTAGCAGGAGGCACGCAACGTGTAGGATGGACGACTTGTTGGCGACCTTCAAGCGAGGCCGCGTGGCCAGGGTGCATGGAGCGCGCTTGGCCGCTGCGAGAAGACGCGGCCCGCTGCATGCTAACACAGGAAATATGTAACTCCTTCTGGAGAACGAGATGTTGGTCGTATGCAAATGATAACGCGCACACGGATGCACTGAAACTTTACTCAAAGCTTAGGGAGACAACGCCATTGGCTTCAGTGGTGAAGCCTTGAGACAGTGACTACCCTACCCCCAAAAGCAAAAGGAATTGACTCCAAAGAGTTACCTCAAAAGTACTTAGAAATTCACCAGGTTTTAAGCTTCTGAGGCTCTCATTGCAGAACAGTTTTAGGAGGTTGTAGCCGGCTGAATAGTTGTAGGCGGTTGTAGCCGGCTGTAATTGAGCCCCCTATTCCGTAACCCAGACGCAAGTTGCAACTTACGTTCTGAAATGGGGGCCCTGAGCTGAGGTGTATAATAGAGTATTGTGACCTTAAACATTCTTAATTAATTAGAAATTTGCTGTGTGCATTAAGTTAGTTTTGTTTTTAGTTTGACTAAGCTGTGTACTAAACTAACATATTGGCCGGAGGTGTCTACAGCTCTATATACCCACTCTACGACGCACCGTTTAGCTGTAAAATGCAATTATATATGGATCCCAAGGCAGCCACTAGTGTTGTATGGGAGTCTAGTGAGGGTGTCTGTGTGATGCCAGAATAAGCCCCGTTTCCCTCTACGATGCACGGTTTAGCTGTAAAATGCAATAAAAAATGGATCCCAAGGCAGCCACTAGTGTTGTATGGGAGTCTAGTGAGGGTGCCCGTGTGATGCCAGAATAAGCCCCGTTTCCCTCTACGATGCACGGTTTAGCTGTAAAATGCAATTAAATATGGATCCCAAGGCAGATGGGAGTCTGGGTGTCTGTGTGATGCCAGAATAAGCCCCGTTTCCCTCTACGATGCACGGTTTAGCTGTAAAATGCAATTAATAATGGCGCTCAGTTCTTCTCAATTCTATATACTCACCTTGGCAAACACGCTCAGGCAAACAAAGTAGACAACATGTTGCCTCGTTTTTAAAAACCTTTCTGCAATTTGTCTCGCAGTTCAAAGGCAAGACCCGTTGCAGAGTAGGTTGTGGTTGTGTTAGTAGAGTCATCAACACAATACACACGAACAATGCTGCCTTTATGAGCATCTTTAGCTGACTGAACTATAACATGAGCACCGCCACAAGGTACCGCCGTAATAACATCAGATACGAGCATTATGTGTACTCTCATCTAGGCCGCACCCAGTGGCGTAGATAGGAACTCAAATTTCTGGGTGTGATGTTGCCCGATGAGCCCCCTTGTTATTCTCTTAGGTCTCAACGATCCCTTGTTCAAATGATGTCTATATGAATTTAATTTCATTCCTCAATTATTTTATCTTCTTGTTTTTTTTTTTATAGTTCAGTAGTTTGTTTTGTTTTTGTTATTCATGATTTCATTATTATTAATTGTTTGCATATAGCCTAGTTTTATTTAAGGTCCTCCTTTGTAAATCAGTTTTTGTAACTGAATAGGATAGACATTAAATAAATAAATAAGTAAAGATGTACCATATAGGAACATTGATCCAAAATATGAGATTAAACCAAAATAAAACCTTGTTTCCATTATTCATATAGGCTACTTGAAATGAAATATAAAAACAAATTTAAAAATGAAAATTAATGTTAAAAATATTTATTTTTAGTACAATATTCACGAAATTCACAGTAAACATTAGTTATTTTAAGTAACCTAAACACAGATAATGTTTATGTCTCCAGTTTGCCTCGCAACCCGACATTAGTTTCGGGTTTGAAACAAGAAGACAGGCAACGCACAGACTGGCAGAGTCGACAGCTCATTCACGACAACGACAGAATTACTTTCCCACGAGAATGTGATGAGAAAACTTGGATGAGGTTTTCTGCTTCGTCCTCGGGGTTGCTGCATCTCCGGAGACAACATATTGATTGTAAACTCACCCCCAACAACACAACATGCCGAGAGAGATGAGATCGGAAGAAAAATGACCCAGACTTATGTTTTGTGATCTCGTTCGTTCGTTTCCGTGTCCGGAACACCGTTCTAGACAACTAATTTCCAAAAATCCGCCACTTTTATGGCTTTGTCATTTGCTAAAATTAGATCCTCTATTGTACAAGTCTGCTCTAGATTTGGGCAGACTAGCAGGTGCTGGGGATCCTGAATCTGTCCGCATTCACATGGTTCGTGATCCTCCAGAAATCCCCATTTCCTCATGTTTTCTTTGCATCTCGACACTCCTGTCCGCAATCTGTTGAGTGATTTCCAGGTGATGTATGGAAGTTTAAAACCAGCAGCGGGCTCCTCCGTCAGCGCCATTATTGGACTTGGTATTTGGTTGCTCCAGATCTCAACTCTACGGTTCCCCGGGCTTGTTTTTAAAGGTTCAGTTGTCTTCAGGAAACTCTTCCTGGATTTGAGTCTGGTGCGCTGCAACTCATGTCCAGACATAGGATGACGTATGTCCGTCAGCTGTTTCTTCCTCTCCAACTCTGCTGCTACCTCTCTTCTTACCGCAGGTGGTGCAATGCCAAGCAATGTGTATATCTTGTCAACAGGGGTTGGTCGCATACAGCCTGTGATGATGCGTCCTGTCTCATTTATTGCAATGTCGACTTGCTTGGCATGTGTAGAGTTTCTCCAAACTGGAGCTGCATATTCCGCTGCAGAGAAACAGAGTGCCAAAGCTGATGTACGCAGGACTTCTGGTAATGCACCCCAAGATGTGCCTGTCAGTTTTCGTATAATGTTATTCCTGGTCGCGATCTTCTGCTTAGTGTCTTGGCAGTGTTTTCTGAAGGAGAGTGTGCGGTCTAGTTTCACTCCAAGATATTTTGGCTCGGCGGTATTTTCCAGTTCTTCACCTCTCCACACAACTCTGAGCTTCCTTCTTGCCTCTCTATTTCTCAAATGGAAAGCGCACACCTGAGTTTTACTAGGGTTTGGCTTCAGGTGGTTACGATCGTAGTAGTTGGCTTGATATTCGAGTGCTCTTGTAAGCTTGTCCTCAACTTCTTTAAAGGTTCTTCCTTGTGCAGCCACTGCCGTGTCGTCCGCATATATAAAACGCTTTGCCTCTGCACTAGTTGGTTGGTCATTAGTGTAAATGTTATACAGCATTGGTGACAGAACACTACCCTGAGGCAGACCATTTTTTTGGTCTCTCCATCTACTGTTTTTCCCTTGGAGCGTTACATAGAAACGTCTATTCTGAAGCACACATTCGATGAACTTCGTTAGTTGGTAATCCTTGGTTATTTCATAAACCTTCCTCAACAATATCCGATGATTGACGGTGTCGTAAGCAGCAGTTAGGTCGATGAATACCACGCCTGTGACTTGTTTACGTTCGTACCCATCTTCAATAAATTGCGTTAAGTTTAAGATTTGTCCACAGCATGATTTCCCGGGTCTAAAACCTGCCTGTTCTTTTATTATCTTTTCATCAACTTTGCTAGCTATGCGGTTCAGTATCATTCGTTCCAGAGCTTTGTAAAGATGACACAGTAGTGAGACTGGCCTAAAGTGCTTTGGATCTGTAGGTTCTTCTCTTGTGATCTTATGAAAGTGCATATGATTATTGCCAGTTGGTACCTGTTTTTATTTTTATACGTTTTGATGACACAAGTTTTACATATTATTAGGCTTATAAGACAGACAATACAAGGTTACCTTACATTTCTGCATAGTCAGGCTGCCCTTCAAATCAAGAACGTCAACTCACATCCCCGTTTTCATTATAGCCGATTAAATTACTAACTGTAGGCCTACAACATACATTTCATTTCTGAATTACATTTATATTTCTGGATTCAAAACAAGCAAAACTACAGTTGGCTGTTGTAGTCTAGTTAGGATATTAATTTCTAGTATAACCTGAAGTTGATGTGACCTTCATTAACATAGACATAGACGTGATTTTCTTAGTTTGACGCTC
The DNA here is from genome assembly GCA_945910005.1 of Isoperla grammatica. Lineage (NCBI taxonomy): Eukaryota > Metazoa > Arthropoda > Insecta > Plecoptera > Perlodidae > Isoperla > Isoperla grammatica. Next base: position 1,467,095 of record OX246750.1, read on the forward strand.
CCCTGCTGTTCCCCTCCATCACTATGTGAACCCTTTACCCCTCGTGACAACCCGACATCATATCATATTATTTATTCATAACATAATATTATATTATTTATAATCAGTCACATTAATAGTTCTCCTCGGTGGATGTCACGTTAGTAGGGGGTGGAGTTCCAACTACAAATATCTGTACTCTAACTTCTGCACTTAAATAAAGTAAATAAAATAAATTCACATTTAGAGTTTACCCACTCAGTAACAAAACTGATTTTCAGTGGGGGACTTTAATTTAAAGCGACTAAACCAACCCTGTAGGCTCCGAACACCATCGACGAGTGAGCGATAACCATTCAAAGATCGATATTTCAAATACGAAACATATGAATCAGTGATTGGACAGTGCGAACACCTGCGGACAAATGTCAGAATCAACAAGGCCGATTCAGAACAACTTTGAATTTATTGAGTGCTTCGTTGCTAGGACGGCTCCGAAGTCTCCGTTTATTTATTCCTAAGCCAAGAAGTCAAGACAAGACTTAGTTTGGTAATTGTGCGTTTAAGAAGAGGCATCAGTCTGCTTGTCTACGATCCATCCCAAGTGCGCAATGTGAACATACCGTGTGTGTGGGGGGGGGGGGGGAGGGGGCGACATTCCAACGGAACGAGTGAGCGAGACCTGAGCAAATCATCACAGCACTGTCTGGTATCGTTGGACTATTCCAATATGCTGAAACAATTTGGGCATTTTATAACCGATAGAGGTGGCTCAGCGGTAAGACGCGAGACTAATTCGGGAGGTCGTCGGTTCGATTCCGGCCACCGGCAGTCTTGACTGTAGGTTTGTTCTAAGGCTTTCATGAGTCGTAAAGGCGAATGCTGGGATTGTGTCCTACTAACAGCCCTAGGACGTAAGCCGTGGAGAATACACATAACATTGGCATATCATCCCTTAGCGTGAGGGGTGGGGACAAACACGCTGGAAGTTGAGTAAATACGTCACTACTCACTTGTATCTTATTGTCTGGCCATCAACATCAAGTTGTGCTCATTATAGAAGCAGAAGATAATATTATATTTTTATTTCTGCTCATGGAGACTTCAGTCCATATTATACATTTCGTGTATATTTATTTATGTTTATGTGCTTGTATTTCTTCATTTTCTTTTATATTTTGTAGTGTTATATTATCTTGAGATGTTTAAGTTATAAGATATTAGCCGAAGACGTACAAGGCTTAAGTGTGAGCAAGTAGGCCTACATTGATAATCTCACAAGTTCGACAGCATCGTTTTAAATTTTGAAATGTCAACATTTATGTATATTTTCTTTATGTTTTCAATATTTATTGCATTGTTGTATTTAATTGTTTATGGCCTCCTTTGTAATTGTGTAACTGAATAGGATATACGTGAAATAAATCAATAAATTAACGCATATCAAATTGTTAAATGTTGAGAGTGGCAGTAATGGTGTTTGCTCCCACAATGCATCACACTGTTATTAAGATGAATGGCCGACATGGGCAATACCCCCCATGATATATAGAGCCAGTGGCTTAGATGGGCTCAAGCACAGAAAACACGCCGGACGTCGTAAGGGATTTCTTTTCAGCAATATTTTCTTATTTATAACGACAGGTTAGAGATTAATATTATCATCGTTTTTGATCGTTGTTCAACACTGTGTGTGGGGGGGGGGGGGGGTTAAGGGGGGGGGGGAGGGGGGGGTGGAATGAAAACACACTACTAGACAAATTGTTAAATCAAAATAGTGTAGCTTTATTTTGTTTACTGGTTTGCAATTGCAGGTACAAGTAAACAAAGGTGTGGTATTTATTTTTAGACTAGACTCAGGAAATGTAGCCAAGTTCAAACGGGCTAGGCCTATAATAAAGATGCCATAAAAAGTGTTGAAATGAATACGTTGACTCGTCACGTAGTAAATACGTCACAGGTCTAGGGAATCCTCTCTTGGAGGCGAGTAAAGCCGGGGTGAGGGAGTCAGCAGTGCGGTCACGTAGGCCGAGCACTTACTCAACGTCACTAGAAACTTCTAATACCTAGATCCCCGCCCGGCGTCATTATCTTCGTATCGACGGAATCCTGCCAGGTAATGACTTCCACGGGTCTCGAAGTCAGGTCCCCACATTCCAAGGCTCGCATGGTTGCGGTATTAACGAGAGTACGTGGGCTGGGTACAAGCTTGACTCATTATGTTTGATTATTGGGTGTTTAACGACGTACTCGATACCCACACTAAACCTCACTCGACCTCAGATGTAAGTCAAATATGTATTTGTTTTCATTGGTTTTATTGACAATAAGATGTATATTTAAAATACACAACATAGTTTTAAATTCACGAATTCAAAACCCACACAGATACAGGTGGCTCTAAATTTGACATTAATTTGGAGTAATAATTAGATCTTGATTAATCAGTTGGCAGGTTTATCTTATAAACTGGCATTTAATTGCCTAAGATGCAATATCAAATTCTCTAAACACAAAACCACGTAAAAAGCCATCATTAGATGTTAAAAATTGCCTCCTTTTGCACGATATGATATGAGAGCTCTTACGCTGAAAGATGAAGGGGAACGAACAGCGGAACAGGAAACGGATATCAAGACTGGAAAACCAGCATTAGACATCAGACTTTAGACATCAGACATTGAACGGCCACGGAAACCTTGGATCAACTCAACCTGTAAAAATGAAATCTGTCTGTCAGATATATCGCTGAGGTTGCGTTCGGCTTCTTGCCTCGGTGCTAATAGGCCGCCAATCACCCCCCTCCCTCACCCCCCCTCCACCCCTAGACTGACGCACGCAATATGTGTCTGACATGAAACCACTGTTATACTGATATGGGTCTCGTTTCTTTCGTCTCCACCATATTCAGTTATAAAACTAATGCATAAAAGTAAGTAAGTAAGCAAGTAAGTAAGTAAGTAAGTAAGTAAGTAAGTAAGTAAGTAAGTAAGTAAGTAAGTAAGTAATTTATTTGCATTTTACAGTTTACATTACACTTGGATAGTAATTCCAAAATACTATTTTTTAACAGTAATTACAAGTATGTAAGTGAATGTAAACCATTGTTATGTTGCTAACATAAGCAAATGCTTGAGCGCTGTACAACATAACATGCCCTTAATCTAGACTAAAGACTATACTTATTTTCTAATCGATATCTATATGAAATGATGTAAAAATGATGGTAGCCTTTCTTTTAATATCTTTAGCATATTATATTATTTTGTAAAGTAAGTACACAATTATTATTGATATTTGTTTGTACTGTTGGCGATATTTTATTTATGTTTATGTTTTGACAAAAAAACAGAATAAGGGGTCTTCACTTGATGTCACAGCGGCCATGTTTGAAGGCAAAATGTATATTGACATTGAGTTCATAACAGACAAACATGCTTATAAATAACGCAATAGTGTTTTAACACGTATATCCCCCGGTAAGGTTTACGGAAATGATTGTGATGCGCCATTGTAGCCACATAACGAGTGACTTTCTTTATTTTGGTTTTCAGTAATAAAAGCAAATACAATTTAGAGAACAGTAGACTTGAACCAAATGCCGTCTGAATGATTCTAGCAATAATCTACCTACGAATCACGTGACATTTTGGCACCCGGTATGGCCGCCATGACGAGATATAATAGTTATTCATAAACTGTGACGTAAGCAAAAATGAAATTGTAAATTGTCATAACAGAATCCTTAAAAGTGTAAAAAAAGGAAAGTAAGGATAACTTCAGCGCCATAGATACTAGTGTAATGATAACTATAATCATGGAAAAAGGAAACAGAATATAAAATGTTAAAAGTAAGGCCAAAGTGTCATTCCCATCCAATAACAGTGCGTGGATTGCCGTGACGGGCTTAGAACCCGGGCACTTCCAAAGGGTGCTCGAGTCTGAGGTAAGTGCTGCGCTCTGTGTGGGCGGTATCAACTATTAGGGCACGCGACGGCCGCTCGATGGCGCGTCGAGCTCTACTGGGATTGCGTTCCCTAAACGCCTCTCGATTCAACTTACAAGAAGCCGCTAACTGTAGACACCTATTTATGTTGACTTCAGACTTACCTATCACAACACGAATTCAGGGCCTGTTCCAACTTCTCTATTTTGGCCTGCTTCGCCTACTTCGCCGACTTACACAACAATTATTGTTGTAATTAATTGCGACTATTTGTTGCATTAGTCTGCTAGGGAAGCTAGTCGACTAAAAACGTCAACTTGGAACACGCCCTTACTTTGTTACTTTTTGGCCTGTATAAATTTGCACTGTTCTCTTTGTACAGCGGTCAAGTATTGGCCTCCAATCTTATCCTGTCTTTATGTTTTATCTAATTAAAGGATAATTGTGGTAAAGTTATATAAAGATATATATACCAACCCCAATGTAACCAGCCGCATATCAACCTTAGATCATTATCCACCACCTTCACGCACGCTGCTTTAACGAAAATCAACAGGTTACCTAGTTCATTTATATATGTACAAGATTATTTACATAAGGTGAGACTTCTTGCTAATTTGACCGTATAAATAGTTCCGATAATTAGGATCGCAATGATCGCAGGTATAAGGAACCCGCAACTGACGTCACATCCAGACTACAACAATGGAACAAATTAATTGAACTGATGGACAAACAACCAGCTGTCAAAATAATAAAATTGCAACCATACAAATAAGTGTAACAATAGTAACTGCTCGCCACTCAAAACTTTTAATGATGGACAACGATCAAGTGATAGTTTTGTATGTGTATTTGTTTGTGTTTTGTTTTATTTTCCAAAATCAGAAGAAATTATTTTTTGACAGCTTGTTGTTTGTCCATCGATCCAATTCATTTGTTTCATTGTTGTCTTTTGGTGTTGCTAGTAGCCTACCATGGATGAATACAACAATCATAGAATATTACTTATTTGTTGTTTGAAATATGTTTCAGATGTTGGAAGACATCCTCGCTGGCTCTGCGGATACGAGGGTCCCCGTCAGTTGGGACTTACTGAACAGTATCTGTGTCAGCCACTCTGTTGATGTTATCCACTGTTCCTTATCGCGCAATAGAGGCCGGACAACGGGTTTGTTTACATTTGACGAGCGAGCATTGCTCAAGATGGCTCTGGTGTAATCGATACTGTAATAAAGAGGCAGAGGATTCTACACATTGCTCTAAACATTGTTCCATATTGCATTGCCCTTCATCCTGTCCTCCATACTTTGATCGAACGTGGTCTCCACCTTGCTCTATTCATGTTTTGTCCTCCATTCTTTGAGACGTCATCCATCTTGATTTGTCCCCCACTTGTTGAGTTTCTTATCAATGGTTCGGCTACTCAGGGTTCAAGACACTCGCCGGTAAAATAATATAATATATAAATAAATGAATCGATTTGTATTTATTTGTCTACCTACTCAATTACAGGAACTGATTTTCAGTGAATATACCATATATATACATACCATACATCATATACCACTATTATTAATAGTTGTAGTGATAGAAGTAGTTTTATATCAATTTTGTACATGCAATACAAGATTTTGTTTAGGACTACATTTTGACTCGCTTTTGAGAATTGATACATATAGCTTGATATTTATAAATCTCATGGGTTGGAAAAGATGCCAATCGAGACGACGAGTAAGGTGAGGATACTGAGTATACTGAGGAGTGAGGATACTGATAATGATACAGGAAGTTGAAGACATCCCTGCTTGGAGCTGCTGATTCCAACTGGAGCGCCCACAACCAACGTACCACGGCCACCACGCCTGCATTGAAACAGGGAACATTAACGAGACAAGAAACAGAGAATTGCTGTAGATACATTTTAATAATGGCATCTAATTTCTTGGATTAAAAAAGAAATAGCAATACAAAATTAATGATTTGTTTACAGTCGTGGCGTAATTTGGGGAGGGGGGGGGGGGGGGATAGAAGGATAACACCCGAATGCCTCACAAGAAGACTGTAGCCAGTAGTTTGTCGTGGGTGCTGATAATATTATGTAATAAAGTAAAGGACAATTAAAATAGTAATCCCGAAAATTTGCATCACAAAATAACTGTAACATTGTTTAGTTTTCATCGCATTTGTCGAAAATGCCACAAAAAAGACCACAACAAAGGCCACAAACGACCACCCCACACCACACTGCAAAGTAAAACGTATTGATATAGGCTAAACTATAAAGTAACTAGCTGACGATTGGCAAGGTAAGTACTTTAAAATTAAGTTTTGAGGTTTGCCAGATCTTCCCTGGGCAAAGTTGTTTGATTGTCAAAACAAAGTTGTACACAACTATGTTTAGGAAAGCTGTTGCACGCACTTACCAAGCCCCCCCCCCCCCCCCGCATGCATTCCATGTGCATTATATTATGAATACACTTGACGATAGGCTCGTGTATTTATTAGGTCAAAGGTCTAACCAACCACAGCCACATACATCAACCCCGTTGATTCCTCAAAGTCAAAACAAAGATCACACATGGATGGAACACCACATTATTTTGAGAGTTACTGTACTCCGTTCAAGGACAAGTGCTCGTGCAGGGCGAAATGTCCCCCCCCCTTCACCCCCCCCCCCCCCCGCAATAACGACAAGAACCGAACCAGCTCATTCGCACTACTGCCCGTCACAAGTGTCTATGTAATACTCGATAAGTGAAGTGAAGTGAAGTATTTGACTCCTCGGTAAGACAGACTTTGATACAGGATATACATCAATATTTGTGTCATAAAGAAAGTGTGGTTTTATAGACATTATTCGCGTTATCATAACAATCAGGTATAGTTGACGGCAACATGGCCCATCCATCTCAATCATCTACTAAATAATTCTTTCTTCATTCATGTGGCTAACTAGGTACTGGGGTGTTTGTGTAATCGCTGGGAGGAATGTTAAGGGATGTTGAAAAACTATGACAATCGTTCGTTTTGTGATAAGGAAAACCTCGTGAAAAACTTGTCAGGATTGCCGGTGGCGGTACCGGGTATCGAACCGGCGACATCCCGAATTAGAGATCGAGTGCTGCTACCACTGAACCACCTCTATCAATATCACGTTAAGAGTAACCTTTTGAGACAAAATACAAATTTAAATCACTGATATACTAAGGTCCAATCTTAAAATGTCCCAATAACTATTTATTTGTCGAATAGCTTGTTTCCTCCATGGCAACGACCAATCAAAACTCTTGAAATCCTCCCAATTGTTACAAATGACTATACTATTAGGAGATTGTAAGACCGGCCCTAAACCACTGATAGAGACGGTGAAATTCAAATGAACAATACAATGTGTAACCAAAATTTGTAAGGCCTGAAACGTCCCAAATATTTTCAAAAATTTAATTAGAATGGTAGTTCAGTTGTTATGATTTCTACGAAATGTACTGACAGTACTGCACATTGGTGGAATAAACTCTTCTCAATGTATACTACACAAAATATATGCCTTTTTTGGGTGCACAGGTAAATCGTGCAATATTCCCTCAGATTTAATTCCATCCCTGCACTATTCAATTAATTCAGGTACTGTTTTTAGTGAAAATAAATGCATACATTAATAATATATAATTATATTTATACAAAAAATATATTTTGCAGTGATATTTGACCCACCAACTTAATACATACATGAATTTCGAAAATAGTTTATGGTTTGCTTTTAATTAAAATTGCACTACGTGCCATACGAAGAAATTCAAACGAAAGATTTTGTGTGAAATCAGTAGCGAAAAGAAAAAGTACCGGAAATACGTCATCATGAAGGGCAGTTCCAACAACCACAGAGGCAAGTCGTCAAGTGTGAGTGTGATGGCCGCGTGTGTTGAAGACTTGAAGTCTCGCTAGGTCGCTGTCCGTATTTCAACTGATAGTAGGCCTAGGCCTAATGTTCTCTTCTATTTAATCGAACAGATATAACTTGTACGGTGCACCAGTGAAGTGATAAGGGAAGGTAGGCCTAAATTTATATCGTTTAATACTAATAAACTAATACACGTTTACTTTGGAAGTGTTTTCGTCAGAGCGAAATGTGGGCGGGAAAATTATTCTCGACCATAGCATTATTACGAAATTCCATGAAATAAACCATAAATTTAGGTTAAAACAAGTGAGATTCCTATTTATCTTTGTGTGCGAGTGATTTATTAAAGACATTAGCGGTTACAATCAATTCCGTATTTTCTTTGAATGTATTAATTATTTTCAAATATCGCCATTCGCCATGTTGGATGGATGGATTGCCACGAAAGAAACGAACTTCCGGCTAAACAAAGTTCCTTTCTTTCTTCTTCATCTGAAAATTTGGAATTTGGAATTGTCGAACGACTGGCGGTCGACCAATGGGCGCACGCCTCAAATGACAGTCAGCCAATCACAGTACAGCATGCGGTGTGGACTCCCTCGCTCTAGGCGAGAAAACCCCGAAGAAACCGGAAGTTCGGAACCAACATCGTCGCCACTTGCCACTGCCTCAGTCCATTCTTCTTCTCAAGTCTCATCCTGTTGCATCGTGCGGTCTTTGCTCGTCTAAATTTGGATCTAATCAGTGTTAATTATAAATTTATCGAGTGTTGTGCAGTGTTATTGTGATCAGGACGCGTTTAAACGTTAGTGGAGTGAAAATTGTTAACATCGGTAGCATTTTTGAGCTAAAAATCGCTTCTAAAGTGTTGGCCTAGCCTAGGGCCTAGGTGTGCGTCCCGCCGTTTTCGATATCACGTTTGCCTAGGCCTAGACTTTCGACTAGAACTGCCTTATTAGATCTTGAGTGCATTCAAACGTACAAAACTGATAGGTATTTCATCAAAAAAGTGTTCATAACGTAGGCCTAGGCCTAGAACCGCGCATTGAGAGGTCTACCTTTCCATAGGCCTAGACGAATTACCCACGCCATTCAGTATGGGCGACTTGTTTTTTTGTTAGGCCTGGACCTCCTAGACTGCCGATCACAAGGTTTTTATTGAGTGTCTTGTCATTGCGTGTTACCTCAGCATTATTAGGCATACCTTTTTATGAACAGTTAGGCTTAGGCCGCATAAAAGTGATTTTACTAAAGCCTAGGCCTAGGCCTTGGCTTCTGGGTACCCTCTAGGGCTGAATACCAATTTTGTGCTTCTCGGCGTCGTAAACCAATCACCGTGCTGCTCGTAACAAACCACGTGATGCTGTCGACCAATCACAGAGCCTGAGACTTGCCGTTTGGGCGCACCATCTTGTGACGCCAAAACTACCATGCATATCGAACTCCGCCATTTTCTCTTTTGGGAGTAGCTTGTTGCGTTGCATGGCATGGTCGATCTTCCTTGTGTCTTGCGTGTGTTTGCTAATTATCTGTGCTCAAAGTGTAATTATCCTCGTGTATTCATACAGTCAAGTACATCGACAGATTTGTTAATTAATTTGAAACAACCACGTTTGTGTTATGCTAGGCTATCATGTGTCCATCAGCGCGTGTTTTCTTGGCATTATTAGGGCTACGTTTTTACTTTTTATGAATAGTTTGGCGGTTGGCCGTTACTTAGGCCTAGGCTATCCTTTTCATTACTGGCTACCCTCTAGGGCTGAATACTAATTGTGTGCTTCTCGGCGTCGTAGACTAATCACCGCGTTCGTAACAAACCACGTGATGCTGTCAACCAATCACAGAGCCTGAGACTTGCCGTTTGGGCGCACCATCTTGTGACGCCAAACTACCATGCACATCGAACAGTCGAACTCCGCCATTTTCTCTTTTGGGAGAAACTTGTCGCGTGGCATGGCATGGTCGATCTTCCTCGTGTCTTGCGTGTGTTTGCTAATTATCTGTGCTCAAAGTGTAATTATTCTCGTTTATTCATACAGTCAAGTACATCGACAGATTTTTTAATTAATTTGAAACAGCCACGTTTGTGTTATGCTATCATGTGTCTTATCATTGCGTGTTTTCTTGGCATTATTAGGCCTACGTTTTTATGAAAAGTTAGGCCTAGGCTATCCTTTTCATTACTGGCTACCCTCTAGGGCTGAATACTAATTTTGTGCTTCTCGGCCTCGTAGACTAATCACCGCGCTCGTTACAAACCACGTGATGCTGTCGACCAATCACAGGCTCCGATACACGCCGTTTGGGCGCACCATCTTGCGGCGTAAACTACCACGCACATCGGACTCCGCCATTTTCTCTTCCGCCATTTTCTTTTTTGGCAATAACTTGTTGCGTTGCATGGCATCGTCGATCGTCCTTGTGTTTTGAATTGTGCTTTCGTAATTATTTGTGTTCAAAGTGATATTCTTCTTCTTTGTATTAATTTGAAACAACCACGTTCGTGTTAAATTTAAATTCTGTTGAAACATTCGGGCCTTCCATAGTCTAGTTGGGACTGTTCTGTAATTTAAAATTGATCTACTTTTGATAATCAAATTGCGATTGTGATAAACGCGTGTGTGAGTGTCATGGTGATAAATTGGTGTGAGTATTATGGTGATAAAGTGGTGTGAGTGTCATGGTGATAAAGTGAAGTGAAGTGAAATCAAGGACTCTCAAGAAATGGACTGGAAAGGACTCTCAAGGACTGTAGCAGCCAAGGTCAGGGGTCCAAGGATTATTCGTGTGTTGGTGCTGTGAATCCCGAACTTGGCAGGTAAGACGCATGGCTGCATTTCGCTTCTCCTTAGACCATCCAACATTGGCATGTGAGCTTTTCATGACCTTTTCATGAGCTCTTCCTCTGGACCAAAACCTCGTCCTCTTTGGCTACATTGTTTTATCACAAGTGTATCTTTCTGTGCAATTTACTGTCATGTCTTTGAATTCAACTTAGGAATAGGAACCGGCGGGGTGGTTGGGGGGGGGATAATACTGATGGGCTTACAGTAGCCAATAGTTAACTGAAATGCAGAGTGGGTCTATCAGCTAGGTCTAGCATACACCTATGGTTCAGGGCATTGAGTTGTGCAGTTTCTAAATAATAAATAAAGTAGGCTAGCCTAAAAAATTAATTGATTAAAATCTATTGACAAAATTAATTTATCACTGCCAGGACTGGCTTGAACCGTGTCTTTGCCCCAAAGTTTACACTGGAATTAGGCTTAACCTATCAGTATCGATTAAAAATAGTTTGTTCTTTAAACACCTTATTTGTTTAAGAACACTTTTTATTATCAAGGCCTAGGCCTAGGCCTACCTTTTCACTTCAACAACAAACTATACAGTATTAAATCTGGACTATAAACCATTTTAATCTGGATTTTACCTCTGAGTAAATTAATACTACTAGAGTAGGCACAGGATCCAGGTGAAATTTTTAATATAAATTCAAATCTATTTTTGAGGGCTATCTAAATAATAACAGATCACTCGGGCCTTGGTATAATAAACTAAACATGATCTGATTTGGTTGGGATAATTTAATCAAAACCTATAATGTTAATATTTTTATTTCAGCTTTAGCAAGAGTGGTGTTAGATATATTTCAAACATAGGCCTTGCCAGTTTAAGATTTAATTTAATTTACTTATTTTTTATTTTCTTCTTTATTTTCTTTTTTACATGAGTGACGGAGATACATTTTTATGCAGTGGAAACAACAAAAAGCCTATAAAATAAAAAATAAAATACAAATAGGTCAAATTCATCAAGTGGGGGTTTCTAGAATTGGATTTAGTGAAGGCGTTATTGTTAAAGCTTGTAGGTTAGACTTTAAGCCTGTATTACACGGTCAAACTTTTTTATCCAACTTCTTGAATTCAAGGACAAAAGCGCATCAATAAATAATTCCTATTGTTGTATTTGACTACATACTGACTGTTTTTGATGCGCTTTTGTCCTTGAATTCAAGGAGTTGGATAAAAAAGTTTGACCGTGTTTAGACGATTCAATGTTCCGCTCAATGTTCCTTGAATTCAAGGACAAAAAAGCATTATATAAAGTAGAGTATTGTTTTGTTTTATTATCTATGTATATTTTGATGCTTTTTTGTCCTTGAATTCAAGGAACATTGAATGGAACATTGATCCGTATGATAGTAATTTAGTGAGGGGCGGCTAGTGAAGATGAGCTGCTAGGATTTTAGGTTTCAGATCTTCAAGGCCATCTAGAGCTTCAGTCCTGGACCCCCCTCCCCCCCAACCCCCCCTATTAGGCAAACCGTTTTAGTCTATTCTTCTCGTCTAGATTAATCACCTGAAAAAGGGCTGTACAATTAGCATCTAATTATTTGCCACAATAAATGGTCGTTAGAGCGCATAAACAAATTCATTTGGCATTGATAACAGAATCGGTACATCTTCAGGCGACTACCCTGGTTCACTGGGAATTCTGATAGGTGATAAGAACCTAAACGCCCATAGGCCTCAGATTTTAGAATAGATTACGATTTACATTTAATTTAATTTAGATTTCTTAGAGTAGATTTCAGAATAAAGAGAAAACCAGAAAAACTAACTGAAAGCGGGTATCGAACCAAAAACATTTTGATTGCCGGTGGAGAAATCGAGCCAAGGTTGGAATTCATAGTCGGCCCCTACACCTAGGGGCACCCATTGTTGCTATGGATTTGTTTTGTTTATGGGAAATAACATGGAAACAACTGTTACCTTGGTAACAATGGGCGCCCCTAGGTGTAGGGGCCGACTATGAATTCCAACCTTAGACCAGCCAGATGTTAGTTGCGTACACTGCCACCAAGCCAGGATTATAGTTCTCTCACTCTCTATTCTCATGCTAGCCTCGTCTAAACACCTGTTGCATACATGCACGCTGTTTCGAAGGAAATCAACATGTTCCTGGCGTTCTGTCATACATTCTTACAGGCGGTCTTAGTGTGCAAGCTTCATTAGGCACGCCCACTATATTTGGGGTTTCTGTGAATTCCGAAGCACTATTCAATTATCAGGTTATCACCAATGGTAATGGACCTGTTTCTTTAGTAGATGATAACAACTAGAGAAGTAGGGAATACAATTCGCATTATTGGACTCGTCCATTTCATGAGCATGAGAATAGATAGCTTAGGCCAACTATGTGGATAGTCATCGGATAGTCATCAGCGTTTAATGAAGGGTTTAAAGAGCTTTCAGAATACTCAGTAGATAGACATGTCCGCATTAGCATTAGTTAAAAAAGCAACAGAAAATATTATAGATTGTTTTCTAATTTCCCCCCCCCCCCCCTCTGAAAAATTCCACCCTCGCATTTAGTAGTTGCATCGAACAAGTAGTGTTAGCCCCCCCCCCCCCCCCCCGACACAAGATTGACCTTCAAGACCGTCTCTTCTCTTCTAAAGGTGCGACAGTTGATGTTACTGTACCCGTTGTACGCGCTGTGTTTGAGTGTAGGCGCCGATATTGCTCCGGTCTTGTGACGTGATGCCTTCAAACACCAACAATCATAAATAATACTAAACTGAAGCTGTTTTCATTGCATTTACCATCGATTAGATTCCTTTCACAATTACTAAGTTTGAAATGTATTTATCTGCCTTCAATCAAATATGAATAATACGAATTAACAAGTATAGAGACTTGTGAAAGCCAGAGTTACATAAGAAAGCCCGACTAGGTCTCGAACCAGGGTCCCTTCTTGAAGGGTGCACTAGAACTACTAGACCACCTGGGTTGGCAATTTAACATTCATTGTATATTTATTATTTAACAATAATAAAGCAATCAATCCATCAATTAAATCAAGAAAAAAGTAATGTAGCAATCGTGCTACAGAAGGAAAGAATACGAAATTGATTATTAATTTGTATACAGTATAGCCACCCATAAAATGTATCATGTTAAATTGTAAGGGACATAATGCAAATCCTCATTTCAAGTCAACTTTTCATTAAAACTGACACAAACTTAAACCAATTACAGGAATGCTTTTCATTGAGAGTAATAAAATAAAATAAAAAAAAAAGGCTTTTTGCGTCTCAGACACAGCAGTACAACGGGTACAGTGTTGCAATACTTCTGCTTTGTTTCTTACAGGGTTGGCGAGAGCAGTATTGTCTACTAACTACTGTCTCTTCTTCTTTCAGGAATACTAACTGTCTCTATTTTGTTTCAGAACTATTAACAGTATCTCCTTTTTTTCCAGGTTTATATAATATATTTGTAATTATTATGATAATTTTCTAAAATGTACTGAATATTTGTGTTATTGTATGATATTATTGTATGTGTATTGTATACCATGTTAGATTAGTATAGTTTTACAAACTACGATATAAATATAAATTATTTCGTTTCGGTTACGCTAAATGAACAAAATACCGGTTCGGTAACGTATTAACGAATGCGGCCAATGTCAGTAGCTACGCTCATCCTGCGTCTAACTAGAAGATAGTTCTAACGAAACAATACGTAGGTTTGCAAGAACGCTACTAGAAAGGAAAGACGAACTTAGAAGAATGATCATCCAGTTCAAGAGTGGTGAGTATGATTTGATTATTATTGAATATAAATAAAAACACGCATGTTTCTTGATTTCTTAGTTCTTACATAATTAATATATCTACAACATTTTTTAATCCACATAATATGTTTTCGTCTGTTGCAGGTTATATGATGCCATCTCCTTGGAACCTGGGTACATTAGCCGTCCAGTAGATTAAATGAAGAAACATTAACGAAATATCTTCAAAATGTGACAAGTATGAATGTTATTCATATTATGTTTATTTTTATCCTGGCAGCAAAACTCATTGGACCATTTTCTGAAGATTATTGTGATATCTATAGAAATAATTGTGGGTACAATTGCCGCTGTACCGCTATCAATAAAAAATATTGAATTATAATAATTATTTAGCTCGAGTGCATTACTCTGTTAGTATGAATATTTATCTATAGTATTGTTGGTGAAAAATTAGTAAAATAATTATCATTATAATCATATTTGGTCGGTAGATCGAGTGTTATCACATCGCAACCTCTCCCTCCGCAGAGGCCTCATCGAAGATTTCTTAGATTTTATCAACTCAACCACAAACATTTTCTCCCGCGTGTGGCTATCTTTAGCACTCGGTTGCACACACACACACGTGTCAGAGTCGCCCCCCCACCCCCCCCCCCCCCCGGCTCAGTATGTTGAGCGTCAGTGTCCAATGACAGTGGCGGCCATGAGAGCGCGGACTGTTGTCTAGGTGTCTAGTGTCACCCTCGCCTGTAATACACCAAACATCTAGGGATCCTCTAGTTGCAAGCAGTGGTAACAAAGGGTTCTCTTATGCTGACTGACTGACTGGTGGCTCAGCTAAGCGGTATCACGCGACACTATTCGCGGGGGCGTCAGTTCGATTCCGGCCACCGGTATTTTCCGAGGGTTTCCTCAGCCGTTAAGGTCTAGCCGTAATTTCATTCAAATTACTCAAGAGAGTAATTAGCTATTACTAATTAATTAATAAGTATTAATTTAAATGTAATTGAATTAAAGTAATATCTATGAACACAAGAAATGTGTATATGATAGGATTGTATGTGTAGAATAGTGGCCATTCCTCATCCAAGATTAAAACTGGATTATTGAAATTAATCGAAATAGATATTCATATTTGGTGTGACTGAGGTTATCATGATAAATATAGGGGATGAAACGGTAATGAAGAGGAGGAAGCAAACATAATCCAGTTTTCATCTCACCCGGCCTCCATGGTTGGGGATTTTTTCACCAAAACAAATAAATTGTTTAGTTACGTAACAACATGTAAGTAGGTACGTTTATACATATTTATAAACAAATACATACTCCCGCCCACGGTGCTCCCGCCGTTATGGTACCGGTACGTACGGTACGGGTGGTAGCTTGTATGAATTTCTTTTCTTTGACATTCGAAACACTGGCTTCATTTAGTCATTTATTTATTTATTTAAATTAGTTAAATAATTGTTGTATTCATCCATCTATCTATTTTTATTTATTTATTTATATTTATTTATTTATTTACTGCGTTCTAGAATCCACGGCTCTGGGTGTTGCCTCGGACAGTGAATATGGATGAGGACAAAATGCTACTCAATGATGGGCAAGGTTCATCTTAGTCGACCGGACCACACACGTCGGACGAGGGGCAGGGAATATGGATGAGGACAAGATGCTACTCAATGATGGGCAGTGTCCATCTTAGTCGCCTGGGAGTGCATCATCAGGAGTACATCGACCACGGCACACACGTCGGACGAGGGGGAGGGAATATGGATGAGGGCAAGATGCTACTCAATGATGGGCAGTGTCCATCTTAGTCGCCTGGGAGTACATCATCAGGAGTACATCGACCACGGCACACACGTCGGACGAGGGGGAGGGAATATGGATGAGGACAAGATGCTACTCAATGATGGGCAGTGTCCATCTTAGTCGACCGGACCACACACGTCGGACGAGGGGGAGGTAACGAGGTCTCGCGGGGCTGTGAATGGTCGAGACCTGGGGCGATGTAAGGCTCGACCTAACAGAGCCCGGGACAGTTGCGGTAATAAGGCTACGCAGGGTACCAATGTAGACACACACGACACTAGAAGGTGCCAGGAACTTCCTCTTGCCTCGCCCTAGCCCGGGGACATCTCAATAACAACAGACACGATAGAGGACCGTACATGTTGAAGACCTGGGGGCTTGCCCCAGCGGACACCCCGTATAACCCTGGACAAGTGTGATGGACTTCGGCCCGGTTGAGGACAGAGTCGGGAACTCGCCCGGTATCGGCGTTCGATGGAGACCGCACCGTGTCGCGCTGTCCACAGTTGCTCCAACGACAACGAGGAAAACCCAAACTGTAAGAAGAAAAACAAGAGCTCTTCCCGTCGTTCGTCGGACGCAAAACATGGTCGCTCCCCATGATCTAATAATACCTCTCGTAAACGAGAAATATTGTTAGATCATGGTCTCTCCCAATAAGAGGGTCCCAATACAACGCGCGTCAATAGATTGACGTGTCTTTCTAATTCTAATCTCTCTCTATCTAATGTCTATTTAATGTTTAATTCCATGTTTCTATCTTATCTCTATCTTATGTTTAATCTTATGCCTAACATCTATCAATATTGTTTAATATTAAGTTTTTATCTTAATCTGTTAAATCATTTAATGTTTAGTCTAATAATTCTATCTTATGTTCTTTTAATTCATTTATATTTGAGTGTCAATTAAGCATAGAACATAATAGCAATTATAATTTTCAATATTGTCTAATGTAAAGTTTTTATCTTAATCTGTTTAATCATTTAATGTTTAGTCTAATAATTCTATCTTATGTTCATTTAATTAATTTATATTTGAGTTTCAATTAAGCATAGAACATAATAGCAATTATAATTTAGGTACATATTTAAAAAAAAATTGTATAAACTCAGTTGTAGTGGCCATTCCTCATCCAGGATGCAAATTGGATTGTTCGTCTAGTTCCCTTCTTATCATTGAGCTACTACATCTAATTGCTTATGAATTTGGTGGAAATACTGGAAAATGTAAATTGCGATGACTGGTTGCTTAACTGTACCAAATTTTATTATTTAATTAATTGTTGTGATATGGCATTTTCACAAACGACCAACTACACAAGTTTAATATTTACCTCGTGACTGATAATTTCGCTCGACATCTTCATTGGTAGGATAAACATTTCTTGTAAATGAGTAGATCGATAATAAATACAAAACAATTTTATATTTGATTAATCGAGGTTTCATACAATGTGTCGTAGTATTAAGCCAAGGATAAACACATACATTAGTTGTTTAGGACTTATCTGGGGTTTGTTTAACCATTTCACTTCCCTTGTCCACTGTCTCTATGACGTACATGATCGTTATCATTTTATAGTCAGTACATTTGACGGGTGTACTAATCCACACTGGATTCGAACTTGAAATGTATCTACGAATAATTAACAGTCTTCTTGTTCGTATTAATATGATAATTATACCACTTAAATGTTATTATGGAATAAATGAAGCTTAAAAAACAGGAAGAGTTCAGAATGTACCGGACATTTGACTGATCTCTAGTATTGCTTACCTAAAGATAGAGCAAAGTATTGAATAAAACAGTATTTTGTGCCAATACTTAGACTACGAAACAATACAAATTAGTTAAATATTTATAATTCTGAAAACTTGACAGAAACGTAATTTGTTATAACACTAAACAATCCAATTTGAATCTTATCCGGCCCATATTGGTTGGGGATTTTTTTCAAAAAAAAAAATTATTTTAGTTTAGTTTAAGCAGCTTTATAACAATAAGTTATACTTTAAAATTAAATAACGGTAAATACATAATTAACCGATAAATATTAATCTGTGAACGAAATTGTTCGTTCATCTATGTCTATAATTATGATTGATATTTCTTAAGATTTTAGTTGAGGAAAATATTAACTGATCTCTTTTAGGCGTGAGTGTACCGACATAGTTTATGTGTCTATAATATTCATAAACAATGTCTGGTACACTCGCACTTGGCTGAGGTATTCGTCATATTTACTGATCTCTTTTAGGCGTGAGTGTACCGACATAGTTTATGTGTCTATAATATTCATAAACAATGTCAGGTACACTCGCACTTGGCTGAGGTATTCGTCATATTTACTGATCTCTTTTAGGCGTGAGTGTACCGACATAGTTTATGTGTCTATAATATTCATAAACTAGGTCTGGTACACTCGCACTTGGCTGAGGTATTCGTCATATTTACTGATCTCTTTTAGGCGTGAGTGTACCGACATAGTTTATGTGTCTATAATATTCATAAACAATGTCAGGTACACTCGCACTTGGCTGAGGTATTCGTCATATTTACTGATCTCTTTTAGGCGTGAGTGTACCGACATAGTTTATGTGTCTATAATATTCATAAACAATGTCTGGTGCACTCGCACTTGGCTGAGGTATTCGTCATATTTACTGATCTCTTTTAGGCGTGAGTGTACCGACATAGTTTATGTGTCTATAATATTCATAAACAATGTCTGGTACACTCGCACTTGGCTGAGGTATTCGTCATATTTCCTGATCTCTTTTAGGCGTGAGTGTACCGACATAGTTTATGTGTCTATAATATTCATGAACAATGTCAGGTACACTCACACCTAGCAGTGGTATCCCGGCATGCAGTGACGTCATATGACCCTACATGCAGCAATGACGTCAGAATCACACCTATCAGTGGTATCCTAGACTCGACATGCAGCAATGACGTCAGAATCACACCTATCAGTGGTATCCTAGACTCGACATGCAGCAATGACGTCAGAATCACACCTATCAGTGGAATCCTAGACTCCCGACAGACTATGGAAGACTGGAAAGATCGTAAACACGGAAGAATAACGAGACAAACTAATGTTTGTATGTATGTATGTATGTATGTATGTATGTATGTATGTATTCTTACTGTCCGTTAAATATTTATACCCATCTAACATGTTTTCGCTATGGCAACCACCAACGACAATCATGGTTGTTCCACCTTAAGGATGGTCCACACAGATTTTTTAAGCATAAGATTTAAGGTTTAACGCGTAGTCGTAAAGTTGGATCATAGGAAACACGTACTGGCGTTCACACAAAGTTTTAGTTTTAAGACGTTGTTTTTAGTTTTAAGAGGTTGTTTTCATTGTTGAAACCTTATGCATTATGTCTTAAAAATCTGTGTGGACCAGCCCTTACCTGAGATTTATTTCTACGCCTATAAAATTGTCAAGAGATAGCGTTACTGTCGCCGCGAGAAGTGAGTGATGGCAGCTACGATGAGGTCGGTGGAGGCAGCTTAACATAGCTACTATATGCGTAACAACAGTTTTTATTAATTATATTAAAATCTAAGCAGCCAGTACTGTCGATATATACGTATATGAAAGCCTGTACCAATGTAGAAGACCCGTGAGCCATTCATATACGATAAACATCCATAAATAACGATTTGTTTTACAAATATAACATTGGATATGTAGTCTCGGCGTGCGGTTCGGCCGTGAAAATTCGCACCTTGCATTTTAGTGCATGCTACGAATTTGCGTTCAGTGCGCTTTCTATCTAGAAAGTTTATTTTGTTATTTTCTACAAAGGCTGCTACGCATGTATTGAGAACTCTCGAACACATCCGATCATTAGTTTTTTGCCAATTGAGTCTGAGAAAACAAAACAATTTTCTAGAGCTGTCCATCTCCGATGCGTGAATTGTCATAACAAGTTAACTATTACCTATATTATTTTGAAACCATCTTTACAACAATAATTGATATCCCAACTAACAATTGTCATATAAGTTAAACCATAAAAATCAATACAATAACGGCTAGAACGTGGTAAGTGAAGATGTGTAACATTCCTAGCGCGCCGCGAATCTTGACAACGACCTCACCTTAGCGCTTCTCGTTTTGTCCGCTTGGAGCGTGTTGTTTCTTTTTACAGGCGAATTGGAGTTTGTCTTCATGCAAGGGAACCATGGAACTGCTTACAAGCAGATTACAAGCAGTGTAAATCAGTACAGATCTTAGGCTAGGTCTTGGTTACAGTGATATTTGTCTGTAGTAAGACGTGGCCTAAGATTTGCTCTGGTTTGTGTTCTCAATGAGTCCTAAGAAGTTTCGTGTCACCTGGAAGTCTTCAGACAGGGAACCATGGAACTTGTTACTTCAGATGTGTAAGTCATAACAGGTCCTAGGCTAGCATCAGAGATTAGCACGCGTCTAGTTACGATGGGTACGTTGTTATCAACACTTGGCTATAACCTTGACTGTGGTTGGACTATGAAGACAGCAAAGTAGCTACGGTCATGAGGGGGTGATGTGGTTAGTGTTTCTTGCAGTGAATACGAATCATGTTGGCAACACCAACTCATCACTTCTTTGTGTCCACTCTCTACTGACTCAGCTTCCGATCTACCTCGAGGACCAAGGACGACGTGCCAGTGGCGTAGCTAGGATTAGGGTCTAGCTAGGGGGGAGAGGAAACTTCAAGGGGCCGCAGAATATTACTGTTTATAAATAAATTTAAAATGCAAGAGCGACATTAGGGGTTGTAGTGTATAGTGTAACTTATCGATTCAGGAATGTTGAGCTGCTGATATATTTTACTGACCATTTGTGCCGGGTCAGTCCAGTTCGAATTGCTTTCGTTATTGTATTTAGCTATTAATTTTATTCTTTTTTAAAAACTGTAATTGTTTCTAAATTTACACAAGTGCATTACATCGTACATGTATGAATGTACTAAAAGTAAGACATAATGTGTAATGTATTCGCATGCTATACAATACGGGGTTGTCTAGAACCTCTGGCCTTGTGGTGTCATGGAGTGTTATAGAAACCTGCAAGTATTACTAATTGAAGGTAGTTATATCAGCCAAGCCTGGGATGTTGTGAAATACATCTTTCTCTGTAGAAGTTTCAACAGTTCTTGAGATACTTTTGGCTGTCAAGTCTCTTGGATCTTCTACAAAGAGAGGCGTCTCTGACTACGAGATGGCATCTATGGCATATATGGATGTGTTTCATAGTATAATAATGATAGTCCTGACATACATATACTAAAGCCGTGACTCCCACGGACGGGGTAAAAATCATAAACAGAACTTGACATCAAAATTATTCAATTTTACGTGTGTAGCTTATTATTGTTACACGCGTTATATTATTGATGCCATGCTTTGAAATACGTGAGGTTTCTACGGGTAGTATAAATAAGAGTATAAACTAGGTTTAAATATAAATGTCCTATGTGTCGATTGTCTGCTTATAACATCACAAGGAACTAGCTGCTATGAAGAAGTGGCCTGCGGTGGCCTCGAACAACATTCATTTGTTATGGCACTAATAGTTCCCGAGATATATTTGAGTCTAGGAACTGTGAGTGCCAGTACAAACGATTGTCATACGTACTGGAACTAGCTGCTATGAAGAAGTGGCCTTGACCAACATTCATTTGTTATGGCACTAATAGTTCCCGAGATATATTTGAGTCTAGGAACTGTGAGTGCCAGTACAAATGATTGTCATACGTACTGGAACTAGCTGCTATGAAGAAGTGGCCTGCCGTGGCATCGTGCAACATTCATTTGTTATGGCACTAATAGTTCCCGAGGTGTATTTGAGTCTAGGAACTGTGAGTGCCAGTACAAATGATTGGCATACGTACTGGAACTAGCTGCTGTGAAGAAGTGGCCTTGAACAACATTCCTTGTTATGGCACTAATAGTTCCCGAGATATGTTTGAGTCTAGGAACTGTGAGTGCCAGTACAAATGATTGTCATACGTACTGGAACTAGCTGCTATGAAGAAGTGGCCTTGAACAACATTCATTGTTATGGCACTAATAGTTCCCGAGATATGTTTGAGTCTAGGAACTGTGAGTGCCAGTACAAATGATTGTTACACGAACACCAACGAGATACATCGGCAGACGTCCACGGATCTCTGCCCAAAAACATCATGATCAAAGCATTTTGTATTGTTCTGTGGTTGATATTTGTACTACTTGCTTGGGAGTAGTTTGCTTCGGTTGTCTCCTGGTTGTCTGTGTTTGTCGGTGTAGGGGCTGTTGGAAGTGCCATGAATCTTTCACAGCCTCTATGTTGACAAACACATAAAACCACCTCCCTCGAGATCACCTCTACGTCACCAGTAGATCAGTAGATCAGTAGAAGGGCAGCATCGTTAGTGATAAGTTTGTTCATGATTGTAAAGTGTTACCATATTTTTATTACATGTATTATGTATACTCGTCCGGGACCTAAGTGACTATATGGAAGTCGTAAGAGGCGAAAATCAGATCCCCCCTTCCCCTTTCCTTTTTAATCCCCCTAACCCCTTTGAATAGCGGTTCTCCTACTGGTCCTCTTCCTGAAATGACCTACCCACTCGACATCACAGTACGACCTAACGGTGAAGTACGTTAAACGTTAAATACCATCTAATTGTTTTGTTTTGTTCTGTTGCAGATTTAATGCGAGGCTAGGACACGCTTCAAGGACACGGACACGCTTCAAGGACATGGACACGCTTCAAGGACACGCTTCAAGATAACGGACACGCTTCAAGGACATGGACACGCTTCAAGGTCACGGACACGCTTCAAGGACACACTTCAAGGTCACGGACACGCTTCAAGGACACACTTCAAGGACATGGACACGCTTCAAGGACAAGCTTCAAGGACACTGTCGCTGCGCGTAAGACACCGAAGATGAGCGAAGACCCATACCGGACAAAGAAAATTATGCTGCTCCATACATTTACTTATTATTTATTAAGTACTACTAAATAATCTGCTGTTATCACTTAATCTACAATGTCTTACCTGCGTCCAAGAACGAAGCTACCTCGGGCATGTGTGGTTGATGGGGTTACTGAGGTATACATTGTTGTTAATATCATGTTTACGTTAGTAGCTCCTCAATTACATTTGTCCGCTGTCAACTCAGCTATCGGAACAACCTCAAGACGGATATGACGGTAGCTAACAACTGTTGCATTCTACCAAGGTCCATTTGATCTCCGCCTAGCGGAGGTTCGTCGAACTCCCAAGAGTTTTGACGAGCCTCCGCTAGGCGGAGTTCAAGTGGACCTTGGCAATCATTTGATTGCTGACCATAAAATAAAATAAATAGATTCAGATTTATTTATTTATTTTATTTAATGCATGTTGGATGACCACACTGGTCGAGCGTACTAATCAATAACACAATACATATTTTATAAAAGAAAATGTTGCTATTAAAATGTTAATTGCATCTTTAAGGGACAAGGCAGTTACTTTATGGGCCGCTGTGGCCCGTTTCTTGTCCGCTTTCTGAACTACATCTCTGTAAATATTGTTGAACAGAAAAATAAATAATAATAATAATAATCTATGTGATAAAATGAAACCGGTACATTGTCAACGTATATACCATGCAGATGCTACACCATGTCAACGCCAGTACGAGTCATCTCAGCGAGCCCCATTGTGCCGGACACTTGGTTGTGTGTGTTTGTTGGCGTCGGGTTGTGTAAAGTGAACATGAATCTTTAACCTCTCCTCACCAACAGACACATTCAACCACATTCATCATCGTCTGGAGAGAAGCAACATCAACGAACTGCATCGCGGTAGCTACTGTGAATAGAAGCTATGTTGGTAATCAACCAAGAGAACAAATTAACTCTTTACAGCCTAATTAGAGTCTATTGTGTTAATGTATTTTTTGTAATTTTGTTCTAGAAATACCAATTGTTTATTCCGTCTGGTCCCTGGATGACTCTGCCAGTCGTACGAGGGGACGAAAAGAGATCCTTCCCTCAAATCAACCGACTTCCGACGTCATAGACCAACTCTGGAACACGTTAAGTAATATTATCTAACTGTTTTGTTATGTTTGCAGATTTAATGCGCGTAGGCTAATATTAGTTTGATATTCTGTTTCAGATTGAACTGTCGGCACAAACACGTTTGTTGGAACCAAACAACACCAGATATTGTAGTGAACCCTTTTAGCCTTGAGTTTGTTATATTGCCTAATATTGTGTCTATGATATTCATTGAGCAATTTAATGTATTCAAGGTTATCTGGGACATTCCTCGACATCGCCGGCTCAAGAGGGGTCAAAAGAAGAAGAAGACAACACGAACCTTCTGGTAGACGGAGCTCTGTTGTGCGCGTGTACATCGACGCGTTTGTTTATGACCTTGGTATCTTTCTTTCCAAGGTCTACTAGATCTCCGCCTAGCTGAGGCCAAGTAGGCCTTGATATCCTTCATCCCAAAGACTCAACAGTCAGTGCCCAAGGCCGGTAAAATAGTAGTAGTGGTAGTAGTGAGAAGGTTATATTATTAGTAGTTTTTTTATTAATAATATGGTTGATTTTTGCGTCAGTCAGTCAGTCATTTGATTTTATATAGATGATAATGATGACATGAGTATAAATTCATTACAAGATTACAGCGTGATTTCTCTATATTATTTAGTTTCACATTTACACAAAAATGTACATAAAATCGAGTATTCCCGGTTGCCGGTTGCCGGTGCGGATGCGGTTTGAGTTTTAACGTGGCGGTTGCGGATTACATATTTGTGATTCGCAAAGGGCCCTTCAAATGAAGCGTGTTGAGTTCTAGGTCTTCACGATACACATTACGACGTGGATTGTGTTCTAATCGTGAAAGGAAACGTTTCAAAATCTTCAAATGAAACCCGCAACGATCAGACAGGAGTGTCAAGCTTATCCTTGCGGTCTCCTCTTGAACGCGTTAGTATAATGATCGTACTTTGACGCAAAACTAAATTGTAACATTAGGTTTTATGGGTATCACTTTCTTCGTAAATGTGAGCTTTATAACATATATAAAATCCGCCAAAATTCGTTTGGTGTGAGATTAGGAATATTAGCTTTTAAGAGGACACTAAACAATAAAAAAATTAAAAATTTTACAAACATAACCGATCAACCTGAAATTTTGTACACACATACATCAATACTTAAGTATTGCATGTTAATTTTTTCAAAATTATTTGTCTCTTTTTCGACCATTTTTTTGCGGTTTCTTTTTGTAATGTACATTTTTTCTGGACGGAATGAAACTTTGTTTATAATTTGTATCCTCATCTTCATTCTTTGCAATACATTATTATACATTTGATATTATTGGTATTCATATTTGCGTAACTAGTTCGAAGCTGTAAATGCCCCAGTGTGGTATAAATATTAATTAAATATATGCTTGGTATTTATTAACATTCTAGAATAACGAATGTACACGGCGTTTTCCCGAGCGATGTCAACAACATCTAGCCAATGGGTGTTCAGTACCCTTTATGAGACAACCTCGTCACTACTATATTACCAACCTTGGGCAGTGACGTCATTGTCAACAACATCTAGCCAATGGGTGTTCAGTACCCTTTATGAGACAACCTCCTCACTACTACTATATTACCAACCTTGGGCAGTGACGTCATTGTCAACAACATCTAGCCAATGGGTGTTCAGTACCCTCTATGAGACAACCTCCTCACTACTATATTACCAACCTTGGGCAGTGACGTCATTGTCAACAACATCTAGCCAATGGGTGTTCAGTACCCTTTATGAGACAACCTCCTCACTACTATATTACCAACCTTGGGCAGTGACGTCATTGTCAACAACATCTAGCCAATGGGTGTTCAGTACCCTTTATGAGACAACCTCCTCACTACTATATTACCAACCTTGGGCAGTGACGTCATTGTCAACAACATCTAGCCAATGGGTGTTCAGTACCCTCTATGAGACAACCTCCTCACTACTATATTACCAACCTTGGGCAGTGACGTCATTGTCAACAACATCTAGCCAATGGGTGTTCAGTACCCTTTATGAGACAACCTCCTCACTACTATATTACCAACCTTGGGCAGTGACGTCATTGTCAACAACATCTAGCCAATGGGTGTTCAGTACCCTCTATGAGACAACCTCCTCACTACTATATTACCAACCTTGGGCAGTGACGTCATTGTCAACAACATCTAGCCAATGGGTGTTCAGTACCCTCTATGAGACAACCTCCTCACTACTATATTACCAACCTTGGGCAGTGACGTTATTGTCAACAACATCTAGCCAATGGGTGTTCAGTACCCTGTATGAGACAACCTCCTCACTACTATATTACCAACCTTGGGCAGTGACGTCATTGTCAACAACATCTAGCCAATGGGTGTTCAGTACCCTTTATGAGACAACCTCCTCACTACTATATTACCAACCTTGGGCAGTGACGTCATTGTCAACAACATCTAGTCAATGGGTGTTCAGTACCCTTTATGAGACAACCTCCTCACTACTACTATATTACCAACCTTGGGCAGTGACGTCATGATACAATTACGACAAGATTTGGTATTTTTAATTGCTACAGTTTAGTAGAGATATTGATGTGTTTGTGTGCAATGCTTTATAACCAATTTGCTGGCTTAAAGGGTTTGTGAATAATTTAGAATCTTGAAAGGTTCCTTACCCCTGATGTATAATCGAACCCGGGGCTTTTAGAACATACATAAAGAGCGAGTAGGTGTATCTAGACGTTACTACAAAATAATATGAGAAGAATTGTTGCTCATCGAGAAATGGACTAGGTTATTTTAATTGAAACTGTTAATTAATGTAATTGCATTATTGTTTACTATTGGGTTGTGTATATTTGTTCATATAATTGAAACAATGCAAAGAAATTGATTACAAAATTAATAATACTCCAAATCGTGTAATACTGGAACATAATATTGTGCCAATGTTCCTTGGCACGCCATTGTAGGGTATATTATTGTACCCACATATTGCAAACTGCTTGGTATTGTATCTTGTTTTCAAGGGGAGTAGCTGATATGGTGTTGACTCTTAGGGCTTGTGTGGGTGATGCGGCTACTGCTAAATACAAAGTGATATAAAGCTTGTCTTTGGAAGTAGTTCATCGCTTACATTTGTCCACTGGCAACTAGACGTCACCTGCCAGATGTTACGCGAGAACCAACACTTGCCTCTCCTGTTGGACAAACCACTTTGACGCATTCTGGTGGCAAGAAAATAAACTGTTATGAGGAGGAGTTTAGCTGTCAATTGTCCATTGTTGTTTCATTGACCATCATTAATGGCACAGATAAGGAGGTTGCTTAGCAGCGCTATCTATGTGTTAGTGAATCCTCATATTGAGGACTAACTTTTAGTTATAATTACAATACAAGAAAGTTAGCTACTATGAGGACGTGGCCTGCGATGATTATCAAACAACATTTATTTGTTTTGACACGAAAAGGCCTCGAGATACATTTGAGTCTCGGGTCTCTTAGTGTCAATACAAATGATTGTACAATGCGCACACCAACTGGGTACAACGGTAGATGGCAACAGAGCAGCCATTATCATTATCCCACGTATTTGCACTGTAAGTCGTGGGTGGCGATGGTATTAGGATCTTCGTACGCTGTTGTCTTTCTCGCATGCTTATTGTTGTCTTTCTCGCATGGTTATTGTTGTCTTTCTCGCATGCTTATTATTTTCTTGCGAGCCTATTCTCTTAGTGAAGAAGTGTAATGGTTGCATTGAGGTGAGAGCTCGGAGCTACTCGAAGTGTGCAAGTCAAGGGGTGTGTGAGTCAACCCCGCTCATCTCATCTATGCGGGACTAATAGGGGTCTTGACACTTGGGGCATATGATGGTGATAGTGCTACTGCCATAAACAGTGTCAATGCTAAGCATGTTTTTGGTAGAAACCCATCTCACGCATTTGTCCACTACCAACTGAGTCAGTTTCTAAATTTCAGCCTTAAAATAGGCATCTTTTGCAGCAACTGTGGGATCAAGAGTTACCAGGATCAAGATGCGCTAAGGACGTGGATGGTTCCAGGATCATGATGCTCTAAGGACCCCCTGGCCTTAGATGATATCGAGAGACAAGACATTTATTTGTTTTGTCCCTAAAGGTCCTCGAGATATATTTAAGTCTCGGGGCTTTTAGTGTCATTACAAATGATTGTCACACACACAACAATGTGGAACATTGGCATTACAAATGATTGTCACACACACAACAATGTGGAACATTGGCATTACAAATGATTGTCACACACACAACAATGTGGAACATTGGCATTACAAATGATCGTCACACACACAACAATTGGAACATTGGCATTACAAATGATTGTCACACACACAACAATGTGGAACATTGGCAATACAAATGATTGTCACACACACAACAATGTGGAACATTGGCATTACAAATGATTTTCACATACACAACAATGTGGAACATTGGCATTACAAATGATTGTCACACACACAACAATGTGGAACATTGGCATTACGAATTATTGTCACACACACAATAATGTGGAACATTGGCAGATGTCAAATAGAAGCAGTCATGATGCTGCAATACAATGTCTATTTTGTGTGATTGTATTTATATTGTATTTATTGTGGTATTGTAATGATTGTCTCTTGTATTACTGTGGTAATCTACTCTCGTCGTCTGGTTGGGTGAGTTCGTTGGTGTCGGGACTGTTGAAAGTGAACATCAATCTTTAACAGTCTCGATACTAACGGACACATTCAACCACTGTCTACAAGATGGCACATTCAACCACTGTCTACTCACTGGCACATTCAACCACTGTCTACAAGATGGCACATTCAACCACTGTCTACTCACTGGCACATTCAACCACTGTCTACAAGATGGCACATTCAACCACTGTCTACTGTCGTTGTTTGGTTGGGTGTGTTCGTTGGTGTCGGGACTCTTTAAAGTGAACATCAATCTTTAACAGTCTCGATACTAACCGACACATTCAACCACTGTCTACAAGAAGGCACATTCAACCACTGTCTACAAGATGGCGCATTCAACCACTGTCTACTGTCGTTGTCTGGTTGGGTGTGTTCGTTGGTGTCGGGACTCTTTAAAGTGAACATCAATCTTTAACAGTCTCGATACTAACGGACACATTTAACCACTGTCTACAAGATGGCACATTCAACCACTGTCTACAAGATGGCACATTCAACCACTGTCTACAAGATGGCACATTCAACCACTGTCTACAAGATGGCACATTCAACCACTGTCTACAAGATGGCACATTCAACCACTGTCTACAAGATAGCACATTCAACCACTGTCTACTGTCGTTGTCTGGTTGGGTGTGTTCGTTGGTGTCGGGACTGTTGAAAGTGAACATCAATCTTTAAAAGTCTCGGTGCTAACGGACACATTCAACCACTGTCTACAAGATGGCACATTCAACCACTGTCTTCAAGATGGCTCATTCAACCACTGTCTACTGTCGTCGTCTGGTTGGGAGTGTTCGTTGGTGTCGAGACTGTTAAAGTGAACATCAATCTTTAAAAGTCTCGAAACTAACGGACACATTCAACCACTGTCTACAAGATGGCACATTCAACCACTGTCTACAAGATGACACATTCAACCACTGTCTACTCTCGTTGTCTGGTTGGGTGTGTTCGTTGGTGTCGGGACTTTTTAAAGTGAACATCAATCTTTAAAACTCTCGGTGCTAACGGACACATTCAACCACTGTCTACAAGATGGCGCATTCAACTACTGTCTACAAGATGGCACATTCAACCACTGTCTACAAGATGGCACATTCAACCACTGTCTACTCTCGTTGTTTAGTTGGGTGTGTTCGTTGGTGTCGGGACTTTTTAAAGTGAACATCAATCTTTAAAAGTCTCGGTGCTAACGGACACATTCAACCACTGTCTACAAGATGGCACATTCAACCACTGTCTACAAGATGGCACATTCAACCACTGTCTACAAGATGGCACATTCAACCACTGTCTACAAGATGACACATTCAACCACTGTCTACAAGATGGCACATTCAACCACTGTCTACAAGATGGCTCATTCAACCACTGTCTTCAAGATGGCACATTCAACCACTGTCTACAAGATGACACATTCAACCACTGTCTACAAGATGGCACATTCAACCACTGTCTACAAGATGGCACATTCAACCACTGTCTACAAGATGGCACATTCAACCACTGTCTACAAGATGGCACATTCAACCACTGTCTACAAGATTGCGCATTCAACCACTGTCTTCAAGATGGCACATTCAACCACTGTCTTCAAGATGGCACATTCAACCACTGTCTTCAAGATGGCGCCAGAGGGAGATCAGGTCGCTACTGGGAATAGACAGAGTATGTCGGTAGCTCAACAAAGACAAACATTAACTTTTACATCTAAGTTACATCATTTGCGATAATAGTCTTAAGGTTTATTCTTGTAATTATATTTCTTCTGTTAACACTTGTTTTTCATGGCAGCGAAAGACGTGCTAGTCGTAAAAGGTGACGGAATGAGATTCTTCCCTTTTCTACTTCCTCCTTTAATGCTTTTCAATTTAATCCTTTTTTTAATCCCTCGCTCTTTCCTCCAGTCATCAAACCCCTCTATATATAACATATGGCCTAAAGGTTTAGTCCGTCGTTAGACACCAAATATCAAACGCACTAATCGTTTGTTGTTCTGTTGCAGATTTAATGCGAGGCTATAGGTTCAAGGACACCTTTTGAAGGACAACCTGGTTGGGTGCGAGGGTACCAAGGATATGTATGTGTTTATGATATTCATTACATCCTTAGTAGCCTCTCTCCTAGCTGAGGTATTCGTCATCCCTCAAGATTCAGCGAGCAGTGACGTCATAAGAGTCAACGACATCATAAGATTCAGCAGACAGCGACGTCATAAGATTCAGCAGATAGTGACGTCATAAGATTCAGCAGACAACAAAGATTACATAACATCTGGAGACTTCTAAGAAAAATTATCAGTAATTGTTTGACATTAGTCACCAGTCACCTCTTCACAGCCAATAGTGAAATATACGAGGTTTTGGACAACTTTCTTTGTCTGAGCTATAAGAGATGCTTGGGATACATTTGAGTCTCAGGCCTTTTGTAGCTCATACAAATAAAGTTGAAACTCTGCCTTACGACGTGGATCATCCGACTTGGACAACTTTCTTTGTCTGAGCTACAAGAGATGCTTGGGATACATTTGAGTCTCAGGCCTTTTGTAGCTCATACAAATAAAGTTCAAACTCTGCCGTACGTGGATCATCTGCCTTCCTCTTCAGCTGTTCCAGGAACCCTTCTAGGGCGTGGCGAGTGAACAAAGATACTCTTACAATATCGAGGTTTACTCGCACTTAGCTGTGGTGACGTCAGCAAGGACATAAGGACACCTCAGATTGGAGCTGTATATATCATGAACATGGATCCATATTTGTGTATTATTTCTAAAGCATAAAACCTATTTATTTCTCTAGATATCATGTTCAGTATACACACATGATGAGTAAAATTCAAACGTGAAAATGGAAGTAAAATAATGAGTATCTACTTGTAAAGGTAAAAGCTTATGGTAATAATATTTCTTCACATAGTGTCGCACATCCAACGGATCCACCTCTGGTTTATTCTGCGTGGCTCTGGAATCAGGTCGGTCTTACAGTAGTTCTACTTGTGAGACCGCCTAGATTCAAGAGTTATTCTGAATACCTTATCAATCGTGCGAACATATCTCATAGGTGTGAGAAGTGTGCAGCCACGTCACAGTACAAAGGTTAATGAAGGACTTTAAATAAAAGGAAGTATTTATTTAACCAAAGAAACATTTAGACGACATTTTGGGGTTGGGGGGGGGGGGGGGGGGGGGATAATTTTAAGAACATTAGCAATTTTGACAGACTGAAATTGGATGTTCCACAGGCTAAGTCGTTTTAAATAACCGTTCTTCTGTTGCAGCTCGCCTCCTATTGGCCAGGGGACCAAGATGGTGGACCGTCGTTAGGTTGGGCGTGGCTGGGGGACTATAGGACTGATACACTGCGTATGGAATGTACTATCTATCTCCGGTCATATTCAACCAACCTACTCTACTCAACATCACTTCCCAACAAGAACATTTTAACAGGGACATACGTAGTTATGTATCTACATTTAGAAAATTAGAAACATTTGTTCATTACAGTAAATGTTAACTGTCCTGTTTTAGCCCAGAGTTTTCATTGTCCCATAATTACCCTCCCCCTATATCTCCCTATATCCTAGAGCTCCCTATATTATTTAATATTTATGATAGTTATTATTGTTGCAAGAACACAGTAGTTATTCTTCGCCATTGTCGAGTATACTCTTTCTTTGTTGATGTCCCATATGTTCCTGAGATATATTTGAATCTCAGGACATTTAGGGCAACTACAAATGGAGGTGACACATAACTACCAGATGATGACGTCACATCTCAGCAGTGCAGAACTATATTCTACTGGTTGTGAGGCAAGATCTCTAGCGATTGTATGTTATTATTCCTGGTGATAAGGACGACACGCTAAGGCTACGTCACTCGATGTTAAGGCACAGCAAGACATTGTGAATTGTGATGCCTACAAGCAAATTAAGTATTATCAAATAAAATCAGTATCATCATATTATATTGTATGGTTTATGTATTTATAATTTATGTTTTGTTCTGTTTATTGTTCACATTTGTAAATAAATGTTGTCACTGGATAGGGAATTCATAAATAAAAAATAAAACGCCCCTCAATAACGTTATAATATTATGAGCATTAACTTTTAAGATCGCTTTTAATTATTATTTGATAAATATGGTGCTTTATGAAGTACCTGAATTTTTTAATTGATCTTTCATTATTGTTTTGATTAATTGTGTTTTTATGTATCGAAATTACTGGTATGTACTACAATATAATATGTTTTTATTCTTCAATGAAATGAGAAGGATCCTGGATCGGGACGCAAGACTCTTAGCAGAACCGTTTACCCACTAAACTTGCTACTGATTCGGTGTGTTTGAAGATTGATACACCACAATATAACGTTCGTCTCATCCGACCGTGAACACCAGCAATTCACTCTTAGGCTCGAGTACTCCAAAGCATTAATGTGGTTTAATATTCATTAATACTTTGAGAGTACTCGATCTTAGTTGTGGCTTTCGTCGTCTCCGAAGACTCGACAGGTAGTGATATAAATCATTATCATCGACAAGGATCGTAATTAAAACTATTCATCTAATGTATGTGTAGATCATTTGATACAGTCTCCTGGGTTATTTAAATAACAATTTAAAATCTGTTGGATTATTATGCCACAAAAAAGTATACTTACTTTTTCTATAAAGCGTGTAATGTTTGTTCTACCACTCCTTGTATATAATGCGAGATCCTTATAGAATAATATTAATATTTGTGAACATATAATTGGCGGATGACAATTATTGGTATATAGTTAACTGTTACTTATTATTATGAGGTTGTTTTAATGAATATTTGTTCTCAATGTTTCACACAGCAAACGGATCCATGGCTGGTTGTTCTGCGTGGCTCCTGAATGAGGTCGGTATGACAGTAGTTCTACTTGTGAGATCACCTCATTCAAGAGTTACTCTGAATACCCTATCAACAGTCGGCTGAGTGACAAGAAGATAACAACAGGCCAAGTCTTCGGTGTTTTATAAAAACTTTCTCTGCTTCAGTCAAGCTTGAATATTTTAATTTCAAGAAGTTTGGAGCTTTTACTCACAGACTTGACTTTGACTCCGACACTTATATATAGAAGAAGATTGCAGATTTTAGAAACCTTTCTTTGTACAAGCTTCAATCGTGTTGGAGATATATTTGAATTTCAAGCCGTTTGGAGCTTTTACATAGAGGGTGTTTTCACTCCGGCCGCCCTGACTGAAGTTTGCCTCAGTCACATCGAATGCTGGGATTACTATCTATCTACTAACAACTATACTATCAGCCCCTTGGATATTATTTCACAACTGCGGACACCCTATTCGCCTAGCTATACTCTATGCAGTTTTCATACGAACAATTCATTGTATTCTTCTTATATTGTACCTTGATTGCGATATATAATTATAAAAAAATTAAAAAATAACAACCATGGAACTTGTTACAAGCAGATGTGTAAGTCGTAACAGGTCCTAGGCTAGCATCAGAGATTAGCACGCGTCTAGTTACGATGGGTACGTTGTTATCAACACTTGGCTATAACCTTGACTGTGGTTGGACTATGAAGACAGCAAGGAAGCTACGGTCATGAGGGGGTGATATGGTTAGTGTTTCTTGCAGTGAATACGAATCATGTTGGCAACACCAACTCATCACTTCTTTGTGTCCACTCTCTACTGACTCAGCTTCCGATCTACCTCGAGGACCAAGGACGACGCACCAGTGGCGTAGCCAGGATTAGGGGTCTAGCTAGGGGGGAGAGGAAACTTCAAGGGGCCGCAGAATATTACTGTTTATAAATAAATTTAAAATGCAAGAGCGACATTAGGGGTTGTAGTGTATAGTGTAACTTATCGATTCAGGAATGTTGAGCTGCTGATATATTTTACTGACCATTTGCGCCGGGTCAGTCCAGTTCGAACTGCTTTCGTTATTGTATTTTGTTATTAATTTTATTCTTTTTTTTAAACTGTAATTTGTTTCTAAATTTACACTAGTACATTACATCGTACATGTATGAATGTACTAAAAGTAAGACATAATTTGTAATGTATTCGCATGCTATACAATAGGAGGTTGTCTAGAACCTCAGGCCTTGTGGTGTCATGGAGTGTTATAGAAACCTGCAGGTATTACTAATTGAAGGTAGTTATATCAGCCAAGCCTGGGATGTTGTGAATTACATCTTTCTCTGTAGAAGTGTCAACAGTTCTTGAGATACATTTGATTGTCTAGTCTCTTGGACCTTCTACAAAGAGAGGCGTCTCTGACTACGAGATGGCATCTTTGGCATACATGGATGTGTTTTATAGTATAATAATGATAGTCCTGACAAAGACTAAAGCCGTGACTCCCACGGACGGGTGAAAATCATAAACTTGACTTAAAATTATTCAATTTTACGTACGTAGCTTATTATCGTTACACGCGTTATATTATTGATGCCATGCTATGAAATACGTAAGGTTTCTACGGGTAGTATAAATAGAGTATATACTAGGTTGAAATATAAATGTCCTGTGTGTCGAAGGTCTTCTTATAACATCACAACGAACTAACTGCTATGAAGAAGTGGCCTGCGGTGGCCTTAGAACAACATTCATTTGTTATGGCACTAATAGTTCCCGAGATATATTTGAGTCTAGGAACTGTGAGTGCCAGTACACATGATTGTCATACGTACTGGAACTAGCTGCTATGAAGAAGTGGCCTTGAACAACATTCATTTGTTATGGCACTAATAGTTCCCGAGATATATTTGAGTCTAGGAACTGTGAGTGCCAGTACACATGATTGTCATACGTACTGGAACAAGCTGCTATGAAGAAGTGGCCTTGAACAACATTCATTTGTTATGGCACTAATAGTTCCCGAGATATATTTGAGTCTAGGAACTGTGAGTGCCAGTACACATGATTGTCATACGTACTGGAACTAGCTGCTATGAAGAAGTGGCCTTGAACAACATTCATTTGTTATGGCACTAATAGTTCCCGAGATATATTTGAGTCTAGGAACTGTGTGTGCCAGTACAAATGATTGTCATACGTACTGGAACTAGCTGCTATGAAGAAGTGGCCTTGAACAACATTCATTTGTTATGGCACTAATAGTTCCCGAGATATATTTGAGTCTAGGAACTGTGAGTGCCAGTACAAATGATTGTCATACGTACTGGAACTAGCTGCTATGAAGAAGTGGCCTGCACGGCCTCGAACAACATTTATTTGTTATGGCACTAATAGTTCCCGAGATATATTTGAGTCTAGGAACTGTGAGTGCCAGTACACATGATTGTCATACGTACTGGAACTAGCTGCTATGAAGAAGTGGCCTTGAACAACATTCATTTGTTATGGCACTAATAGTTCCCGAGATATATTTGAGTCTAGGAACTGTGAGTGCCAGTACAAATGATTGTTATACGAACACCAACGAGATACATCGGCAGACGTCCACGGATCTCTGAGCAAAAACATGATCAAAGCATTTTGTATTGTTCTGTGGTTGTGGTTGATGTTTGTACTACTTGCTTGGGAGTAGTTCTCTTCGGCTGTATCCTGGTTGTCTGTGTTTGTCGGTGTAGGGGCTGTTGGAAGTGACATGAATCTTTCACAGCCTCTATGTTGACAAACACATTAAACCGCGTCCCTCGAGATCACCTCTACGTCACCTGTAGATCAACAGGTAGCTACCTGGCCCCCTCCCTCGAGATCACCTCTACGTCACCAGTAGATCAACAGGTAGCTACCTGGCCCCCTCCCTCGAGATCACCTCTACGTCACCAGTAGATCAACAGGTAGCTACCTGGAATAGGAGGGCAGCATCGTTAGTGATAAGTTTGTTCATGATTGTAAACTGTTACCATATTATTATTACATGTATATATATTATGTATACTCGTCAGGGACCTAAGTGACTATGTGGAAGTCGTAAGAGGCGAAAATCAGATCCCCCCCTTCCCCTTTCCTTTTTAATCCCCCTAACCCCTTTGAATAGCGGTTCTCCTACTGGTCCTCTTCCTGCAATGACCTACCCACTCGACATCACAGTACGACCTAACGGTGAAGTACGTTAAACGTTAAATACCATCTAATTGTTTTGTTTTGTTCTGTCGCAGATTTTATGCGAGGCTAGGACACGCTTCAAGGTTACGCTTCAAGGCCACGCTTCAAGGTCATGCTTCAAGGACACGCTTTAAGGACACACTTCAAGGACACTGTCGCTGCGCGTAAGACACCGAAGATGAGCGAAGACCCATACCGGACAAAGAAAATTATGCTGATCCATACATTTGCTACATGTTTATTAAGTGCTACTTAATAATCTGCTGTTATCACTTAATCTACAATGTCTTACCTACGTCCAAGAACGAAGCTACCTCGGGCATGTGTGGTTGATGGGGTTACTGAGGTATACATTGTTGTTAATATCATGTTTACGTTAGTAGCTCCTCAATTACATTTGTCCGCTGTCAACTCAGCTATCGGAACAACCTCAAGACGGATATGACGATAGCTAACAACTGTTGCATTTACCAAGGTCCATTTGATCTCCGCCTAGCGGTGGTTCGTCGAAGTCGAACTCCCAAGAGTTTTGACGAGCCTCCGCTAGGCGGAGATCAAGTGGACCTTGGCAATCATTTGATTGCTGACCGTTAAAGTCCCCCACTGCAAATAAGTTTCGTTACTGAGTGGGTAGACTCTAAATGTGAATTTATTATTTTTTTTTATTTAATGCATGTTGGATGACTACACTGGTCGAGCGTACTAATCAATAATACAATACATATTTTAAAAAGGAAAATTGATCTATTAAAATGAATATTGCATCTTTAAGGGACAAGGCAGTTACTATGTGAGGCTGAGGCCCGTTTCTTGTCCGCTTTCTGAACCTGTAAATATTGTTGAACAGAAAAATAAACAAGAATAATAGTAATCTATGAGACAAAATGAAACCGGTACATTGTCAACGTATATACCATGCAGATGCTGCACTAAGTCAACGCCAGTACGAGTCATCTCAGCGAGCCATTTGGTTGTGTGTGTTTGTTGGCGTCGGGTTGTGTAAAGTGAACATGAATCTTTAACCTCTCCTCGCCAACAGACACATTCAACCACATTCATCGTCATCTGGAGAGCAGCAACATCAACGTACTGCATCGCGGTAGCTACTGTGAATAGAAGCTGTTATGTTGGTAATCAACCAAGAGACTAAATTAACTTTTTACAGACTAATCAGAGTCTACTGTGTTAATGTATTTTTTTGTAACTTTGTTCTAGAAACACCAATTGTTTATTTCGTCTGGTCCTTGGATGACTCTGCCAGTCGTACGAGGTGACGAATGAGATCCTTCCCTCAAATCAACCGACCCCCGACGTCATAAACCAACTGTTGAATACGTCGTTAAACGTTAAGTAATCTAATTTATCTAATTGTTTTTTTCTGTTTGCAGATTTAATGCGCGTATGCTAATACTAGTTTGATATTCTGTTTCAGATTGATCTTGCAGCACAAACACGTTTGTTGGAACCAAACAACACCAGATATTGTAGTGAACCCTTTTAGCCTCGAGTATGTTATATTGCCTAATGTGTCTGTGATATTCATTAAACAATTTAACGTATTCAAAGTTAACTGGGAAATTCCTCGACATCACCGACTCAAGAGGGGTCAAAAGAAGAAGAAGACAACACGAACCTTCTGGTAGACGGAGCTCTGTTGTGCGCGTGTACATCGACGCGTTTGTTTATGACCTTGGTATCTTTCTTTCCAAGGTCTAATAGATCTCCACCTAGCTGAGGCCAAGTAGGCCTTGATATCCTTCATCCCAAAGGCTCAACAGGCAGTGCCCAATGCGGAATGCCGGTAAAATAGTAGTAGTGGACAGTGGTAGAAGCATATTATTAGTTTGTTTTTTGTAATTAATAATAAGGTTGATTTTTGCGTCAGTCAGTCAGGCATTTGCTTTTATATAGATGATAATGATGACATGAGTATAAATTCATTACAAGATTACAGCGTGGTTTCTCTGTATTATTTAGTTTCACATTTACTCAAAAATTTACAGAAAATCGAGTATTCCCGGTTGCCGGTGCGGATGCGGTTTTGATCTTGCAGATGCGGTTTTGAGTTTTAACGTGGAGGTTGCGGATTACATATTTCTGGTCCGCGATGGTCCCTAACAATGGATCGTGCTAAGTGCGGGGTCTTCACGATACACATTTCGACGTGGATTGTGTTCTAATCGTGAAAGGAAACGTTTCACAATCTTCAAATGAAACCCGCAACGATCAGATAGGAGTGTCCAGCTTATCCTTGCGGTCTCCTCTTGAACGCGTTAGTGTAATGATCGTACTTTGACGCAAAACTAAATCGTAACATAAGGTTTTATGGGTATAACTTTCTTCGAAAATGTGAGCTTTATAACATATATAAAATCCGCTAAAATCCGTTTGGTGTAAGATTAAGAAAATTAGCTTTTAAGAGGACACTATACAATAAAAAACCCAAAATTTAACAAACATAACCGATCAACCTGAAATTTTGTGCACACATACATCAACACTTAAGTATTGCGTGTTAATTTTTTCAATATTATTTGCCTCTTTTTCACATTTTGTTTATAATGTGTATCCTCATCTTCATTCTTTGCAATACATTATTATACATTTTACATTTTCGGTATTCATGTTTGCGTAACTAATTCGATGCTGTTAATGCCCCAGTGTGGTATTAATATTAATTAAATACATGCTTGGTATTTATTAACATTCTTGAATAACATGTACACGGCGTTTTCCCGAGCGATGTCAACAACATCTAGCCAATGGGTGTTCAGTACCCTCTATGAGACAACCTCCTCACTACTACTATATTATCAACCTTGAACAGTGACATTTTGAGACATATACGACAAGATTTGGTATTTTTAATTGCTACAGTTTAGGGATATTGATGTGTTTATGTACAATGCTTTATAACCAATTTGCCGGCTCAAAGGGTTTGTGAATGATTTGGAACCTTGAAAGGTTCCTTACAT
The DNA here is from genome assembly GCA_945910005.1 of Isoperla grammatica. Lineage (NCBI taxonomy): Eukaryota > Metazoa > Arthropoda > Insecta > Plecoptera > Perlodidae > Isoperla > Isoperla grammatica. The sequence continues at coordinate 1,507,185 of OX246750.1, forward strand.
GTAGACATATTTAATATTCTCTGGTATATAATCGATACATAAAGAGCGAGTAGGTGTGTCTAGACGTAACTACAAAACAATGAGAAGCATTGTTGCTCATTGAGAAATGGACGAGGCTATTTAAAATAAAACTGTTTATTAATGTAATTGCATTATTGTTTACTAATTGTGTATATTTGTTCATAATTGAAACAATCCAAAGAAATTAAATACAGAATTAATGGTACTCCAAATCGTGTAATACTGGAACACAATATTGTGCCAATATTCCTTGGCACCTCATTGTAGGGTATATTATTGTACCCACATATTGCAAACTGCTTGGTATTGTATCTTGTTTTCAAGGAGAGTAGCTGATATGGTGTCAACTCTTGGGGCTTGTGTGGGTGATGCGGCTACTGCCAAATACAAAGTGATATAAAGCTTGTCTTTGGAAGTAGTTCATCACCTACATTTGTCCACTGACAACTAGACATCACCTGCCAGATATCACGCGAGAACCAACACATGAGATAAACCACTCAGAAAAAAATAGACGCATTCTGGTGGCAAGAAAGTGAACTGTTATGAGGAGGAGTTTAGCTGTCAATTGCTTATCATCAATGGCGCAGATGAGGAGGTTGCTTAGCAGCGCTATCTATATGTTAGTGAGTCCTCATATTGAGGACTAACTTTTGCTTATTACAATACAAGAAAGTTAGCTACTATGAGGACGTGGCCTGCAATGATATCAAACAACATTTATTTGTTTTGACACCAAAAGGCCTCGAGATATATTTGAGTCTCGGGTCTCTTAGTGTCAATACAAATGATTGTACAATGCGCACACCAACTGGGTACAACGGTAGATGGCAACAGAGCAGCCATTATCCCACGTATTTGTACTGTTAGTCGTGGGTGGCGATGGTATTAGGATCTTCGAACGCTGTTGTCTTTCTCACATGCTTATTGTTGTCTTTCTCGCATGCTTGTTGTCTTTCTCGCATGCTTGTTGTTGTCTTTCTCGCATGCTTATTGTTGTCTAGCCGCTGCTGGCTTTCTCGCATGCTTGTTGTTGTCTTTCTCGCATGCTTATTGTTGTCTAGCCGCTGATGGATTTCTCGCATGCTTATTGTTGTCTTGCAGCTGTTGGCTTTCTCGCATGCTTATTGTTGTCTTTCTCGCATGCTTGTTGTTGGCTTTCTCGCATGCTTATTGTTGTCTAGCCGCTGCTGGCTTTCTCGCATGCTTGTTGTTGTCTTTCTCGCATGCTTATTGTTGTCTTTCTCGCATGCTTGTTGTTGTCTTTCTCGCATGCTTATTGTTGTCTTTCTCTCATGCTTATTGTTGTCTTTCTCGCATGCTTGTTGTCTTTCTCGCATGCTTATTGTTGTCTTTCTCGCATGCTTGTTGTTGTCTTTCTCGCATGCTTGTTGTTGTCTTTCTCGCATGCTTATTGTTGTCTTTCTCGCATGCTTGTCTTTCTCGCATGCTTATTGATGTCTTTCTCGCATGCTTATTGTTGTCTTTCTCGCATGCTTGTTGTTGTCTTTCTCGCATGCTTATTGTTGTCTTTCTCGCATGCTTTTTGTTGTCTTTCTCGCATGCTTATTGAAGTGTAATGGTTGCATTGAGGAGAGAGCTCTGAGCTACTCGGAGCTACTCGGAGTGTGAAAGTCAAGGGGTCTGTGAGTCAACCCCGCTCATCAGATGTATGCGGGACTAATAGGGGTTTTGACACGGGGCATGTGCGGGTGATAGGGCTACTGCCATAAACAGTGTAATGCTCAGCATGTTTTTGGTAGTAACCCATCTCACGCATTTGTCCACTAGCAACAGAGTCAGTTTCTAGATTACAGCCTGAGAAAAGGCATTTATTGCAGCAACTGTGGGATCAAGAGTTACCAGGATCAAGACGCGCTAAGGACGTGGATGGTTCCAGGATCAAGATGCTCTAAGGACCCCCTAGCCTCGGATGATATCGAGAGACAGGACATTTATTTGTTTTGTCCCTAAAGGTCCTCGCGATATGTTTAAGTCTCGGGGCTTTTAATATCATTACAAATGATTGTCACACACACAACAATGTGGAACATTGGCAGATGTCAAATGGTAGCAGTCATGATGCTGCAATACAATGTATAGTTTGTGTAATTGTATTTATATTGTATTTGTTGTGGTATTGTAATGATTGTCTCCTGTATTACTGTAGTAATCTACTCTCGTCGTCTGGTTGGGTGAGTTCGATGGTGTCGGGACTGTTGAAACTAAACATCAATCTTTAAAAGTCTCTGTGCTAACGGACACATTCAACCACTGTCTACAAGATGACGCATTCAACCACTGTCAACAAGATGGCACATTCAACCACTGTCTACTCTCGTCGTCTGGTTGGGCGTGTTCGTTGGTGTCGGGACTGTTTAAAGTGAACATCAATCTTTAAAAGTCTCTGTGCTAACGGACACATTCAACCACTGTCTACAAGATGGCGCATTCAACCACTGTCTATAAGATGGCACATTCAACCACTGTCTACAAGATGGCACATTCAACCACTGTCTTCAAAATGGCACATTCAACCACTGTCTACAAGATGGCACATTCAACCACTGTCTACAAGATGGCACATTTAACCACTGTCTTCAAGATGGCGCATTCAACCACTGTCTACAAGATGGCGCATTTAACCACTGTCTACAAGATGGCGCATTCAACCACTGTCTACTGTCGTCGTCTGGTTGGGCGCGTTCGTTGGTGTCGGGACTGTTTAAAGTGAACATCAATCTTTGAGAGTCTCGCTACTAACGGACACATTCAACCACTGTCTACAAGATGGCGCATTCAACCACTGTCTATAAGATGGCACATTCAACCACTGTCTACAAGATGGCAGATTCAACCACTGTCTACAAGATGGCACATTCAACCACTGTCTACAAGATAGCGCATTCAACCACTGTCTTCTGTCGTCTGGTTGGGTGTGTTTGTTGGTGTCGGGACTGTTTAAAGTGAACATCAATCTTTAAAAGTCTCGCTACTAACGGACACATTCAACCACCGTCTACAAGATGGCGCATTCAACCACTGTACAAGATGGCGCATTCAACCACTGTCTATAAGATGGCGCATTCAACCACTGTCTACAAGATGGCACATTCAACCACTGTCTACTGTCGTTGTCTGGTTGGGTGTGTTCGTTGGTGTCGGGACTGTTGAAAAGTGAACTTCAATTTTTCACAGTGTCGGTACTAACGGACACATTCAACCACTGTCTACAAGATGGCGCATTCAACCACTGTCTACAAGATGGCACATTCAACCACTGTCTACTGTCGTTGTCGGGTTGGGTGTGTTCGTTGGTATCGGGACTGTTGAAGTGAACATCAATCTTTCACAGTCTCGATATTAACGGACACATTCAACCACTGTCTACAAGATGGCTCATTCAACCACTGTCTTCAAGATGCTACATTCAACCACTGTCTTCAAGATGGCACATTCAACCACTGTCTACAAGATGGCACATTCAACCACTGTCTACAAGATGGCACATTCAACCACTGTCTACAAGATGGCACATTCAACCACTGTCTACTCTCGTTGTCTGGTTGGGTGTGTTTGTTGGTGTCGGGACTGTTTAAGTGAACATCAATCTTTAAAAGTCTCGCTACTAACGGACACATTCAACCACTTTCTACAAGATCGCGCATTCAACCACTGTCTACAAGATGGCACATTTAACCACTGTCTTCAAGATGGCGCATTCAACCACTGTCTACAAGATGGCGCATTTAACCACTGTCTACAAGATGGCGCATTCAACCACTGTCTACTGTCGTCGTCTGGTTGGGCGTGTTCGTTGGTGTCGGGACTGTTTAAAGTGAACATCAATCTTTGAGAGTCTCGCTACTAGCGGACACATTCTACCACTGTCTACAAGATGGCACATTCAACCACTGTGAACTAGAAGATGGCACATTCAACCACTGTCGTTGTCTGGTTGGGTTTGTTCGTTGGTGTCGGGACTGTTAAAAGTGAACATCAATCTTTTACAGTGTCGGTACTAACGGACACATTCAACCACTGTCTACAAGATGGCGCATTCAACCACTGTCTACAAGATGGCACATTCAACCACTGTCAACTAGAAGATGGCATATTCAACCACTGTCGTTGTCTGGTTGGGAGTGTTCGTTGGTGTCGGGACTGTTTAAAGTGAACATCAATCTTTTTAAAACTCTCGGTGCTAACGGACACATTCAACCACTGTCTACAAGATGGCACATTCAACCACTGTCTACTGTCGTTGTCTGGTTGGGAGTGTTCGTTGGTGTCGGGACTGTTTAAAGTGAACATCAACCTTTAAAACTCTCGGTGCTAACGGACACATTCAACCACCGTCTACAAGATGGCGCATTCAACCACTGTCTACAAGATGGCGCATTCAACCACTGTCTACTGTCGTTGTCTGGTTGGGTGTGTTCGTTGGTGTCGGGACTGTTTAAAGTGATCATCAATCTTTAAAACTCTCGGTGCTAACGGACACATTCAAACACTGTCTACAAGATGGCGCATTCAACCACTGTCTACAAGATGGCGCATTCAACCACTGTCTACTGTCGTTGTCTGGTTGGGTGTGTTCGTTGGTGTCGGGACTGTTTAAAGTGATCATCAATCTTTAAAACTCTCGGTGCTAACGGACACATTCAAACACTGTCTACAAGATGGCACATTCAACCACTGTCTACAAGATGGCGCATTCAACCACTGTCTACAAGATGGCGCATTCAACCACTGTCTACAAGATGGCGCATTCAACCACTGTCTACAAGATGGCGCATTCAACCACTGTGTACTGTCGTTGTCTGGTTGGGTAAGTTCGTTGGTGTCGAGACTGTTAAAGTGAACATCAATCTTTAAAAGTCTCGTTGCTAACGGACACATTCAACCACTGTCTACAAGATGGCACATTCGACCACTGTCTACAAGATGGCGCATTCAACCACTGTGTACTGTCGTTGTCTGGTTGGGTAAGTTCGTTGGTGTCGAGACTGTTAAAGTGAACATCAATCTTTAAAAGTCTCGTTGCTAACGGACACATTCAACCACTGTCTACAAGATGGCACATTCGACCACTGTCTACAAGATGACGCATTCAACCACTGTGTACTGTCGTTGTCTGGTTGGGTAAGTTCGTTGTAGTCGAGACTGTTAAAGTGAACATCAATCTTTAAAAGTCTCGTTGCTAACGGACACATTCAACCACTGTCTACAAGATGGCACATTCAACCACTGTCTACAAGATCTCACATTCAGCCACTGTCTACAAGATGGCACATTCAACCACTGTCTACAAGATGGCGCATTCAACCACTGTCTTCAAGATGGCACATTCAACCACTGTCTACAAGATGGCACATTCAACCACTGTCTTCAAGATGGCGCCAGTGGGAGATCAGGTCGCTACTGGGAATAGACAGAGTATGTCAGTAGTTCAACAGAGACAAACATTAATTTTTACAACTAAGTTACATCATTTGCGATAATAGTCTTAAGGTTTATTCTTGTAAATATATTTCTTCTGTAAACACTTGTTTTTCATGGCAGCGAAAGACGTGCTAGTCGTAAAAGGTGACGGAATGAGATTCTTCCCTTTTCTACTTCCTCCTTTAATGCTTAACAATTTAATCCTTTTTTAATCCCTCGCTCTTTCCTCCAGTCATCAAACCCCTCTATATAACATATGGCCTAATGGTTTAGTCCGTCGTTTAACACCAAATATCAAAAGCACTAATCGTTTGTTGTTCTGTTGCAGATTTAATGCGAGGCTAGGACACGTTCAAGGACACCTGTTGAAGGACACCCGTTGAAGGACAACCTGGTTGGGTGCGAGGGTACCAAGGATATGTATGTGTTTATGATATTCATTACATCCTTAGTAGCCTCTCTCCTAGCTGAGGTATTCCTCATCCCCCAAGATTCAGCTGGCAACGACGTCATAAGATACAGCAGACAGCGACGTCATAAGATTCAGCTGGCAACGACGTCATAAGATACAGCAGACAGCGACGTCATAAGAGTCAGCAGGCAGCAACGTCATAAGATTCAGCAGACAGCGACGTCATAAGAAACATCAGACAACAAAGATTACATAACATGTGGAGACATCTAAGAAAAATTATCAGTAATTGTTTAACAGTCACCTTTTCACAGCCAATAGTGAAATATACGAGGTTTTGGACAACTTTCTTTGTTTGTGCTATAAGAGATGCTTGGGATACATTTGAGTGTCAGGCCTTTTGTAGCTCATACAAATAAAGTTGAAACTCCGCCTACGCGATCATCCGACTTCCTCTACAGCTGTTGAACCTCGAGTGAACAAAGATACTCTTTCAATATCGAGGGTTATTGGCATTTATCTGTGGTGACGTCAGCAAGGACATAAGGACACCTCAGATTGGAGCTGCATGTATCATGAACATGGATCCATATTTGTGTATTATTTCTAAAGCATAAAACCTATTTATTTCTCTAGATATCATGTTCAGTATACAGAAATTATTGGTCAAATTCAAACGCGAGAATGGAAGTAAAATAATGACTGTATCTATTTGTAAAGGTGAAAGCTTATGGTAATAATATTTCTTCACAGTGTCACACAGCAAACGGATCCATGGCTGGTTGTTCTGCGTGGCTCTGGAACCAGGTCGGTCTTACAGTAGTTCTACTTGTGAGACCGCCTCGATTCAAGAGTTATTCTGAATACCTTCTCAATCGTGCGAACATATCTCACAGGTGTGAGAAGTGTGCAGCCACGTCACAGTACAAAGGTTAATGAAGGACGTTTAAAAAAAGGAAGTATTTATTTAACCAAAGAAACATTTAGACGACATTTTTTTTGTGGGGGGGGGGGGGGGGGGATAATTTTAAGAACATTGCAATTTTAACAGCCCGAAATTGGGTGTTCCACAGGCTAGGTCGTTTTTAAATAACCGTTCTTCTGTTGCAGCTCGCCTCCTATTGGCCAGGGGACCAAGATGGCGAACCAAGATGGCGGACCGTCGTGTTGGGCGTAGCTGGGGGACTATAGGACTGATACACTGCGTATGGAATGTACTATCTATCATATAGTTCTCTGGTCACCTTCAACCAACCTACACAACTCAACATCAACATCACTTCCCAAACATGAGATCAACATTTTAACAGGGACATACGAAGTTATGTATCTACTTTTAGAAAATCTAAAACATATATGTTCATTACAGTAAATGTTAACTGTCCTGTTTTAGCCCAGAGTTTTCATTGTCCCATAATTACTCCGGAGCACCCTATATTATTTAATATATATGATAATTAGTATTGTTGGAAGAACAGAGTAGTTATTCTTCGCCATTGTCGAGTATACTCTTTCTTTGTTGTTGTCCCATATGTTCCTGAGATATATTTGAATCTCAGGACATTTAGGGCAACTACAAATGGAGGTGGAACATAACTACCAGATGATGACGACACATCCCAGCAGTGCAGAACTATACTCCACTGATTGTGAGGCAAGATCTCTAGCGATTGTATGTTATTATTCCTGGTGAGAAGGACGACACGTTAATACGCTAAGGCTTCTTCACGCGATATTGAGCCACAACAATACATTGTGATGCCTACAAGCAAATTAAGTATTATCAAATAAAATCAGTATCATCATTTATTGTATGGTTTATGTATTTATAATTTATGTTTTGTTCTGTTTATTGTTCACATTCGTAAATAAGTTTTAAAACTGAATTGGGAATTCATAAAATAAAAAATAAAACAGTTCACAATAACGTTATACGTCTGATATTAAACGTTTTTAATTATTTGATAAATATGGTGCTTTATAAAGTACCTGAATTTTTTAATTGATCTTTCATTATTGTTTTGATTTAATTTGTGTTAATGTAACGAAATCAGTTGTTTGTACTACAATATAATATGTATTAATTATTCAATGAAATGAGAAGGATCCTGGATCGGGACGCAATACTCTTAGCTTGCTACTGATTCGGTGTGTTTGTAGATTGAAAGCACCACAAAATAGTGTTCGTTTCAGCCGACGGTGAACACCAGCAATTCACTCTTAGGCTCGAGTACTCCAAAGCATTTAATGTGATTTAATATTCATTAATACTTTGAGAGTATCCGATCTTAGTTGTGGCTTTCGTCGTCTCCGAAGACTCAACAGGTAGAGATGTTAATCATTACCATCGACAAGGATCGTAATTAAAACTATTCATCTAATGTATGTGTAGATCATTTGATTCAGGCTGCGGTGAGATGCATCAATTAACTCTTAGGCTTGAGAACTCCAAAGCATTTAATGTGATTTGATCATCATTAATGCTTTGTGAGTACTTAAACTTAGTTGTGGCATTTATCATATTCGAAGACTCGAGGAAGTGAAGTCATTATAAACAAATATGTAACACTTTGGCTTTCGTGACCTGGGTTATTAAAATAAAAATTAAAAATCTGTCGTGTTATTATGCCACAAAAAAGTATACATACTTTTTCTATAAAGCGTGTAATGTTTGTTCTACCATTCCTAGTATATAATGTTACAGAAATATTAATATTTGTGAACAGATAATTGGCGGATGACAATCATTGGTATAGAGTAAACTGTTACTTATTATTATTAGGTTGTTTTTATGAATATTTGTTCTCAATGTTTCACACAGCAAACGGATCCATGGCTGGTTGTTCTGCGTGGCTCCTGAATGAGGCCGGTCTGACAGTAGTTCTACTTGTGAGATCACCTCATTCAAGAGTTACTCTGAATACCTTATCAACAGTCGGCTGAGTGACAAGAAGATAACAACAGGCCAAGTCTTCGGTATTTTAGAAAAGCTTTCTCTGCTTCAATCGAGCTTGAATATTTTAATTTCAAGAAGTTTGGAGCTTTTACTCACAGACTTGACTTTGACTCCGACACTTATATATAGAAGAAGATTGCAGATTTTAGAAACCTTTCTTTGTACAAGCTTCAATCGTGTTTGAGATATATTTGAATTTCAAGCCGTTTGGAGCTTTTGCATGGAGGGTGTTTTTACTCCGGCCGCCCTGACTGAAGTTTGCCTCAGTCACATCCCAAGGCGAATACTGGGATTACTATCTACTATACTATCGACCCTCGGACATTATTTCACAACTATCCGTCACCGTATACACCTAGCTATACTCTATGCAAGTTTTATACGAACAATTCTGTATTCTCCCCATATTTTCCTTTGATAGGGATAGAATATAACACAAAAATTAAGAAAATCACATCCTCTGATGGGCAGTAAATGATGAGTATGTTATCGTGGGTTTCAAATCGAACTGGATACCTGAAAATCACTTTCTTTGTTAAAGCTTCGGGCGAGCTTGCGAACTATTTGACTTTCAAGCCGTTGGGAGGTTTTACATAGCGGGTGTTTTTACTTCTGACTCTGCGATTACAAGAAGTCTTCGATATTTCGTAAACCTTTCTTTTGGGAAGCGTCAATCTCCGCTTGAGTTACATTTACATTTCAAGCAGTTTAGCGCTTTTGCGTAGAGGGTGTTTCGACTCCGGCCATCGGCAGCCTTGACTGAGGTTTTTCCAGCGTTTCCTCAGTCACATTCTAAGGCGAATGCTGGGATTACTATCTATCTACTATCCACTATACTATTCAATGTATATTATTGGGTCGTTTTTAAATAACCGTTCTCCTGTTGCAGCTCGCCTCCTATTGGCCAGGGGACCAAGATGGCGGACCGTCGTGACAGCTGTTACTGGGAGACTATAGGACTGATACACTGCGTATGGAATGTACTATCATATAGTGTTCCGATCACTTTCAACCAACCTACTCAACTCAACATCACTTGCCAACAAGAACATTGTATCAGGGACATACGTAGTTACGTATCTACATTTAGAAAATTAAAAACATGTATGTTCATTACAGTAAATGATATGTTCATTGTATGTACCTGTTTTAGCCCAGAGTTTTCATTGTCCCATAATTACCCCGGAGTTCCCTATATTATTTAATATATATGATAGTTATAATTGTTGCAAGAACACAGTAGTTATTCTTCGCCATTGTCGAATATACTCTTTCTTTGTTGATGTCCCATATGCTCCTGAGATACATTTGAATCTCAGGACATTTAGGGCAACTACAAATGGAGGTGACACATAACTACCAGCTGATGACGTCACATCTCAGCAGTGCAGAACTATATTCTACTGGTTGTGAGGCAAGATCTCTAGCGATTGTGTTATTATTCCTGGTGAGAAGGACGACACGCTAATACGCTAAGGCTACTTCACGCGATGTGGAGCCACAACAATACATTGCGATGCATACAAGCAAATTAATAATAATAAAATCAGTATCATCATTTATTGTATGGTTTATGTAATTATAATTTATGTTTTGTTCTGTTTATTGTTCACATTCGTAAATAAGTTTTATAACTGAATTGGGAATTCATAAAATAAAAAATAAAACAGTTCACAATAACGTTATACGTCTGATATTAAACGTTTTTAATTATTTGATAAATATGGTGCTTTATGAAGTACCTGCATTTTTTAATTGATCTTTCATTATTGTATTGATTTAATGTGTGTTAATGTAACGAAATCAGTTGTTTGTACTACAATATAATATGTATTAATTCTTCAATGAAATGAGAGGGATCCTGGACCGGGACGCTAGACTCTTAGCAGAACAGTTGACCCACTAAACTTGCTACTGATTCGGTGTGTTTGAAGATTGAAAGCATCACAATACAACGTTCGTCTCATCCGACGGTGAACACAAGCAATTCACTCTTAGGCTCGAGTACTCCAAAGCATTTAATGTGATTTAATATTCATTAATACTTTGAGAGTACTCGATCTTAGTTGTGGCTTCCGTCGTCTCCGAAGACTCAACTGGTAGTGATATTAATCATTACCATCAACAAGGATCGTAATTAAATCTATTCATCTAATGTATGTGTAGATCATTTGATACAGTCTGCGGTGAGATGCATCAATCAACTCTTAGGCTTGAGTACTCCAAAGCATTTAATGCATTTATCATATTCGAAGACTCGAGGAAGTGAAGTCATTATAAACAAATATGTAACACTTTGGCTTTCGTGACCTGGGTTATTAAAATTAAAATTAAAAATCTGTCGGGTTATTATGCCACAAAAAAGTATACCTACTTTTTCTATAAAGCGTGTAATGTTTGTTCTACCATTCCTAGTATATAATGCGAGATCCTTACAGAAATATTAATATTTGTGAACCGATAATTGGCGGATGACAATCATAGGTATAGACTATAGAGTAAACTGTTACTTATTATTATTAGGTTGTTTTAATGGATATTTGTTCTCAATGTTTCACACAGCAAACGGATCCATGGCTGGTTGTTCTGCGTGGCTCCTGAATGAGGTCGGTCTGACAGTAGTTCTACTTGTGAGATCACCTCATTCAAGAGTTACTCTGAATACCTTATCAACAGTCGGCTGAGTGACAAGAAGATAACAACAGGCCAAGTCTTCGGTATTTTAGAAAAGCTTTCTCTGCTTCAATCAAGCTTGAATATTTTTATTTCGAGAAGTTTGGAGCTTTTACTCACAGACTTGACTTTGACTCCGACACTAATATAGAAGAAGATTGCAGATTTTAGAAACCTTTCTTTGTTAACACTTCAATCGTGTTTAGGATATATTTGAATTTCAAGCCGTTTGGAGCTTTTGCATGGAGGGTGTTTTTACTCCGGCCGCCCTGACTGAAGTTTGCCTCAGTCACATCGAATGCTGGGATTACTATCTACTATACTATCAGCCCCTTGGATATTATTTCACAACTGCGGACACCCTATTCGCCTAGCTATACTCTATGCAGTTTTCATACGAACAATTCATTGTATTCTTCTTATATTGTACCTTGATTGCGATATATAATTATAAAAAAATTAAAAAATAACAACCATGGAACTTGTTACAAGCAGATGTGTAAGTCGTAACAGGTCCTAGGCTAGCATCAGAGATTAGCACGCGTCTAGTTACGATGGGTACGTTGTTATCAACACTTGGCTATAACCTTGACTGTGGTTGGACTATGAAGACAGCAAAGAAGCTACGGTCATAAGGGGGTGATGTGGTTAGTGTTTCTTGCAGTGAATACGAATCATGTTGGCAGCACCAACTCATCACTTCTTTGTGTCCACTCTCTACTGACTCAGCTTCCGATCTACCTCGAGGACCAAGGACGACGTGCCAGTGGCGTAGCCAGGATTAGGGTCTAGCTAGGGGGGAGAGGAAACTTCAAGGGGCCGCAGAATATTACTGTTTATAAATAAATTTAAAATGCAAGAGCGACATTAGGGGTTGTAGTGTATAGTGTAACTTATCGATTCAGGAATGTTGAACTGCTGATATATTTTACTGACCATTTGTGCCGGGTCAGTCCAGTTCGAATTGCTTTCGTTATTGTATTTAGCTATTAATTTTATTCTTTTTTAAAAACTGTATTTATTTCTAAATTTACACAAGTACATTACATCGTACATGTATGAATGTACTAAAAGTAAGACATGATTTGTAATGTATTCGCATGCTATACAATAGGGGGTTGTCTAGAACCTCTGGCCTTGTGGTGTCATGGAGTGTTATAGAAACCTGCAAGTATTTCTTATTGAAGGTAGTTATATCAGCCAAGCCTGGGATGTTGTGTAATACATATTTCTCTGTAGAAGTTTCAACAGTTCTTGAGACACTTTTGGCTGTCAAGTCTCTTGGATCTCCTATACAAAGAGAGGCGTCTTTTACTACGAGATGGCATCTATGGCATGTAGGGATGTGTTTCATAGTATAATAATGATAGTCCTGACATACATATACTAAAGCCGTGACTCCCACGGACGGGGTAAAAATCATAAACAGAACTTGACATAAAAATTATTCAATTTTACGTGCGTAGCTTATTATTGTTACACGCGTTATATTATTGATGCCATGCTATGAAATACGTGAGGTTTCTACGGGCAGTATAATTAGAGTATAAACTAGGTTTAAATATAAATGTCCTATGTGTCGAAGGTCTTCTTATAACATCACAAGGAACTAGTTGCAATGAGGAAGTTGTCTGCGATGGCCTTGAACAACATTCATTTGTTATGGCACTAATAGTTCCCGAGATATATTTGAGTCTAGGAACTGTGAGTGCCAGTACAAATGATTGTCATACGAACACCAACGAGATACATCGCAGACGTCCACGGATCTCTGCCCAAAAACATGATCAAACCATTTTAATTGTTCTATGGTTGTGGTTGATGTTTGTACTACTTGCTTGGGAGTAGTTTGCTTCGGTTGTCTCCTGGTTGTTTGTGTTTGTCGGTGTAGGGGCTGTTGGAAGTGACATGAATCTTTCACAGCCTCTATGTTGACAAACACATTAAACCACCTCCCTCGAGATCACCTCTACGTCACCAGTAGATCAACAGGTAGCTACCTGGAATAGGAGGGCAGCATCGTTAGTGATAAGTTTGTTCATGATTGTAAAGTGTTACCATATTATTATTACATGTATTATGTATACTCGTCAGGGACCTAAGTGACTATATGGAAGTCGTAAGAGGCAAAAATCAGATCCCCCCCCTCCCCCTTTCCATTTTAATCCCCCTAACCCCTTTGAATAGCGGTTCTCCTACTGGTTCCCTTCCTGAAATGATCTACCCACTCGACATCATAGTACGAGCTAGCGGTGAAGTACGTTAAACGTTAGATACCATCTAATTGTTTTGTTTTGTTCTGTTGCAGATTTATTGCGAGTCTAGGACACGCTTCAAGGACACGGACACGCTTCAAGGCCACGCTTCAAGGTCACGCTTCAAGGCCACGCTTTAAGGACACACTACAAGGACAATGTCGCTGCGCGTAAGACACCGAAGATGAGCGAGGACCCATACCGGACAAAGAAAATTATGCTGCTCCATACATTTACTTATTATTTATTAAGTACTACTAAATAATCTGTTGTTATCACTTAATCTACAATGTCTTACCTGCGTCCAAGAACGAAGCTACCACGGGCATGTGTGGTTGATGGGGTTAATGATGTATACATTGTTGTTAATATCATGTTTACGTGATTAACTCCTCAATTACATTTGTCCGCTGTCAACTCAGCTATCGGAACAACCTCAAGACGGATATGACGATAGCTAACAACTGTTGCATTTTACCAAGGGCCATTTGATCGGGGACGCTGAATAACACCGAATGGAACAACGCCGAATCGATCATGTGTACTGCACTTTCAAGTATAATCCTAACCCAAAAAAGTAGACCTTGTAACCTGGAACAACGCCGAATCTTTTTCGGCGTTAATCCACCGGAACAACGCCGAATCTTTTCCGAATCTTTTTTTTCCGAATCTTTTTCGGCGTTAATCCACCGGAACAACGCCGAATCTTTTTCGGCGTTAATCCACCGGAACAACGCCGAATATTATTCGGCGTTAATCCACCGGAACAAAACCGAATCTTTTTCGGCGTTAATCCACCGGAACAACGCCGAATCTTTTTCGGCGTCAATCCACCGGAACAACGTCGAATCTTTTTCGGCGTTAATCCACCGGAACAACGCCGAATATTTTTCGGCGTTAGTCCACCGGAACAACGCCGAATCTTTTTCGGCTTAAATCCACCGGAACAACGCCGAATCTTTTCCTGCGTTTATCCACCGGAACACGCCGAAAAATTTTCGACGTTAATCCACCGGAACAACGCCGCATCTTTTTCGGCGTAAATCCACCGGAACAACGCCGAATCTTTTTCGGCTTAAATCCACCGGAACAGCGCCGAATTTTTTCCTGCGTTTATCCACCGGAACACGCCGAAAAATTTTCGGCGTTAATCCACCGGAACAACGCCGAATCTTTTTCGGCGTAAATCCACCGGAACAACGCCGAATCTTTTTCGGCGTAAATCCACTGGAAAAACGCTGAATCATTTTCTGTGTAATACACGGGTTAAAAGTGAGTTGAATGTATTGACGAACCCCAAAATATATTTTTTTTAAAGAATTATAACCAACGCTGTGAGATTCGGCGTTGTTCCGGTGGATTTAAGCCGAAAAAGATTCGGCGTTGTTCCGGTGGATTAACGCCGAAAAAGATTCGGCGTTGTTCCGGTGGACTAACGCCGAAAAATATTCGGCGTTGTTCCGGTGGATTTACACCGAAAAATATTCGGCGTAGTTCCGGTGGATTAACGCAGAGTAAGATTCGGCGTTGTTCCAGTTTACAAGGTCTACTTTTTTGGGTTAGGATTATACTTGAAAGTGCAGTACACACGATCGATTCGGCGTTGTTCCATTCGGCGCTATTCAGGCTCCCCATTTGATCTCCGCCTAGCGGAGGTTCGTCGAACTCCCAAGAGTTTTGACGAGCCTCCACTAGGCGGAGATCAAGTGGACCTTGGCAATCATTTGATGCTGACCATTGAAAAAAATAAATAAATAGATTCACATTTAGAGTCTACCCACTCAGTAACTAAACTGATTTGCAGTGGGGGACTTTAATTTAAAGTGACTAAACCAACCCTGTAGGCTTCGAACACCATCGACGAGTGAGCGATAACCAATCAAAGATCGATATTTCAAATACGAAACATATGAATCAGTGATAGGACAGTGTGAACACCTGTTGACAAATGCCAGAATCAACAAGGCCGATTCAGAACAACTTTGAATTTATTGAGTACTTCGTTGCTAGGACGGCTCCAAAGTCACCGTTTAGCGTTTACTTATTCCTAAGCCAAGAAGTAATTAAAGTCCCCCACTGCAAATCAGTTTCGTTACTGAGTGGGTAGACTCTAAATGTGAATGTAATTATTTATTTTATTTAATGCATGTTGGATGACCACACTGGTCGAGCGTACTAATCAATAATTCAATACATATTTTATAAAAGAAAATTGATCTATTAATATTAATATTTCATCTTTAGGGGACAAGACAGTTACTGTGTGAGGCTGAGGCCCGTTTCTTGTCCGCTTTCTGAACTACATCTCTGTAAATATTGTTGAACAGAAAAATAAATAAGAATAATAATAATCTATGAGACAAAATGAAACCGGTACATTGTCAACGTATATACCATGCAGATGCTACACTAAGTCAACGCCACTACGAGTCATCTCAGCGAGCCACTTGGTTGTGTGTGTTTGTTGGCGTCGGGTTGTGTAAAGTGAACATGAATCTTTAACCTCTCCTCACCAACAGACACATTCAACCACATTCATCATCGTCTGGAGAGAAGCAACGTCAACGTACTGCATCGCGGTAGCTACTGTGAATAGAAGCTGTTATGTTGGTAATCAACCAAGAGAATAAATTAACTTTTCACGCACTAATTAGAGTCTATTGTGTTAACGTATTTTTTTGTAATTTTGTTCTAGAAACACCAATTGTTTATTTCGTCCGGTCCCTGGATGACTCTGCCAGTCGTACGAGGTGACGAAATGAGATCCTTCCCTCAAATCAACCGACCCCCGAAGTCATAGACCAACTCTTCAACACGTTAAGTAATATCATCTAACTGTTTTGTTCTGTTTAAGATATAATGCGCGTAGGCTAATACTAGTTTGATATTCTGTTTCAGATTGCACTCCGGCACAAACACGTTTGTTGGACCCAAACAACATCAGATATTGTAGCGAACCCTTTTAGCCTTGAGTATGTTATATTGCCTAATGTGCCTGTGATATTCATTGAGCAATTTAACGTATTCAAGGTTATCTGGGACATTCCTCACATCGCCGGCTCAAGAGGGGTCAAAAGAAGAAGAAGAAGACAACACGAACCTTCTGGTAGACAGAGCTCTGTTGTACGCGAATACATCGATTTGTTTGTTTATGACCTTGGTATCCTCTTTCCTAGTTGAGGTATCTTTCCAAGGTCTACTAGATCTCCACCTAGCTGAGGTCAAGTAGGCCTTGATATCCTTCATCCCAAAGACTCAACAGTCAGTGCCCAAGGCCGGTAAAATAGTAGTAGTTTAGAAGGTTATATCAAATACTGTATTAGACGCTATCGCTTAATACAGGAAAGTGGCCGGTAAATCGCGAGACAAGTGACTACAGCGCTCCAAGCGGCGCTGGCGTGATCGTACTACTTGTTGTTCATGGCTAGGCGTGCGGTTTTCTTCAGAATCATTTGCTAAATGTCGAATAATTATGTCCGGAGGTATTTGCGCCGTTGCAATGATTGTGTTCAAGTGTTTTTGAGTAAGTATTTCAATGTACTTATTAATTGTTATGTGAAAGGTGCGAAAGAGATTGCTGGCAGGCATGTTAAAAACAAACAAAATGTCAAAGCTAAAAAGATAATGCACAAACGATCAAAGATAGTCTGACCTAAAGATATTATATCACAAGTCCAAATGTAAATAGGTTTGTTCGTTTGTCCTGGGATCATTACTTCAGGAGTAGCTCAGTCAGGAGTACTCAATACTACTCCCATTTCCGTTACAATAGGGAATATGCGTCATCTTTTTTTTTTTAGCATTTTACTAGATCCCTGAATACAAAAATATTTTATTTCGATGACATAGATTAAAGTTTCATTTATAAAAACGAGCTGAAAGTTTCACACATATTTATGGCGGGAAAAACGGGGCATACGTCTCTTTCCATGTATCAGCAATCAACCAATCATAAAATTATAAATAAAAAAATAACGCTTAGTTGGAAATTATCATATCCAAAATCATATAAAATTGAATGAATGTCTAGTACGCCTTATAATTAATTTTGAAGCCCAATTACTATTAAAAATAATAATACCAAACCTATTTTCATAAAATATCAGTAAATATTATGTGTTGTTATTTCTTATCAAGCAGACTTGACAACGGCGGCGGTCACATACAGTTTAAAAATAATATTGCGGGAAACAGATAATCAAAATCTTTGAACATTTATAGAAGTATAATGAGTTAATTTTAAAACTTTTAAATTAGGTTTATGATGTCTTCAGATGAATAACAATATATTCCACGTACTTTCAGAGCTGTAGAAAATTCATGCACATTCCCTATTACGTATTTCCGGATTACTCCTGGCGTAAATACTCCAGTTGAAGCAGGACAAACGAACAAACCTAGTGTGTTGCATACAAATGTAAATAACCTGTAAATATTATAGTTATTATAGTTATAGTACTTTTTATTTTAGTTTGCCGACACTGAATGATATATTTAAATGTATAGGCATCTATGTTTTAATTACATTGACAGTTCCAAGGTTGGCTTGGATTTTTTTTCTTACGTATTGGGGAAAAAAAATTGGGGTGGACATTTATTTAAAGGCTGGTCCACACAGATTTTTTAAGCATAAGATTTAAGGTTTAACGCGTAGTCGTAAAATTGGATCATAGGAAACACGTACTGGCGTTCACACAAAGTTTTAGTTTTAAGACATTGTTTACATTGTTGTTCTTAAAACAACATCTTAAAACCTTAAATCTTATGCTTAAAAAATCGGTGTGGACCAGCCTTTATGTGTTCTTCCTCAAACCAAATTTATTATCACTGTTCCTCTCTTCTTATATCATATGCTATAACACTATGGATAAAATAAGCAAGAAGTCCCTCATCCTATCATCCCATGCATTAGTGCTCCACTGCTTCACAATATCTTAAAGTGGTATGCCTAATTTTGTTTTTATATCTGCTCCCTGTGTCCAACAATGAAGTCGGGAAGGGGATAGGAAATTAATCCCATCATATTCTGGCCCTTAAGTACATCGAAGCCGGCTGGCCATGCCTGACGCTTCCCTCATGTTAAATAATGATGTTAAATGATTTAAGTGAGTAAGAGTTTAAGTGAAAGATCATATGCTAGCACAGCACTTTCCACAGGATTTCTTTCACATGCCAAATTTCCTAGGTTAGCCTCCTGCTAAGGAGGCCTGCTTTGTCCTACTTGAAATTACCTTACTCTTTTGGAAGTGTGTTTGCCTACTTATTTATTATATAAATATAATATAACGAAATGCAATTTCCTTCCACTCACTTTTTTGCATAACACGACCAATGGTATTACCGTACTAGTTAATTTCAAATACCCTACCAAGTATATTACGAGCATTACGAGTATTCTCCTGCTTGTCACGTAAGCGATTGCGTAATACTAAACAAGCATTTGATTTGAGATGTCCACTACGGCTTTAGAATAACATTTTGTTCAAACTCTGAAACTTTCCAACACCGAAACGTGTAAATATGTCGGAACGAAACAACTAAACACACACCAGGATTTGAAATCCGCGGTCAATCATCACGCCAGCGCCACCGGGAGCGCTGATGAGCGTGTCTCCTCTCCACACAATAGAAAAGGGGCGGAGTTTCCTGTATTAAGCGATAGCGTCTAATACAGTATTTGGTTATATTATTAGTTGTTTTTTTATTAATAATATGGTTGATTTTTGCGTCAGTCAGTCAGTTATTTGATTTTATATAGATGATGATGATGACATGAGTATAAATTATTCATAACAAGATTACAGCGTGATTTCTCTGTATTATTTCGTTTCACATTTACACAAATATGTACAGAAAATCGAGTATTCCCGGTTGCCGGTGCGGATGCGGTTTTGGTCTCGCGGATGCGGTTGGAGTTTTAACGTGGAGGTTGCGGATAACATATTTCTGATCCGCGAAGTTGTCTACCAATGAAGCGTGTTGAGTTCTAGGTCTTCACGATACACATTTCGACGTGGATTGTGTTCTAATCGTGAAAGGAAACGTTTCAAAATCTTCAAATGAAACCCGCAACGATCAGATAGGAGTGTCCAGCTTATCCTTGCGGTCTCCTCTTGAACGCGTTAGTGTAATGATCGTACTTTGACGCAAAACTAAATTGTAACATAAGGCTTTATGGGTATCACTTTCTTCGTAGATGTGAGCTTTATAACATATATAAAATCCGCTAAAATCCGTTTGGTGTGAGATTAAGAAAATTAGCTTTAAAGAGGACACTATACAATAAAAAAAATTGAAAATTTTAACAAACATAACCGATCAACCTGAAATTTTGTACACACATACATCAACACTTAAGTATTGCGTTTTAATTTTTTCAAAATTATTTGTCTCTTTTTCGACCATTTTTTAGCGCTTTCTTTTTGTAATGTACATTTTTTCTGGACGGAATGGAAATTTTGTTTATAATTTGTATTCTTATCTTCATTCTTTGCAATCCAATACATTATTATACATTTGACATTTTTGGTATTCATGTTTGCGTAACTAATTCGAAGCTGTTAATGCCCCAGTGTGGTATTAATATTAATTATTCAACACAAAATACATGCTTGGTATTTATTAACATTCTAGAATAACATACACACGGCGTTTTCCCGAGCGATGTCAACAGCATCTAGCCAATGGGTGTTCAGTACCCTCTATGAGACAACCTCCTCACTACTATATTACCAACCTTGGACAGTGACGTCATTGTCAACAACATCTAGCCAATGGGTGTTCAGTACCCTTTATGAGACAACCTCCTCACTACTACTATATTACCAACCTTGGACAGTGACGTCATTGTCAACAACATCTAGCCAATGGGTGTTCAGTACCCTCTATGAGACAACCTCCTCACTACTACTATATTACCAGCCTTGGGCAGTGACGTCATTGTCAACAACATCTAGCCAATGGGTGTTCAGTACCCTTTATGAGACAACCTCCTCACTACTATATTACCAGCCTTGGGCAGTGACGTCATGCGACAAGTAAAACAAAATAAGGTGTTTTTAATTGCTACAGTTTAGAGATATTGATGTGTTTATGTGCAATGCTTTATAACCAATTTGCCTGCTCAAAGGGTTTGTGAATGATTTAGAATCTTGAAAGGTTCCTTACCTGTAGACATATTTAACATTCTCTGGTATATTATCGAACCCGGGGCTTTTAGAACATACATAAAGAGCAAGTTGGTATATCTAGACGTAACTACAAAATAATGAGAAGCATTGTTGCTAATCGAGAAATGGACGAGGCTATTTAAAATGAAACTGTTCATTAATGTAATTGTATTATTGTTTACTGTTGTGTTGTTTATTTGTTCATAATTGAAACAATGTAAAGAAATTAAATACAAAATTAATGGTTCTCCAAATCGTGTAATACTGGAACATAATATTGTACCAATATTCCTTGGCACCTCATTGTAGGGTATATTATTGTACCCACATATTGCAAACTGCTTGGTATTGTATCTTGTTTTCAAGGGGAGTAGCTGATATGGTGTCGACTCTTGGGGCTTGTGTGGGTGATGCGGCTACTGCCAAATACAATGTGATATAAAGCTTGTCTTTGGTAGTAGTTCATCGCTCACATTTGTCCACTGACAACTAGACATCACCTGCCAGATATCACGCGAGAACCAACACCAGCAAGATAAACCACTCAGAGTAGAATAGACGCATTCTGATGGCAAGAAAGTGAACTGTTATGAGTAGGAATTAAGCTGTAAATTGTCCATTGTTGTTTCATTGACCATCATTAATGGCGCAGATGAGGAGGTTGCTTAGCAGCGCCATCTATCTATGTGTTAGTGAGTCCTCATATTGAGGACTAACGTTTGCTTATAATTACAATACAAGAAAGTTAGCTACTATGAGGACGTGGCCTGCGATGATCATCAAACAACATTTATTTGTTTTGACACCAAAAGGCCTCGAGATGTATTTGAGTCTCGGGTCTCTTAGTGTCAATACAAATGATTGTACAATGCGCACACCAACTGGGTACAACGGTAGATGGCAACAGAGCAGCCATTATCCCACGTATTTGTACTGTTAGTCGTGGGTGGCGATGGTATTAGGATCTTCGTACGTTGTTGTCTTTCTCGCTGGCGGCATGCTTATTATTTTGTTACCGCTGTTGTCTTTCTCGCATGCTTATTGTTGTCTTGACGCTGTTGTCTTTCTCACATGCTTATTGTTGTCTTTCTCGCATGCTTATTGTTGTCTTTTTTGCATGCTTATTGTTGTTTTGCCGCTGTTGGCTTTCTCGCATGCATATTGTTGTCTTTCTCGCATGCTTATTGTTGTCTTTCTCACATGCTTATTGTTGTCTTGACGCTATTGTCCTTCTCGCATGCTTAATGTTGTCTTTCTCGCATGCTTATTGTTGTCTTTCTCACATGATTATTGTTGTCTTGACGCTATTGTCCTTCTCGCATGCTGATTGTTGTCTTTCTCGCATGCTTATTGTTGTCTTTCTCACATGCTTATTGTTGTCTTGACGCTATTGTCTTTCTCGCATGCTTATTGTTGTCTTTCTCGCATGCTTATTGTTGTCTTTCTCACATGCTTATTGTTGTCTTGACGCTATTGTCCTTCTCGCATGCTTATTGTTGTCTTTCTCGCATGCTTATTGTTGTCTTTCTCGCATGCTTATTGTTTTCTTGCCGAGCCTATTAGTGAAGAAGTGTAATGGTTGCATTGATGAGAGAGCTCGGAGCACTCGGAGTGTGAGAGTCAAGGGGTGTGTGAGTCAACCCCGCTCATCTCATGTATGCGGGACTAATAGGGGTCTTGACACTTGAGGTACGTGCGGGTGATAGGGCTACTGCCATAAACAGTGTTGATGCTAAGCATGTTGGGTCTTTACACTTGGGGTATGTGCGGGTGATAGGGCTACTGCCATAAACAGTGTAATGCAAAGCATGTTGGGGCATGTGCGGGTGATAGGGCTACTGCCATAAAGAGTGTAATGCAAAGCATGTTGGGTCTTTACACTTGGGGTATGTGCGGGTGATAGGGCTACTGCCATAAACAGTGTAATGCAAAGCATGTTGGGGCATGTGCGGGTGATAGGGCTACTGCCATAAACAGTGTTGATGCTAAGCATGTTGGGTCTTTACACTTGGGGTATGTGCGGGTGATAGGGCTACTGCCATAAACAGTGTAATGCAAAGCATGTTGGGGCATGTGCGGGTGATAGGGCTACTGCCATAAACAGTGTTGATGCTAAGCATGTTGGGTGTTTACACTTGGGGTATGTGCGGGTGATAGGGCTACTGCCATAAACAGTGTAATGCAAAGCATGTTGGGGCATGTGCGGGTGATAGGGCTACTGCCATAAGCAGTTTTAATGCTCAGCATGATTTTGGTAGTAACCCATCTCACGCATTTGTCCACTACCAACTGAGTCAGTTTCTAGATTTCAGTCTGAGAATAGGCATCACTTGCAGCGACTGTGGGATCAAGAGTTACCAGGATCAAGATGCGCTAAGGACGTGGATGGTTCCAGGATCAAGATGCTCTAAGGACCCCCTGGCCTCGGATGATATCGAGAGCCATTTATTTGTTTTGTCCCTAAAGGTCCTCGAGATATATTTAAGTTTCGGGGCTTTTAGTGTCATTACAAATGATTGTCACACACACAACAATGTGGAACATTTGCAGATGTCAAATAGAAGCAGTCATGATGCTGCAATACAATGTCTATTTTGTGTGATTGTATTTATATTGTATTTATTGTGGTATTGTAATGATTGTCTCGTGTATCACTGTGGTAATCTACTCTCGTCGTCTGGTTGGGTGTGTTCGTTGGTGTCGGGACTGTTGAAAGTGAACATCAATCTTTTAAAGTCTCGTTACTGACGGACACATTCAACCACTGTCTACAAGATGGCACATTCAACCACTGTCTACAAGATGGCACATTCAACCACTGTCTACAAGACAGCACATTCAACCACTGTCTACTCTCGTCGTCTGGTTGGGTGAGTTCGTTGGTGTCGGGACTGTTTCAAGTGAACATCAATCTTTAACAGTCTCGCTACTAACGGACACATTCAACCACTGTCTACAAGATGGCACATTCAACCACTGTCTACTCTCGTCGTCTGGTTGGGTGTGTTCGTTGGTGTCGGGACTGTTTAAAGTGAACATCAATCTTTAACAGTCTCGATACTAACGGACACATTCAACCACTGTCTACAAGATGGCGCATTCAACCACTGTCTACAAGATGGCACATTCAACCACTGTCTACAAGATGGCACATTCACCCACGGTCTACAAGATGGCACATTCAACCACTGTCTACAAGATGGCGCATTCAACCACTGTCTACAAGATGGCGCATTCAACCACTGTCTACAAGATGGCACATTCAACCACTGTCTACAAGATGGCACATTCAACCACTGTCTGCAAGATGGCACATTCAACCACTGCCTACAAGATGGCTCATTCAACCACTGTCTACAAGATGGCACATTCAACCACTGTCTACAAGATGGCACATTCAACCACTGTATACAAGATGGCACATTCAACCACTGTCTACGAGATGGCACATTCAACCACTGTCTACTGTCGTTGTCTGGTTGAGTGTGTTCGTTGGTGTCGGGACTGTTTAAAGTGAACATCAATCTTTCACAGTGTCGGTACTAACGGACACATTCAACCACCGTCTACAAGATGGCGCATTCAACCACTGTCAACAAGATGGCGCATTCAACCACTGTCAACAAGATGGCGCATTCAACCACTGTCTACAAGATGGCGCATTCAACCACTGTCTACTGTCGTTGTCTGGCTGGGTGTGTTCGTTGGTGTCGGGACTGTTAAAAGTGAACATCAATCTTTCACAGTGTCGGTACTAACGGACACATTCAACCACTGTCTACAAGATGGCGCATTCAACCACTGTCTACAAGATGGCACATTCAACCACTGTCTACAAGATGGCACATTCAACCACTGTCTACAAGATGGCACATTCAACCACTGTCTACTGGCGTTGTCTGGTTGGGTGTGTTCGTTGGTGTCGAGGTTGTTTAAAGTGAACATCAATCTTTAAAAGTCTCGCTAATAACGGACACATTCAACCACTGTCTTCAAGATGGCACATGCAACCGTGGTCTACAAGATGGCACATTCAACCACTGTCTACAAGATGGCACATTCAACCACTGTCTACAAGATGACACATGCAACCACTGTCTACAAGATGACACATGCAACCACTGTCTACAAGATGGCACATTCAACCACTGTCTACAAGATGGCACATTCAACCACTGTCTACAAGATGGCTCATTCAACCACTGTCTACAAGATGGCATATTCAACCACTGTCTACAAGATGACACATTCAACCACTGTCTACAAGATGGCTCATTCAACCACTGTCTAGAAGATGACACATTCAACCACTGTCTACAAGATGGCACATTCAACCACTGTCTACTGTCGCCGTCTGGTTGGGCGTGTTCGTTGGTGTCGGGACTGTTAAAAGTGAACATCAATCTTTAACAGTCTTGATACTAACGGACACATTCATCCACTGTCTACAAGATGGCTCATTCAACCACTGTCTAGAAGATGGCACATTCAACCACTGTCTTCTGTCGCCGTCTGGTTGGGCGTGTTCGTTGGTGTCGGGACTGTTGAAAGTGAACATCAATCTTTGACAGTCTCGATACTAACGGACACATTTAACTACTGTCTACAAGATGGCACATTCAACCACTGTCTACTGTTGTCGTCTGGTTGGGTGAGTTCGTTGGTGTCGGGACTGTTGAAAGTGAACATCAATCTTTCACAGTCTCTATACTAACGGACACATTCAACCACTGTCTACAAGATGGCACATTCAACCACTGTCTACAAGATGGCACATTCAACCACTGTCTACAAGATGGCACATTCAACCACTGTCTACAAGATCGCACATTCAACCACTGTCTACAAGATCGCACATTCAACCACTGTCTACAAGATGGCACATTCAACCACTGTCTACAAGATGGCACATTCAACCACTGTCTTCAAGATGGCACATTCAACCACTGTCTTCAAGATGGCACATTCAACCACTGTCTACAAGATGGCACATTCAACCACTGTCTACAAGATGGCACATTCAACCACTGTCTACAAGATCGCACATTCAACCACTGTCTACAAGATGGCACATTCAACCACTGTCTACAAGATGGCACATTCAACCACTGTCTTCAAGATGGCACATTCAACCACTACGTACAAGATCGCACATTCAACCACTGTCTACAAGATGGCACGTTCAACCACTGTCTACAAGATGGCACATTCAACCACTGTCTACAAGATGGCACATTCAACCACTGTCTTCAAGATGGCGCCAGAGGGAGATCAGGTCGCTACTGGGAATAGACAGAGTATGAGTATGTCTCCTTTAATGCTTAACAATGGAATCCTTTTTCAATCCCTCGCTCTTTCCTCCAGTCATCAAACCCCTCTATATAACATATGGTCCGTCGTTTAACACCAAATATCAAAAGCACTAATCGTTTGTTGTTCTGTTGCAGATTTAATGCGAGGCTAGGACACGTTCAAGGACACCTGTTGAAGGACACCTGTTGCAGGACAACCTGGTTGGGTGCGAGGGTACCAAGGATATGTATGTGTTTATGATTTCCATTATATCCTGAGTAGCCTCTCTCCTAGCTGAGGTATTCGTCATCCCTCAAGATTCAGCGGGCAGTGAAGTCATAAGAGTCAACGACGTCATAAGATTCAGCAGACAACAAAGATTACATAACATCTGGAGACTTCTAAGAAAAATTATCAGTAATTGTTTGACATTAGTCACCAGTAACCGCTTCATAGCCAATAGTGAAATATACGAGGTTTTGGACAACTTTTGTTGTTTCTGCTATAAGAGATACATTTGAGTCTCAGGCCTTGTGTAGCTCATACAAGTAAAGTTGAAACTCTGCCTTACGTGATCATCTGACTTGGACAACTTTCTTTGTTTGTGCTTTAAGAGATGCTTGGGATACATTGAGTCTCAGGCCTTTTGTAGCTCATACAAATAAAGTTGATACTCTGCCTTACGTGGATCATCCGACTTCATCTACAGCTGCTCCGTGAACCCTTCTAGGGCGGGGCGAGTGAACGAAGATACTCTTACAATATCGAGGTTAACTCGCACTTAGCTGTGGTGACGTCAGCAAGGACTTAAGGACACCTCGGATTGGAGCTGCATATTTCATGAACATGGATCCATATTTATGTATCATTTCTAAAGCATAAAACCTATTTATTTCTCTAGATATCATGTTCAGTTTACAGACATTATGGGTCAAATTCAAACGCGAAAATGGAAGTAAACTAATGACTATCTACTTGTAAAGGTGAAAGTTTTTGGTAATAATATTTCTTCACAGTGTCACACATCAACCGGATCCATCTCTCGTTTATTCTGCGTGGCTCTGGAATCAGGTTGGTCTTACAGTAGTTCTACTTGTGAGACCGCCTCGATTCATGAGTTATTCTGAATACCTTCTCAATCGTGCGAACATATCTCGTAGGTGTGAGAAGTGTGCAGCAACGTCACAGTACAAACGTTAATGAAGGACTTTTAAAAAAAGGAAGTATTTATTTTACCAAAAACACATTTAGACATTTTTTTTGGGGGGGGGGGGGGGGGGGGGGGGGATAATTTTAAGAACATTAGCAATTTTAACAGACTGAAATTGGATGTTCCACAGGCTAGGTCGTTTTTAAATAACCGTTCTTCTGTTGCAGCTCGCCTCCTATTGGCCAGGGGACCAAGATTACGGACCGTCGTGACAGCTGTTACTGGGAGACTATAGGACTGATACACTGCGTATGGAATGTACTATCATAAAGTGTTCCGGTCTCTTTCAACCATCCTCCACTACTCAATATCACTTCCCAACAAGAACATTGTATCAGGGACATACGTAGTTACGTATCTACATTAAGAAAATTAAAAACATGTATGTTCATTACAGTAAATGATATGTTCATTGTATGTACCTGTTTTAGCCCAGAGTTTTCATTGTTCCATAATTACCCCGGAGCTCCCTATATTATTTAATATATATGATAGTTATTATTGTTGCAAGAACACAGTTGTTATTCTTCGCCATGGTCGAGTATACTCTTTCTTTGTTGATGTCCCATTTGTTCCTGAGATACATTTGAATCTCAGGACATTTAGGGCAACTACAAATGGAGGTGACACATAACTACCAGATGATGACGTCACATCTCAGCAGTGCAGAACTATATTCTACTGGTTGTGAGGCAAGATCTCTAGCGATTGTATATTATTATTCCTGGTGATAAGGCTACTTCACGCGATGTTGAGGCAAGCAAGACATTGCGATGCCTACAAGCAAATTATTAATTATCTAATAAAATCAGTATCATCATTTA
This sequence comes from Isoperla grammatica, assembly GCA_945910005.1. Taxonomy (NCBI): domain Eukaryota; kingdom Metazoa; phylum Arthropoda; class Insecta; order Plecoptera; family Perlodidae; genus Isoperla; species Isoperla grammatica. The sequence goes on from OX246750.1 coordinate 1,535,442, forward strand.
TTGTATGGTTTATCTATTTATTATTTGTGTTTTGTTTTGTTTACTGTTCACATTAGTAAATTTATTTTATCACTGGATAGGGAATTCATAAAATAAAAAATATAACGCCCCACAGTAACCTTATACGTCTGATATTGTGAGCATTAACTTCTAAGATCGTTTTTATTTATTGTTTGATAAAATATGGTGCTTTATAAAGTACCTGAATTTTTAATTGATCTTTCATTATTGTTTTGATTTAATGTGTTTTTATAAAACGAAATCAGTTGTTTGTATGTAATACAATATAATATGTATTAATTCTTCAATGAAATGAGAAGGATCCTGGATCGGGACGCTAGACTCTTAGCAGAACAGTTGACCCACTAAACTTGCTACTGATTCGGTGTGTTTGAAGATTGATACACCACAATATAACGTTCGTTTCATCCGACGGTGAACACCAGCAATTCACTCTTAGGCTCGAGTACTCCAAAGCATTTAATGTGATTTAATATTCATTAATACTTTGAGAGTACTCGATCTTAGTTGTGGCTTTCGTCGTCTCCGAAGACTCAACAGGTAGTGATAATCAATTAGGATCGTAATTAAAACTATTCATCTAATGTATGTGTAGATCATTTGATTCAGTCTGCGGTGAGACTCATCAATTAACTCTTAGGCTTGAGTACTCCGAAGCATTTAATGTGATTTGATCTTCATTAATGCTTTGTGAGTACTTAAACTTACTTGTGGCATTTATCATATTCGAAGACTCGAGGAAGTGAAGTCATTATAAACAAATATGGAGCACTTCGGCTTTTGTGACCTGGGTTATTAAAATAACAATTTAAAATCTGCCGGATTATTATGCCACAAAAAAGTAAACATACTTTTTCAATAAAGCGTGTAATGTTTGTTCTACCACTCCTAGTATATAATGCGAGATCCTTACAGAAATATTAATATTTGTGAACAGATAATTGGCGGATGACAATTATTGGTATATAGTAAACTGTTACTTATTATTATTAGGTTGTTTTATGAATATTTGTTCTCAATGTTTCACACAGCAAACGGATCCATGGCTGGTTGTTCTGCGTGGCTCCTGAATGAGGTCGGTCTGTCAGTAGTTCTACTTGTGAGATCACCTCATTCAAGAGTTACTCTGAATACCTTATCAACAGTCGGCTGAGGGACAAGAAGATAACATCGGGCCAAGTCTTCGGTATTTTAGAAAAATTTTCTCTGCTTCAGTCAAGCTTGAATATTTTAATTTCAAGAAGTTTGGAGCTTTTACTAACAGACTTGAACTTGACTCCGACACTTTAATATAGAAGAAGATTGCAGATTTTAGAATCCTTTCTTTGTACAAGCTTCAATCGTGTTTGAGATATATTTGAATTTCAAGCCGTTTGGAGCTTTTACATAGAGGGTGTTTTCACTCCGGCCGCCCTGACTGAAGTTTGCCTCAGTCACATCCCAAGGCGAATACTGGGATTACTATCTATCTACTATACTATCGACCCTCGGACATTATTTCACAACTATCCGACACCGTATACACCTAGCTATACTCTATGCAAGTTTTATACGAACAATTCTGTATTCTCCGCATATTGTCCTTGATAGGGATATAATATAACACAAAAATGAAGAAAATCACATTCTGTGATGGGCAGTAAATGATGAGTATGTTATCGTGTGTTTCAGATCGAACTGGATACCTGAAAATCACTTTCTTTGTTAAAGCTTCGGGCGAGCTTGAGAACTATTTGACTTTCAAGCCGTTTGGAGCTTTAACATAGCGGGTGTTTTTACTTCTGACTCTGCGATTACAAGAAGTCTTCGATATTTCGTAAACCTTTCTTTGTGGAAGCGTCAATCTCCGCTTGAGTTACATTTACATTTCAAGCAGTTTGGCGCTTTTGCATAGAGGGTGTTTCAACTCCGGCCATCGGCAGCCTTGACTGAGGTTTTTCCGAGCGTTTCCTCAGTCACATCCCAAGGCGAATGCTGGGATTACTATCTATCTACTATCCACTATACTATTCAATGTATATTATGGGGTCTTTTTTAAGTAACCGTTCTCCTGTTGCAGCTCGCCTCCTATTGGCCTGGGGAACAAGATGACGGACCGTCGTGACAGCTGTTACTGGGAGACTATAGGACTGATACACTGCGTATGGAATGTGCTATCATATAGTTCTCCGGTCACTTTCAACCAACCTACTCTACTCAACATCACTTCTCAACAAGAACATTTTATCAGGGACATACGTACTTATGTATCTACATTTAGAAAATTAAAAACATATTTGTTCATTACAGTAAATGTTAACTGTCCTGTTTCAGCCCCAAGTTTTCATCGTCCCATAATTACTCCGGAGCTCCCTATATTATTTAATATCATAATTATTATTGTTGCAAGAACACAGTAGTTATTCTTCGTCATTGTCGAATATACTCTTTCTTTGTTGATGTCCCATATGTTCCTGAGATATATTTGAATCTCAGGACATTTAGGGCAACTACAAATGGAGGTGACACATAACTACCAGATGATGACGTCACATCTCAGCAGTGCAGAACTATATTCTACTGGTTGTGAGGCAAGATCTCTAGCGATTGTGTTATTATTCCTGGTGAGAAGGACAATACGCTAAGGCTACTTCACGCGATGTTGAGGCACAGCAAGACATTGTGATGCCTACAAGCAAATTAAGTATTATCAAATAAAATCAGTATAATCATTTATTGTATGGTTTATGTATTTATAATTTATGTTTTGTTCTGTTTATTGTCCACATTTGTAAATAAATTTTGTTACTGGATAGGGATATCATAAAATAAAATATAAAACGCCCCACAATAACATTATACGTTTGATATTATGAACATTAACTTTTAAGAACGTTTTTAATTATTATTTGATAAATATGTTGCTTTATAAAGAAACTGAATTTTTGAAGTGATATTTCATTATTGTTTTGATTTAATGTGTTTTTATGTAACGGCTGGTCCACACAGGTTTTTAAGACATACGATTTAAGGTTTAACGCGTAGTCGTAAAGTTGGATCATAGGAAACACGTACTGGCGTTCACACAAAGTTTTAGTTTTAAGACGTTGTTTTCATTGTCAACGTCCTAAAACCTTATGCATTATGTCTTAAAAATCTGTGTGGACCAGCCTTAACGAAATCAGTTGTATGTACTACAATATAATATTATGTATAAGTTATTCAATGAAATGAGAAGGATCCTGGATCGGGACGCAATACTCTTAGCAGAACCGTTTACCCACTAAACTTGCTACTGATTCGGTGTGTTTAAAGATTGATGCACCACAACATAACGTTTGTTTCAGCCGACCGTGAACACAAGCAATTCACTCTTAGGCTCGAGTACTCCAAAGCATTTAATGTGATTTAATATTCATTAATACTTTGAGAGTACTCGATCTTAGTTGTGGCTTTCGTCGTCTCCGAAGACTCAACTGGTAGTGATATTAATCATTAGCATAGACTAGGATCGTAATTAAAACTATTCATCTAATGTTTGTGTAGAACATTTGATTCAGTCTGCGGTGAGACTCATCAATTAACTCTTAGGCTTGAGTACTCCGAAGCATTTAATGTGATTTGATATTCATTAATGCTTTGTGAGTACTTAAACTTAGTTGTGGCATTTATCATATTCGAAGACTCAAGGAAGTGAAGTCATTATAAACAAATATGGAGCACTTCGGCTTTTGTGACCTGGGTTATTAAAATTAAAATAAAAAATCTGTCGTGTTATTATGCCACAAAAAAGTATACATACTTTTTCTATAAAGCGTGTAATGTTTGTTCTACCACTCCTAGTTTAAGGTCCTCCTTTGTAAATCAGTTTTTATAACTGAATAGGATAGACATTAAATAAATAAATAAATCCTTATAGAAATATTAATGTTTGTGAACAGATAATTGGTGGATGGCAATCATTGGTATAGAGTAAACTGTTACTTACTATTATTAGGTTGTTTTTATGAATATTTGTGCTCAATGTTTCCCACAGCAAACGGATCCATGGCTGGTTGTTCTGCGTGGCTCCTGAATAAGGTCGGTCTGACAGTAGCTCTACTTGTGAGATCACCTCATTCAAGAGTTACTCTGAATACCTTATCAACAGTCGGCCGAGTGACAAGAAGATAACATCGGGCCAAGTCTTCGGTATTTTAGAAAAGCTTTCTCTGCTTCAATCGAGCTTGAATATTTTCATTTCGAGAAGTTTGGAGCTTTTACTCACAGACTTGACTTTGACTCCGACACTTTAATATAGAAGAAGATTGCAGATTTTAGAAACCTTTCTTTGTACAAGCTTCAATCGTGTTTGAGATATATTTGAATTTCAAGAAGTTTGGAGCTTTTGCATGGAGGGTGTTTTTACTCCGGCCGCCCTGACTGAAGTTTGCCTCAGTCACATCCCAAGGCGAATACTGGGATTACTATCTACTATACTATCGACCCTCGGACATTATTTCACAACTATCCGACACCGTATACACCTAGATATACTCTATGCAAGTTTCATACGAACAATTCTGTATTCTCCGCATATTAAGGGATATAATATAACACAAAAATGAAGAAAATCACATCCTCTGATGGGCAGTATATCTGAGTATGTTATCGTGTGTTTCAGATCGAACTGGATACCTGAAAATCACTTTCTTTGTTAAAGCTTCGGGCGAGCTTGAGAACTATTTGACTTTCAAGCCGTTTGGAGCTTTAACATAGCGGGTGTTTTTACTTCTGACTGCGATTACAAGAAGTCTTCGATATTTCGTAAACCTTTCTTTGTGTAAGCGTCAATCACCGCTTGAGTTACATTTACATTTCATACAAGCAGTTTGGCGCTTTTGCATAGAGGGTGTTTTTACTCCGGCTATCAGCAGCCCTGACTGAGGTTTTTCCAGCGTTTCCTCAGTCACATCCCAAGGCGAATGCTGGGATTACTATCCATGTACTATCCACTATACTATTCAATGTATATTATGGGATCGTTTTTAAATAACCGTTCTTCTGTTGCAGCTCGCCTCCTATTGGCCAGGGGACCAAGATGGCGGACCAAGATACCCTGCGTATGGAATGTGCTATCATATAGTTCTCCGGTCACTTTCAACCAACCTACTCTACTCAACATCACTTCTCAACAACAACATTTTATCAGGGACATACGTAGTTATGTATCTACATTTAGAAAATTAAAAACATGTATGTTCATTACAGTAAATGTTAACTGTCCTGTTTTAGCCCAGAGTTTTCATTGTCCCATAATTACCCCGGAGGTCTCTATATTATTTAATATATATAATAATTATTATTGTTGCAAGAACACAGTAGTTATTCTTCGCCATTGTCGAGTATACTCTTTCTTTGTTGATGTCCCATATGTTCCTGAGATACATTTGAATCTCAGGACATTTAGGGCAACTACAAATGGAGGTGACACATAACTACCAGATGATGACGTCACATCTCAGCAGTGCAGAACTATATTCTACTGGTTGTGAGGCAAGATCTCTAGCGATTGTGTTATTATTCCTGGTGAGAAGGACGACACGTTAATACGCTAAGGCTACATCATGCGATGTTAAGGCACAACAATACATTGTGATGCCTACAAGCAAATTAAGTATTATTAAATAAAATCAGTATCATCATTTATTGTGTGGTGTATCTATTTTTTATTTGTGTTTTGTTTTGTTTATTGTTCACATTTGTTAATAAATTTTGTCACGTGACAGGGATATCATGAAATAAAATATACCAGGTTATACGTTTGATATTATGATTTATGAGCAATAACTTTTAAGAACGTTTTTAATTATTATTTGATAAATATGTTGCTTTATAAAGAAACTTGAATTTTTGAATTGATCTTTCATTATTGTTTTGATTTAATGTGTGTTAATGTAACGAACTAGTTGTATGTACTACAATGTAATATGTATTAGTCAATGAAATGAGAAGAATCCCTGATGGGGACGCAAGACTCTTAGCAGAACCGTTTAAACACTAAACTTACTACTGATTCGGTGTGTTTGAAGATTGAAGCACCACAATATAACGTTCGTTTCATCCGACGGTGAACACAAGCAATTCACTCTTAGGCTCGAGTACTCCAAAGCATTTAATGTGATTTAATATTCATTAATACTTTGAGATTACTTAAACTTAGTTGTGGCATTTATCATATTCGAAGACTCGAGGAAGTGAAGTCATTATAAACAAATATGTAACACTTTGGCTTTCGTGACCTGGGTTATTAAGTTAAAATTAAAAATCTGTCGGGTTATTATGCCACAAAAAAGTATACCTACTTTTTCTATAAAGCGTGTGATGTTTGTTCTACCATCCCTAGTGTATAATGCGAGATCCTTACAGAAATATTAATATTTGTGAACAGATAATTGGCGGATGACAATTATTGGTATAGAGTAAACTGTTACTTATTATTATTAGGTTGATGTTATGAATATTTGTTCTCAATGTTTCACACAGCAAACGGATCCATGGCTGGTTGTTCTGCGTGGCTCCTGAATGAGGTCAGTCTGACAGTAGTTCTACTTGTGAGATCACCTCATTCAAGAGTTACTCTGAATACCTTATCAACAGTCGGCTGAGTGACAAGAAGATAACAACAGGCCAAGTCTTCGGTATTTTAGAAAAGCTTTCTCTGCTTCAGTCTAGCTTGAATATTTTAATTTCAAGAAGTTTGGAGCTTTTACTCACAGACTTGACTTTGACTCCGACACTTTAATATAGAAGAAGATTGCAGATTTTAGAAACCTTTCTTTGTACAAGCTTCAATCGTGTTTGAGATATATTTGAATTTCAAGCCGTTTGGAGCTTTTACATAGAGGGTGTTTTCACTCCGGCCGCCCTGACTGAAGTTTTCCTCAGTCACATCGAATGCTGGGATTACTATCTACTATACTATCAGCCCCTTGGATATTATTTCACAACTGCGGACACCCTATTCGCCTAGCTATACTCTATGCAGTTTTCATACGAACAATTCATTGTATTCTCCTTATATTGTACCTTGATTGCGATATATAATTATAAAAAAATTAAAAAATAACAACCATGGATTTTGTTACAAGCAGATGTGTAAGTCGTAACAGGTCCTAGGCTAGCATCAGAGATTAGCACGCGTCTAGTTACGATGGGTACGTTGTTATCAGCACTTGGCTATAACCTTGACTGTGGTTGGACTATGAAGACAGCAAAGAAGCTACGGTCATGAGGCGGTGATGTGGTTAGTGTTTCTTGCAGTGAATACGAATCATGTTGGCAACACCAACTCATCACTTCTTTGTGTCCACTCTCAACTGACTCAGCTTCTGATCTACCTCGAGGACCAAGGACGACGTGCCAGTGGCGTAGCCAGGATTAGGGGTCTAGCTAGGGGGGAGAGGAAACTTCAAGGGGCCGCAGAATATTACTGTTTATAAATAAATTTTAAATGCAAGAGCGACATTAGGGGTTGTAGTGTATAGTGTAACTTGTCGATTCTGGAATGTTGAGCTGCTGATATATTTTACTGACCATTTGTGCCGGGTCAGTCCAGTTCAAACTGCTTTCGTTATTGTATTTAGTTATTAATTTTATTCTTTTTTAAAAACTGTGTTTATTTCTAAATTTACACAAGTACATTACATCGTACATGTATGAATGTACTAAAAGTAAGACATGATTTGTAATGTATTCGCATGCTATACAATAGGGGGTTGTCTAGAACCTCAGGCCTTGTGGTGTCATGGAGTGTTATAGAAACCTGCAAGTATTACTAATTGAAGGTAGTTATATCAGCCAAGCCTGGGATGTTGTGAAACACATATTTCTCTGTAGAAGTTTCAACAGTTCTTGAGACACTTTTGGCTGTCAAGTCTCTTGGATCTTCTACAAAGAGAGGCGTCTCTGACTACGAGATGGCATCTATGGCATATATGGATGTATTTCATAGTATAATATTGATAATCCTGACATATACTAAAGCCGTGACTCCCACGGACGGGGTAAAAATCATAAACAGAACTTGACATAAAAATGATTCAATTTTACGTACGTAGCTTATTATTGTTACACGCGTTGTATTATTGATGCTGCTATGAAATACGTGAGGTTTCTACGGGTAGTATAAATAGAGTATAAACTAGGTTTAAATATAAATGTCTTGTGTGTCGAAGGTCTTCTTATATCACAAGGAACTAGCTGCCATGAGCGATGGCCTTAAACAACATTCATTTGTTATGGCACTAATAGTTCCCGAGATATATTTGAGTCTAGGAACTGTGAGTGCCAGTACAAATGATTGTCATACGTACTGGAACTAACTGCTATGAAGAAGTGGCCTGCAGTGGCCTCGAACAACATTCATTTGTTATGGCACTAATAGTTCCCGAGATATATTTGAGTCTAGGAACTGTGAGTGCCAGTACACATGATTGTCATACGTACTGGAACTAGCTGCTATGAAGAAGTGGCCTGCAGTGGCCTCGAACAACATTCATTTGTTATGGCACTAATAGTTCCCGAGATATATTTGAGTCTAGGAACTGTGAGTGCCAGTCCAAATGATTGTCATACGAACTGGAACTAGCTGCTATGAAGAAGTGGCCTGCAGTGGCCTTGAACAACATTCATTTGTTATGGCACTAATAGTTCCCGAGATATATTTGAGTCTAGGAACTGTGAGTGCCAGTACAAATGATTGTCATACGTACTGGAACTAGCTGCTATGAAGAAGTGGCCTGCAGTGGCCTTGAACAACATTCATTTGTTATGGCACTAATAGTTCCCGAGATATATTTGAGTCTAGGAACTGTGTTTGCCAGTACACATGATTGTCATACGTACTGGAACTAGATGCCATGTGGAAGTGGCCTGCACGGCCTCGAACAACATTCATTTGTTATGGCACTAATAGTTCCCTTCGGTTGTCTCCTGGTTGTTTGTGTCTGTCGGTGTAGAGGCTGTTGGAAGTGACATGAATCTTTCACAGCCTCTATGATGACAAACACATTAAACCACCTCCCTCGAGATCACCTCTACGTCACCAGTAGATCAACAGGTAGCTACCTGGAATAGGAGGACAGCATCGTTGGTGATAAGTTTGTTCATGATTGTAAAGTGTTACCATATTATTATTACATGTATTATGTATACTCGTCAGGGACCTAAGTGACTATATGGAAGTCGTAAGAGGCGAAAATCAGATCCCCCCTTCCCCTTTCCTTTTTAATCCCCCTAACCTCTTTGAATAGCGGTTCTCCTACTGGTCCCCTTCCTGAAATGACCTACCCACTCGACATCATAGTACGACCTATCCACTCGACATCATAGTACGACCTACCCACTCGACATCACAGTACGACCTATCCACTCGACATCATAGTACGACCTACCCACTTGACATCACAGTACGACCTACCCACTCGACATCATAGTACGACCTACCCACTCGACATCACAGTACGACCTATCCACTCGACATCACAGTACGACCTACCCACTCGACATCATAGTACGACCTATCCACTCGACATCATAGTACGACCTACCCACACGACATCATAGTACGACCTACCCACTCGACATCATAGTACGACCTACCCACACGACATCATAGTACGACCTACCCACTCGACATCATAGTACGACCTACCCACTCGACATCATAGTACGACCTACCCACACGACATCATAGTACGACCTACCCACTCGACATCATAGTACGACCTACCCACACGACATCATAGTACGACCTACCCACTCGACATCATAGTACGAACTACCCACTCGACATCATAGTACGACCTACCCACTCGACATCATAGTACGACCTACCCACTCGACATCATAGTACGACCTACCCACACGACATCATAGTACGACCTACCCACTCGACATCATAGTACGACCTACCCACACGACATCATAGTACGACCTACCCACACGACATCATAGTACGACCTACCCACTCGACATCATAGTACGACCTACCCACTCGACATCATAGTACGACCTACCCACACGACATCATAGTACGACCTACCCACTCGACATCATAGTACGACCTACCCACACGACATCATAGTACGACCTACCCACTCGACATCATAGTACGAACTACCCACTCGACATCATAGTACGACCTACCCACTCGACATCATATACGACCTATCCACTCGACATCATAGTACGACCTACCCACTCGACATCATAGTACGACCTAACGGTGAAGTACGTTTAACGTTTATTACCATCTAATTGTTTTGTTTTGTTCTGTTGCAGATTTAGTGCGAGGCTAGGACACGCTTCAAGGTCACGGACACGCTTCAAGGCCACGCTTTAAGGACACGCTTCAAGGACACGGACAAGCTTCAAGGACAAGCTTCAAGGTCACGCTTCAAGGACACTGTCGCTGCGCGTAAGACACCGAAGATGAGCGAAGACCCATACCGGACAAAGAAAATTATGCTGCTCCATACATTTACTTATTTTTTAGTACTACTAAAGTACTACTAAATAATCTGCTGTTATCACTTAATCTACAATGTCTTACCTGCGTCCAAGAACGAAGCTACCTCGGGCATGTGTGGTTGATGGGGTTACTGAGGTATACGTTGTTTTTATATCATGTTTACGTTAGTAGCTCCTCAATTACATTTGTCCGCTGTCAACTCAGCTATCGGAACAACCTCAAGACGGATATGACGGTAGCTAGAGTACAACTGTTGCATTTTACCAAGGTCCATTTGATCTCCGCCTAGCGGAGGTTCGTCGAGTCGAACTCCCAAGAGTTTTGACGAGCCTCCGCTAGGCGGAGATCAAGTGGACCCACCATTAAATAAAATAAATAGATTCACATTTATTTATTTTATTTAATGCATGTTGGATGACCACACTGGTCGAGCGTACTAATCAATAACACAATACGTATTTTATAAAAGACTATTGATCTATTAAAATTAATATTTCATCTTTAGGGGACAAGGCAGATACTGTGTGAGGCTGAGGCCCGTTTTCTGTCCGCTTTCTGAACTACATTTCTGTAAATATTGTTGAACAGAAAAATAAATAAGAATAATAATAATCTATGAGACAAAATGAGACCGGTACATTGTCAACGTATATACCAAGCAGATGCTACACGAAGTCAACGCCACTACGAGTCATCTCAGCGAGCCATTTGGTTGTGTGTGTTTGTTGGCGTCGGGTTGTGTCAAGTGAACATGAATCTTTAACCTCTCCTCACCAACAGACACATTCAACCACATTCATCATCGTCTGGAGAGCAGCAACATCAACGTACTGCATCACGGTAGCTACTGTGAATAGAAGCTATTATGTTGGTAATCAACCAAGAGACTAAATTAACTTTTTACAGCCTAATTAGAGTCTACTGTGTTCATGTATTTTTTGTAATTTTGTTCTAGAAACACCAATTGTTTATTTCGTCTGGTCCCTGGATGACTCTGCCAGTCGTACGAGGTGACGAAATGAGATCCTTCCCTCATTTCAACCGACCCCCGACAACATAGACCAACCGTTGAATACGTCGTTAAACGTTAAGTAATCTTTATCATCTAATTGTTTTGTTATGTTGCAAATTTATTACGCGTAGGCTAATACTAGTTTGGTATTCTGTTTCAGATTGAACTGTCGGCACAAACACGTTTGTTGGACCCAAACAACACCAGATATTGTAGCGAACCCTTTTTGCCTTGAGTATGTTATATTGTCTAATGTGTCTGTGATATTCATTGAGCAATTTAATGTATTCAAGGTTATCTGGGACATTCCTCGACGACGCCGGCTCAAGAGGGGTCAGAAGAAGAAGAAGACAACACGAACCTTCTGGGGCCTCATTCCTGTACATTTTTATTTTTTTTTAACTCTTCTTAACTCTCGCTAACCCCATGTTAAAATGACTCCGGGGTTAACTCCTACACAGGCTTCCCTAAATAATTCGGAGGCAAATATGACCCGGTCTGATAGTAGGGTTAAGAAGAGTTATCTCAACAATACTTTGAAATGCCGCCATTTTGTCAATGCCCGTGTGTATAGTTTGACAAATGTCACATTTTAATTCTTTATTGAGGATATCCTATTTCATGGATACGTTACTTTATGTGTTTATTGAAGTTTATAAACAATTTTTTGTATTTATTCTACACTATTTAGGTCCTACATATCCAAATATGTAGTTTTATTGAGTATCTTGTCGACGTTTTGAGGTTATTGGACTGTTTTTGTTTGTTATTGTTTTTATTTTGTCTTCTTTTTTCAACAATGCTTTCCTTCAATCGGCGCCTCAATTGCTGACTCCTGATTGGCTATTGGCTAACACCGGGGTTAACTTTGCTAATGTACTGGAATGAGGCCCAGCACGTCGACGTGTTTCTTTATGATCTTGGTATCTTTCTTTCCAAGGTCTACTAGATCTCCGTCTAGCTGAGGCCAAGTAGGCCTTGATATCCTTCATCCCAAAGACTCAACAGTCAGTGCCCAATGCCGGTAAAATAGTATTAGTGAGAAGGTTATATTATTAGTTTTTTTTTTATTAATAATAAGGTTGATTGGGTTGATAAGTCATTTGATTGTATATAGATGATGATGATGACATCGAGTATAAATTCATAACAAGATTACAGTGCGATTTCTCTATATTATTAAGTTTCACATTTACACAAAAATGTACAGAAAATCGAGTATTCCCGGTTGCCGGTGCGGATGCGGTTTTGGCCTCGCGGATGCGGTTTGAGTTTTAACGTGGCGGTTGCGGATTACATATTTCTGATCCGCGAAGGGCCCTTCAAATGAAGCGTGTTGAGTACGGGGTCTTCACGATACACATTTCGACGTGGATTGTGTTCTAATCGTGAAAGGAAACGTTTCAAAATCTTCAAATGAAACCCGCAACGATCAGATAGGAGTGTCCAGCATATCCTTGCGGTCTCCTCTTGAACGCGTTAGTATAATGATCGTACTTTGACGCAAAACTAAATTGTAACATTTCGTTTTATGGGTATCACTTTCTTCGTAATTGTAATCTTTATAGCATATATTAAACCCGCTAAAATCCGTTTGGTGTAAGATTTAGAAAATTAGCTTTTAAGAGGACACTATACAATAAAAAAATTGGAAATTTAACAAACATAACCGATCAACCTGAAATTTTGTACACACATACATTAACACTTTGGTATTGCGGATTAATTTTTTAAAATTATTTGTCCCTTTTTCGACCATTTTTTAGCGCTTTCTTTTGTAATTTTCATTTTTTCTGGACGGAATGGAAATTTTGTTTATAATGTGTATCCTCATCTTCATTCTTTGCAATACAGTATTAAACATTTGAAATTTTTGGTATTTATGTTTTTGTAACTAATTCGATGCTGTAAATGCCCCAGTGTGGTATTAATATTAATTATTGAACACGAAATGCATGCTTGGTATTTATTAACATTCTAGAATAACATGTACACGGCGTTTTCCCGAGCAATGTCAACAACATAGCCAATGGGTGTTCAGTACCCTCTATGAGACAACCTCCTCACTACTAGCATATTACCAACCTTGGGCAGTGACGTCATGAGACAAGTACGACAAGATTCGGTATTTTTAATTGCTACAGGAGCCCGATTCTCTAAATCTGTGGTAAATTTCTCACCGGTTTCTGTCGTTACGGAAGGCGAATGGATGGCTGTGATTGGGTCACAGCCTTCTCATAACGACCAAAACCGGTGATCACCTTATCGTTGACCATAGAGAATCAGGGCCCAGTTTAGTAGAGATATTGATGTGTTTTTGTTCGATGTTTTAAGACCAATTTGACTGCTCAAAGGGTTTGTGAATGATTTGGAACCTCGAAAGGTTCCTTACCTGTAGACATATTTAATATTCTCTGGTATATAATCGAACTCGGGGCTTTTAGAACATACATAAAGAGCGAGTACGTATATCTAGACGCTACTACACAATATTATGAGAAGAATTGTTGCTCATCAAAAAATGGACGAGGCTATTTAAAATGAAGCTGTTTATTAATGTAATTGCATTATTGTTTACTGTTGTGTTGTGTATATTTGTTCATATAATTGAAACAATTCAAAGAAATTGAATACAAAATTAATAATACTCCAAATCGTGTAATACTGGAACATAATATTGTGCCAATATTCCTTGGCACCTCATTGTAGGGTATATTATTGTACCCACATATTGCAAACTGCTTGGTATTGTATCTTGTTTCAAGGGAAGTTGCTGATATGGTGTCAACTCTTAGGGCGTATGTGGGTGATGCGGCTACTGCCAAATACAAAGTGATATAAAGCTTGTCTTTGGAAGTAGTTCATCGCTCACATTTGTCCACTGACAACTAGACATCGCCTGCCAGATGTCACACGAGAACCAACACTTGCCTCTCCTGTTGGACAAACCACTTTGACGCATTCTGGTGGCAAGAAAATAAACTACTATGAGGAGGAGTTTACCTGTCAATTGTTCATTGTTGTTTTATTGTAAAATCATCAATGGCGCAGATGAGGAGGTTGCTTAGCAGCGCTATCTATGTGTTGGTGAGTCCTCATATTGAGGACTCACTTTTGGTTACAATTACAATACAAGAAAGCTAGCTACTATGAGGACGTGACCTGCAATGATATCAAACAACATTTATTTGTTTTGACACCAAAAGGCCTCGAGATACATTTGAGTCTCGGGTCTCTTAGTGTCAATACAAATGATTGTACAATGCGCACACCAACTGGGTACAACGGTAGATGGCAACAGAGCACCCATTATCCCACGTATTTGTACTGTTAGTCGTGGGTGGCGATGGTATTAGGATCTTCGTACGCTGTTGTCTTTCTCGCATGCTTATTGTTGTCTTTCTCGCATGCTTATTGTTTTCTTGCCGCTGTTGTCTTTGTCGCATGCTTATTGTTGTCTCTCTCGCATGCTTGTTGTCTTGCCGCTGTTGTCTTTCTCGCATGCTTATTGTTTTCTTGCCGCTGTTGTCCTTCTCGCATGCTTATTGTTGTCTTTCTAGCATGCTTGTTGTTGTCTTTCTCGCATGCTTATTGTTTTCTTGCCGCTGTTGTCTTTCTCGCATGCTTATTGTTGTCTTTCTCGCATGCTTGTTGTTGTCTTTCTCGCATGCTTATTGTTTTCTTGCCGCTGTTGTCTTTCTCGCATGCTTGTTGTTGTCTTTCTCGCATGCTTATTGTTTTCTTGCCGCTGTTTTCTTTCTCGCATGCTTATTGTTGTCTTTCTCGCATGTTTATTGTTGTCTTGCCGCTGTTGTCTTTCTCGCATGCTTATTGTTGTCTTTCTCGCATGCTTATTGTTGTCTTGCCGCTGCTGTCTTTCTCGCATGCTAATTGTTGTCTTGCCGCTGCTGTCTTTCTCGCATGCTTATTGTTATCTTGCCGAGCCTATTCTCTTAGTGAAGAAGTGTAATGGTTGCATTGATGAGAGAGCTCGGAGCTACTCGGAGTGTGAGAGTCAAGGGGTGTGTGAGTCAACCCCGCTTATCTCATGTATGCGGGACTAATAGGGGTCTTGACACGGGGCATGTGCAGGTGATAGGGCTACTGCCATAAACAGTGTAATGCTAAGCATGTTGGGTCTTGACACGGGGCATGTTCGGGTGATAGGGCTACTGCCATAAACAGTGTAATGCTAAGCATGTTGGGTCTTGACACGGGGCATGTGCGGGGTATAGGGCTACTGCCATAAACAGTGTAATGCTAAGCATGTTGGGTCTTGACACGGGGCATGTGCGGGTGATAGGGCTACTGCCATAAACAGTGTAATGCTAAGCATGTTGGGTCTTGACACGGGGCATGTGCGGGTGATAGGGCTACTGCCATAAACAGTGTAATGCTAAGCATGTTGGGTCTTTACACTTGGGGTATGTGCGGGTGATAGGGCTACTGCCATAAGCAGTGTTAATGCAAAGCATGTTGGGGCATGTGCGGGTGATAGGGCTACTGCCATAAGCAGTGTTAATGCAAAGCATGTTGGGGCATGTGCGGGTGATAGGGCTACTGCCATAAACAGTGTAATGCAAAGCATGTTGGGGCATGTGCGGGTGATAGGGCTACTGCCATAAACAGTGTAATGCAAAGCATGTTGGGGCATGTGCGGGTGATAGGGCTACTGCCATAAACAGTGTAATGCAAAGCATGTTGGGGCATGTGCGGGTGATAGGGCTACTGCCACAAACAGTGTAATGCTAAGCATGTTGGGTCTTGACACGGGGCATGTGCGGGTGATAGGGCTACTGCCACAAACAGTGTAATGCTAAGCATGTTGGGTCTTGACACGGGGCATGTGCGGGTGATAGGGCTACTATAAACAGTGTAATGCTAAGCATGTTGGGTCTTTACACTTGGGGTATGTGCGGGTGATAGGGCTACTGCCATAAACAGTGTAATGCTAAGCATGTTGGGTCTTTACACTTGGGGCATGTGCGGGTGATAGGGCTACTGCCACAAACAGTGTAATGCTAAGCATGTTGGGTCTTGACACGGGGCATGTGCGGGTGATAGGGCTACTGCCATAAACAGTGTAATGCTAAGCATGTTGGGTCTTGACACGGGGCATGTGCGGGTGATAGGGCTACTGCCATAAACAGTGTAATGCTAAGCATGTTGGGGCTGTGCGGGTGATAGGGCTACTGCCATAAACAGTGTAATGCTAAGTATGTTTTTGGAAGTAACCCATCTCTCACATTTGTCCACTACCAACTGAGTCAGTTTCTAGATTTCAGTCTGAGAATAGGCATCACTTGCAGCGACTGTCAGATCAAGAGTTACCAGGATCAAGATGCGCTAAGGACGTGGATGGTTCCAGGATCAAGATGCTCTAAGAACCCTCTGGCCTCGGATGATACCGAGAGACATTTATTTGTTATGTCCCTAAAGGTCCTCGAGATATATTTAAGTCTCGTGGCTTTTAGTGTCATTACAAATGACTGTCACACACACAACAATGTGGAACATTGGCAGATGTCAAATAGAAGCTGTCATGATGCTGCAATACAATGTCTATTTTGTGTGATTGTATTTATATTGTATTTATTGTGGTGTTGTAATGATTGTATCGTGTATTACTGTGGTAATCTACTCTCGTCGTCTGGTTGGGTGTGTTCGTTGGTGTCGGGACTGTTGAAAGTGAACATCAATCTTTAACAGTCTCGATTCTAACGGACACATTCAACCACTGTCTACAAGATGGCGCATTCAACCACTGTCTACAAGATGGCACATTCAACCACTGTCTACAAGATGGCACATTCAACCACTGTCTACTCTCGTTGTCTGGTTGGGTGTGTTCGTTGGTGTCGGGACTGTTGAAAGTGAACATCAATCTTTAACAGTCTCGATTCTAACGGACACATTCAACCACTGTCTACAAGATGGCGCATTCAACCACTGTCTACAAGATGGCACATTCAACCACTATCTACTGTCGTTGTCAGGTTGGGTGTGTTCGTTGGTGTCGGGACTGTTGAAAGTGAACATCAATCTTTAACAGTCTCGATTCTAACGGACACATTCAACCACTGTCTACAAGATGGCGCATTCAACCACTGTCTACAAGATGGCACATTCAACCACTGTCTACAAGATGGCACATTCAACCACTGTCTACTCTCGTTGTCTGGTTGGGTGTGTTCGTTGGTGTCGGGACTGTTTAAAGTGAACATCAATCTTTTACACTGTCGGTACTAACGGACACATTCAACCACTGTCTACAAGATGGCGCATTCAACCACTGTCTACAAGATGGCACATTCAACCACTATCTACTGTCGTTGTCAGGTTGGGTGTGTTCGTTGGTGTCGGGACTTTTTAAAGTGAACATCAATCTTTAAAATCTCGATACTAACGGACACATTCAACCACTGTCTACAAGATGGCGCATTCAACCACTGTCTACAAGATGGCACATTCAACCACTATCTACTGTCGTTGTCAGGTTGGGTGTGTTCGTTGGTGTCGGGACTTTTTAAAGTGAACATCAATCTTTAAAATCTCGATACTAACGGACACATTCAACCACTGTCTACAAGATGGCGCATTCAACCACTGTCTACAAGATGGCACATTCAACCACTATCTACTGTCGTTGTCAGGTTGGGTGTGTTCGTTGGTGTCGGGACTTTTTAAAGTGAACATCAATCTTTAAAACTCTCGTTGCTAACGGACACATTCAACCACTGTCTACAAGATGGCACATTCAACCACGGTCTACAAGATGGCGCATTCAACCACTGTCTACAAGATGGCACATTCAACCACTGTCTTTAAGATGGCACATTCAACCACTGTCTACAAGATGGCACATTCAACCACTGTCAACAAGATGGCACATTCAACCACTGTCTACAAGATGGCACATTCAACCACTGTCTACAAGATGGCACATTCAACCACTGTCAACAAGATGGCACATTCAACCACTGTCTACAAGATGGCACATTCAACCACTGTCTACAAGATGGCACATTCAACCACTGTCTTCAAGATGGCACATTCAACCACTGTCTTCAAGATGGCACATTCAACCACTGTCTTCAAGATGGCGCCAGAGGGAGATCAGGTCGCTACTGGGAATAGACAGAGTATGTCGGTAGTTCAACAAAGACAGACATTAACTGTTACAACTAAGTTACATCATTTGCGATAATAGTCTTAAGGTTTATTCTTGTAATTATATTTCTTCTGTAAACACTTGTTTTTCATGGCAGCGAAAGACGTGCTAGTCGTAAAAGGTGACGGAATGAGATTCTTCCCTTTTCTACTTCCTCCTCTAATGCTTTTCAATGTAATCCTTTTTTAATCCCTCGCTCTTTCCTCCAGTCATCAAACCCCTCTATATAACATATGGCCTAATGGTTTAGTCCGTCGTTAAACACCACATATCAAAAGCACTAATCGTTTGTTGTTCTGTTGCAGATGTAATGCGAGGCTAGGACACGTTCAAGGACACCTGTTGAAAGACACCTGTTGAAGGACACCTGTTGAAGGACACCTGTTCAAGGACACCTGTTGAAGGACAACCTGGTTGGGTGCGAGGGTACCAAGGATATGTATGTGTTTATGATTTTCATTATATCCTGAGTAGCCTCTCCCCTAGCTGAGGTATTCGTCATCCCTCAAGATTCAGCAACCAGTGACGTCATAAGAGTCAACGACGTCATAAGATTCAGCAGACAACAAAGATTACATAACATCTGGAGACTTCTAAGAAAAATTATCAGTAATTGTTTGACATTAGTCACCAGTCACCTCTTCATAGCCAATAGTGAAATATACGAGGTTTTGGACAACTTTCGTTGTTTGTGCTATAAGAGATACATTTGAGTCTCAGGCCTTGTGTAGCTCATACAAGTAAAGTTGAAACTCTGCCTTACGTGATCATCTGACTTGGACAACTTTCTTTGTTTGTGCTATAAGAGATGCTTGGGATACATTTGTGAGTCTCAGGCCTTTTGTAGCTCATACAAATAAAGTTGATACTCTGCCTTACGTGGATCATCCGACTTCATCTACAGCTGCTCCGTGAACCCTTCTAGGGCGGGGCGAGTGAACGAAGATACTCTTACAATATCGAGGTTAACTGGCACTTAGCTGTGGTGACGTCAGCATGGACATAAGGACACCTCAGATTGGAGCTGCATATATCATGAACATGGATCCATATTTGTGTATTATTTCTAAAGCATAAAACCTATTTATTTCTCTAGATGTTCAGTTTACAGACATTATGGGTCAAATTCAAACGCGAAAATGGAAGTAAACTAATGACTATCTACTTGTAAAGGTGAAAGTTTTTGGTAATAATATTTCTTCACAGTGTCACGCATCCAACGGATCCATCTCTGGTTTATTCTGCGTGGCTCTGGAATCAGGTCGGTCTTACAGTAGTTCTACTTGTGTGACCGCCTCGATTCAAGAGTTATTCTGAATACCTTCTCAATCATGTGAACATATCTCACAGGTGTGAGAAGTGTGCAGCAACGTCACAGTACATAGGTTAATGAAGGACTTTTAATAAAGGAAGTATTTATTTTACCAAAAATGCATTTAGACGACGACATATTTTATATATTTTGTGTGTGGATAATTTGAAAAACATAAGCAATTTTTACAGGCCGAAATTGGATGTTCCACAGGCTAGGTCGTTTTTAAATAACCGTTCTTCTGTTGCAGCTCGCCTCCTATTGGCCAGGGGACCAAGATGGCGAACCGTCGTGACAGCTGTTACTGGGAGACTATAGGACTGATACCCTGCGTATGGAATGTACTATCATATAGTGTTCCGGTCACTTTCAACCAACCTACTCAACTCAACATCACTTCCCAACAAGAACATTGTATCAGGGACATACGTAGTTATGTATCTACATTTAGAAAATTAAAAACATATTTGTTCATTACAGTAAATGTTAACTGTCCTGTTTCAACCCCAAGTTTTCATGGTTCCATAATTACCCCGGAGCTCCCTATATTATTTAATATATATGATAGTTATTATTGTTGCAAGAACACAGTAGTTATTCTTCGCCATTGTCGAGTATACTCTTTCTTTGTTGATGTCCCATATGCTCCTGAGATACATTTGAATCTCAGGTCATTTAGGGCAACTACAAATGGAGGTGACACATAACTACCAGATGATGACGTTACATCTCAGCAGTGCAGAACTATATTCTACTGGTTGTGAGGCAAGATCTCTAGCGATTGTGTTATTATTCCTGGTGAGAAGGACGATACGCTAATACGCTAGGCTACTTTACGCGATGTTGAGGCACAGCAAGACATTGTGATGCGTACAAGCAAATTAATAAATCTAAAATAGAATCAATATCATCATTTTTTGTGTGGTTTATCTATTTATTACTTATGTTTTGTTCTGTTTATTTTTTCATTAGTAAATTGATTTTATCACTGGATAGGGAATTCATAAAATAAAAAATATAACGCCCCACAATAACCTTACACGTCTGATATTGTGAGCATTAACTTCTAAGATCGTTTTTATTTATTGTTTGATAAAATATGGTGCTTTATAAAGTACCTGAATTTTTGAATTGATCTTTCATTATTGTTTTGATTTAATGTGTTTTTATGTTATAAAATCAGTTGTATGTACTACAATGTAATATGTATTAGTCAATGAAATGAGAAGAATCCCTGACGGGGACGCAAGACTCTTAGCAGAACCGTTTAACCACTAAACTTAATTACTACTGATTCGGTGTGTTTGAAGATTGAAGCACCACAATATAACGTTCGTTTCATCCGACGGTGAACACCAGCAATCAACTCTTAGGCTTGAGTACTCCAAAGCATTTAATGTGATTTGATCATCATTAATGCTTTGTGAGTACTTAAATTTAGTTGTGGCATTTATCATATTCGAAGACTCGAGGAAGTGAAGTCATTATAAACAAATATGTAACACTTCGGCTTTCGTGACCTGGGTTATTTAAATAACAATTTAAAATCTGTTGGGTTATTATGCCACAAAAAAGTATACATACTTTTTCTATAAAGCGTGTAATGTTTGTTCTACCATTCCTAGTATATAATGCGAGATCCTTACAGAAATATTAATATTTGTGAACAGATAATTGGCGGATGACAATCATTGGTATAAAGTAAACTGTTAATTATTATTATTATTAGGTTGTTTAATGGATATTTGTTCTCAATGTTTCACACAGCAAACGGATCCATGGCTGGTTGTTCTGCGTGGCTCCTGAATGAGGTCGGTCTGACAGTAGTTATACTTGTGAGATCACCTCATTCAAGAGTTACTCTGAATACCTTATCAACAGTCGGCTGAGTGACAAGAAGATAACAACAGGCCAAGTGTTCGGTATTTTAGAAAAGCTTTCTCTGCTTCAGTCAAGCTTGAATATTTTAATTTCAAGAAGTTTGGAGCTTTTACTCACAGACTTGACTTTGACTCCGACACTTTAATATATAAGAAGATTGCAGATTTTAGAAACCTTTCTTTGTACAAGCTTCAATCGTGTTTGAGATATATTTGAATTTCAAGCCGTTTGGAGCTTTTACATAGAGGGTGTTTTCACTCCGGCCGCCCTGACTGAAGTTTGCCTCAGTCACATCGAATGCTGGGATTACTATCTATCTACTAACAACTATACTATCAGCCCCTTGGATATTATTTCACAACTGCGGACACCCTATTCGCCTAGCTATACTCTATGCAGTTTTCATACGAACAATTCATTGTATTCTCCTTATATGGTACCTTGATTGCGATATATAATTATAAAAAAATTAAAAAATAACAACCATGGAACTTGTTACAAGCAGATGTGTAAGTCGTAACAGGTCCTAGGCTAGCATCAGAGATTAGCACGCGTCTAGTTACGATGGGTACGTTGTTATCAACACTTGGCTATAACCTTGACTGTGGTTGGACTATGAAGACAGCAAGGAAGCTACGGTCATGAGGGGGTGATATGGTTAGTGTTTCTTGCAGTGAATACGAATCATGTTGGCAGCACCAACTCATCACTTCTTTGTGTCCACTCTCTACTGACTCAGCTTCCGATCTACCTCGAGGACCAAGGACGACGCACCAGTGGCGTAGCCAGGATTAGGGGTCTAGCTAGGGGGGAGAGGAAACTTCAAGGGGCCGCAGAATATTACTGTTTATAAATGAATGAATGAATGATGATGAAGAAGTGGCCTGCACGTGCACGGCCTCGAACAACATTCATTTGTTATGGCACTAATAGTTCCCGAGATATATTTGAGTCTAGGAACTGTGAGTGCCAGTACAAATGATTGTCATACGTACTGGAACTAGCTGCTATGAAGAAGTGGCCTGCAGTGGCCTCGAACAACATTCATTTGTTATGGCACTAATAGTTCCCGAGATATATTTGAGTCTAGGAACCTTTAGTGCCAGTACAAATGATTGTCATACGTACTGGAACTAGCTGCTATGAAGAAGTGGCCTGCGGTGGCCTTGAACAACATTTATTTGTTATGGCACTTATAGTTCCCGAGATATATTTGAGTCTAGAAACTGTGAGTGCCAGTACAAATGATTGTCACACGTACTGGAACTAGCTGCTATGAAGAAATGGCCTGCACGGCCTCGAACAACATTTATTTGTTATGGCACTAATAGTTCCCGAGATATATTTGAGTCTAGGAACTGTGAGTGCCAGTACAAATGATTGTCACACGAACACCAACGAGATACATCGGCAGACGTCCACGGATCTCTGCCCAAAAACATGATCAAAGCATTTTGTATTGTTCTGTGGTTGTGGTTGATGTTTGTACTACTTGCTTGGGAGTTGTTTGCTTCGGTTGTCTCCTGGTTGTTTGTGTCTGTCGGTGTAGGGGCTGTTGGAAGTGACATAAATCTTTCACAGCCTCTATGTTGACAAACACATAAAACCACCTCCCTCGAGATCACCTCTACGTCACCAGTAGATCAACAGGTAGCTACCTGGAACAGAAGGGCAGCATCGTTAGTGATAAGTTTGTTCATGATTGTAAAGTGTTACCATATTATTATTACATGTATTATGTATACTCGTCAGGGACCTAAGTGACTATGTGGAAGTCGTAAGAGGCGAAAATCAGATCCCCCCTTCCTCTTTCCGTTTTAATCCCCCTAACCCCTTTGAGTAGCACTTCTCTTACTGGTCCCCTTCCTGAAATGACCTACCCACTCGACATCATAGTACGACCTAACGGTGAAGTACGTTAAACGTTAAATACCAACTAATTGTTTTGTTTTGTTGCAGATTTAATGCGAGGCTAGGACACGCTTCAAGGTCACGCTTCAAGGCCACGCTTTAAGGACAAACTTCAAGGACACTGTCGCTGCGCGTAAGACACCGAAGATGAGCGAAGACCCATACCGGACAAAGAAAATTATGCTGCTCCATACATTTACTACATATTTATTAAGTACTACTAAATAATCTGTTGTTAACACTTAATCTACAATGTCTTACCTGCGTCCAAGAACGAAGCAACCATGGGCATGTGTGGTTGATGGGGTTACTGAGGTATACATTGTTGTTAATATCATGTTTACGTTAGTAGCTCCTCAATTACATTTGTCCGCTATCAACTCAGCTATTGGAACAACCTCAAGACGGATATGGCGGTAGCTAACAACTGTTGCATTTTACCAAGGTCCATTTGATCTCCGCCTAGCGGAGGTTCGTCGAACTCCTAAGAGTTTTGACGAGCCTCCGCTAGGCTGAGATCAAGTGGACCTTGGCAATCATTTGATGCTGACCATTAAATAAAATAAATAAATAAATTCACATTTAGAGTCTACCCACTCAGTAACTAAACTGATTTGCAGTGGGGGACTTTAATTTAAAGTGACTAAACCAACCCTGTAGGCTTCGAACACCATCGACGAGTGAGCGATAACCAATCAAAGATCGATATTTCAAATAAGAAACATATGAATCAGTGATAGGACAGTGTGAACACCTGTTGACAAATGCCAGAATCAACAAGGCCGATTCAGAACAACTTTGAATTTATTGAGTGCTTCGTTGCTAGGACGGCTCCAAAGTCACCGTTTAGCGTTTACTTATTCCTAAGCCAAGAAGTAATTAAAGTCCCCCACTGCAAATCAGTTTCGTTACTGAGTGGGTACACTCTAAATGTGAATGTAATTATTTATTTTATTTAATGCATGTTGGATGACCACACTGGTCGAGCGTACTAATCAATAATGCAATACATATTTTATAAAAGAAAATTGATCTATTAATATTAATATT
Source organism: Isoperla grammatica (assembly GCA_945910005.1). Taxonomy (NCBI): domain Eukaryota; kingdom Metazoa; phylum Arthropoda; class Insecta; order Plecoptera; family Perlodidae; genus Isoperla; species Isoperla grammatica. The sequence goes on from OX246750.1 coordinate 1,560,292, forward strand.
TCATCTTTAGGGGACAAGGCAGTTACTGTGTGAGGCTGAGGCCCGTTTCTTGTCCGCTTTCTGAACTACATCTCTGCAAATATTGTTGAAGAGAAAAATAAATAAGAATAATAATAATCTATGATACAAAATGAAACCGGTACATTGTCAACGTATATACCATGCAGATGCTGCACTAAGTCAACGCCACTACGAGTCATCTCAGCGGGCCACTTGGTTGTGTGTGTTTGTTGGCGTCGGGTTGTGTAAAGTGAACATGAATCTTTTACCTCTCCTCGCCAACAGACACATTCAACCACATTCATCATCATCTGGAGAGAAGCAACGTCAACGTACTGCTTCGCGGTAGCTACTGTGAATAGAAGCTATTATGTTGGTAATAATCAACCAAGAGACTAAATTAACTTTTTACAGCCTAATTAGAGTCCATTGTGTTAATGTATTTTTTGTAATTTTGTTCTAGAAACACCAATTGTTTATTTCGTCCGGTCCCTGGATGACTCTGCCAGTCGTACGAGGTGACGAAAAGAGATCCTTCCCTCAAATCAACCGACCCCCGACATCATAGACCATCTATTGAACACGTTAAGTAATATCATCTAATTGTTTTGTTACGTTTGCAGATTTAATACGCGTATGCTAATACTTGTTTGATATTCTGTTTCAGATTGAACTCAGGCACAAACACGTTTGTTGGAACCAAACAACACCAGATATTGTAGCGAACCCTTTTAACCTTGAGTATGTTATATTGCCTAATGTGTCTGTGATATTCATTGAGCAATTTAATGTATTCAAGGTTATCTGGGACATTCCTCACATCGCCGGCTCAAGAGGGGTCAAAAGAAAAAGAAGAAGACAACACGAACCTTGGTAGACGGGGCTCTGTTGTGCGCGAGCACGTCGACGTGTTTCTTTATGACCTTGGTATCTTTCTTTCCAAGGTCTACTAGATCTCCGCCTAGCTGAGGCTAAGTAGGCCTTGATAGCCTTCATCCCAAGGTCTACTAGATCTCCGCCTAGCTGAGGCCAAGTAGGCCTTGATATCCTTCATCCCAAGGTCTACTAGATCTCCGCCTAGCTGAGGCCAAGTAGGCCTTGATATCCTTCATCCCAAGGTCTACTAGATCTCCGCCTAGCTGAGGCCAAGTAGGCCTTGATATCCTTCATCCCAAGGTCTACTAGATCTCCGCCTAGCTGCGGCCAAGTAGGCCTTGATATCCTTCATCTCAAAGGCTCAACAGGCAGTGCCCAATGCCGGTAAAATAGTAGTAGTGGACAGTGGTAGTAGCATTTTATTAGTTTTTTCTTTTTATTAATAATAAGGTTGATTTTTGCGTCAGTCAGTCAGGCATTTGCTTTTATACAGATGATAATGATGACATGAGTATCAATTCATTACAAGATTACAGCGTAGTTTCTCTATATTATTTAGATTTCACATTTACACAAAAATGTACAGAAAATCGAGTGTTCCCGGTTGCCGGTGCGGATGCGGTTTTGGTCTCGCGGATGCGGTTGGAGTTGTAACGTGGAGGTTGCGGATAACATATTTCTGATCCGCGAAAGTCCCTACCAATGAAGCGTGTTGAGTTCTAGGTCTTCACGATACACATTTCGACGTGGATTGTGTTCTAATCGTGAAGGGAAACGTTTCAAAATCTTCAAATGAAACCCGCAACGATCAGACAGGAGTGTCTAGCTTATCCTTGGGGTCTCCTCTTGAACGCGTTAGTGTAATGATCGTACTTTGACGCAAAACTAAATTGTAACGTAAGGTTTTATGGGTATCACTTTCTTCGTAAATGTGAGCTTTATAACATATATCAAATCCGCTAAAATCCGTTTGGTGTAAGATTAAGAAAATTAGCTTTTAAGAGGACACTATACACTAAAAAAATTGAAAATTTAACAAACATAACCGATCAACCTGAAATTTTGTACACACATACATCAACACTTAAGTATTGCGTGTTAATTTTTTCAAAATTATTTGCCCCTTTTTCGACCATTTTTTAGCGCTTTCTTTTTGTAATGTACATTTTTTCTGGACGGAATGGAAATTTTGTTTATAATGTCTATTCTCATCTTCATTCTTTGCAATACATTATTATACATTTTAAATTTTTGGTATTCATGTTTGCGTAACTAATTTGATGCTGTTAATGCCCCAGTGTGGTATTAATATTAATTAAATACATGCTTGGTATTTATTAGCATTCTAGAATAACATGTACACGGCGTTTCCCTGAGCGATGTCAACAATATCTAGCCAATGGGTGTTTAGTACCCTTTATGAGACAACCTCCTCACTACTACTATATTACCAACCTTGGGCAGTGACGTCATTGTCAACAACATCTAGCCAATGGGTGTTCAGTACCCTCTATGAGACAACCTCTTCCCTTCTACTATATTACCAACCTTGCACAGTGACATTTTGAGACAAGTACGACAAGATTTGGTATTTTTAATTGCTACAGTTTAGTAGAGATATTGATGTGTTTATGTACGATGTTTTAAGACCAATTTGCTGGCTCAAAGGGTTTGTGAATGATTTAGAATCTTGAAAGATTCCTTACCTGTAGACATATTTAATTTTCTCTGGTATATATGGGCTTTTAGAACATACATAAAGAGCGAGTAGGTATATCTAGACGTTACTAAAAAATAATATGAGAAGAATTGTTGCACATCGAGAAATGGGCGAGGTTATTTAAATTGAAATTGTTCATTAATGTAATTGCATTATTGTTTACTGTTGTGTTGTGTATATAAGTTCAAAATTGAAACAATGTAAAGAAATTAAATACAAAATTAATAATACTCCAAATCGTGTAATACTGGAACATAATATTGTACCAATGTTCCTTGGCACCTCATTGTAGGGTATATTATTGTACCCACATATTGCAAACTGCTTGGTATTGTATCTTGTTTTCAAGGGGAGTAGCTGATATGGTGTCGACTCTTGGGGCTTGTGTGGGTGATGCGGCTACTGCCAAATACAAAGTGATATAAAGCTTGTCTTTGGTAGTAGTTCATCGCTCACATTTGTCCACTGACAACTAGACATCACCTGCCAGATATCACGCGAGAACCAACACCTGTGAGATAAACCACTCAGAATAGAATAGACGCATTCTGATGGCAAGAAAGTAAACTGTTATGAGGAGGAGTTTAGCTGTTATTTGTTCATTGTTGTTTCATTGACCATCATTAATGGCACAGATAAGGAGGTTGCTTAGCAGCGCCATCTATCTATGTGTTAGTGAGTCCTCATATTGAGGACTAACTTTTGCTTATAATTAGAATACAAGAAAGTTGGCTACTATGAGGACGTGGCCTGCAATGATTATCAAACAACATTTATTTGTTTTGACACCAAAAGGCCTCGATATATATTTCAGTATCGGGTCTCTTAGTGTCAATACAAATGATTGTACAATGCGCACACCACCTTGGTGCAGCGGTAGATGGCAACAGAGCAGCCATTATCCCACGTATTTGTACTGTTAGTCGTGAGTGGCGATGGTATTAGGATCTTCGTACGCTGTTGTCTTTCTCGCATTCTTATTGTTGTCTTGACGCTGTTGTCTTCCTCGCTTGCTTATTGTTGTCTTTTTCGCATGCTTATTGTTGTCTTGACGCTGTTGTCTTTCTCGCATGCTTTTTGTTGTCTTGACGCTGTTGTCTTTCTCGCATGCTTTTTTTGTCTTTCTCGCATGCTTATTGTTGTCTTTCTCGCACGCTTGTTGTCTATCTCGCATGCTTATTGTTGTCTTTCTCACATGCTTATTGTTGTCTTGACGCTGTTGTCTTTCTCGCATGCTTTTTGTTGTCTTGACGCTGTTGTCTTTCTCGCATGCTTTTTGTTGTCTTTCTCGCACGCTTGTTGTTGTCTATCTCGCATGCTTATTGTTGTCTTTCTCACATGCTTATTGTTGTCTTGACGCTGTTGTCTTTCTCGCATGCTTTTTGTTGTCTTGACGCTGTTGTCTTTCTCGCATGCTTTTTTTGTCTTTCTCGCATGCTTATTGTTGTCTTTCTCGCACGCTTGTTGTTGTCTATCTCGCATGCTTATTGTTGTCTTTCTCACATGCTTATTGTTGTCTTGACGCTGTTGTCTTTCTCGCATGCTTTTTGTTGTCTTGACGCTGTTGTCTTTCTCGCATGCTTTTTGTTGTCTTTCTCGCACGCTTATTGTTGTCTATCTCGCATGCTTATTGTTGTCTTTCTCACATGCTTATTGTTGTCTTTCTCGCATGCTTATTGTTGTCTTTCTCGCATGCTAATTGTTGTCTTTCTCACATGCTTATTGTTGTCTTTCTCACATGCTTATTGTTTTCTTGCCGCTGTTGTCTTTCTCGCATGCTTATTGTTGTCTTTCTCACATGCTTATTGTTGTCTTGCCGAGCCTATTAGTGAAGAAGTGTAATGGTTGCATTGAGGAGAGAGCTTGGAGCTACTCGGAGCTACTCGGAGTGTGAGAGTCAAGTGGTGTGTGAGTCAACCCCGCTCATCTCATGTATGCGGGACTAATAGGGGCCTTGACACTTAGGGCATGTGCGGGTGATAGGGCTACTGCCATAAGCAGTGTTAATGCAAAGCAGTGTTTTTGGTAGTAACCCATCTCTCACATTTGTCCACTACCAACTGAGTCCGTTTCTACATTTCAGCCTGAGAATAGGCATCACTTGCAGCGACTGTGATATAAATGGTTACCAGGATCAAGATGCGCTAAGGACGTGGATGGTTCCAGGATCAAGATGCTCTAAGGACCCCCTGGCCTCGGATGATATCGAGAGACATTTATTTGTTTTGTCCCTAAAGGTCCTCGAGATATATTTAAGTCTCGGGGCTTTTAGTGTCATTACAAATGATTGTCACACACACAACAATGTGGAACATTGGCAGACGTCAAATGGTAGCATTCATGATGCTACAGTACAATGTCTATTTTGTGTGATTGTATTTATATTGTATTTATTGATGTATTGTAATGATTGTCTCGTGTATCACTGTGGTAATCTACTCTCGTTGTCTGGTTGGGTGAGATGGCACATTCAACCACTGTCAACAAGATGACACATTCAACCACTGTCTACAAGATGGCACATTCAACCACTGTCAACAAGATGGCGCATTCAACCACTGTCTACTCTCGTCGTCTGGTTGGGTGTGTTCGTTGGTGTCGGGACTGTTGAAAGTGAACATCAATCTTTAACAGTGTCGGTACTAACGGACACATTTATTTATTTATATTTATTTATTTATTTATTTAATGTCTATCCTATTCAGTTATAAAAACTGATTTACAACTGATTTACCACTGTCTACAAGATGGCACATTCAACCACTGTCTACAAGATGGCGCATTCAACCACTGTCTACAAGATGGCTCATTCAACCACTGTCTACAAGATGGCACATTCAACCACTGTCTTCAAGATGGCACATTCAACCACTGTCTACTGTCGTCATCTGGTTGGGAGTGTTCGTTGGTGTCGGGACTGTTGAAAGTGAACATCAATCTTTAACAGTCTCGATACTAACGGACACATTCAACCACTGTCTACAAGATGGCACATTCAACCACTGTCTACAAGATGGCACATTCAACCACTGTCTACTGTCGTCGTCTGGTTGGGTGAGTTCGTTGGTGTCGGGACTGTTGAAAGTGAACATCAATCTTTCACAGTCTCGATACTAACGGACACATTCAACCACTGTCTACAAGATGGCACATTCAACCACTGTCTACAAGATGGCACATTCAACCACTGTCTAGAAGATGGCACATTCAACCACTGTCTACAAGATGGCACATTCAACCACTGTCTACAAGATGGCACATTCAACAAGTGTCTACAATATGGCACATTCAACCACTGTCTTCAAGATTGCACATTCAACCACTGTCTACAAGATGGCACATTCAACCACTGTCTACTCTCGTCGTCTGGTTGGGTGTGTTCGTTGGTGTCGGGACTGTTTAAAGTGAACATCAATCTTTAAAAGTCTCGGTGCTAACGGACACATTCAACCACTGTCTACAAGATGGCACATTCAACCAGTGTCTACTCTCGTCGTCTGGTTGGGTGTGTTCGTTGGTGTCGGGACTGTTTAAAGTGAACATCAATCTTTAAAACTCTCGGTGCTAGCGGACACATTCAACCACTGTCTACAAGATGGCGCATTCAACCACAGTCTACAAGATGGCACATTCAACCACCGTCTACAAGATGGCACATTCAACCACTGTCTACTCTCGTCGTCTGGTTGGGTGTGTTCGTTGGTGTCGGGACTGTTTAAAGTGAACATCAATTTTTAAAAGTCTCGGTGCTAACGGACACATTCAACCACTGTCTACAAGATGGCACATTCAACCACTGTCTACTCTCGTCGTCTGGTTGGGTGTGTTCGTTGGTGTCGGGACTGTTTAAAGTGAACATCAATCTTTAAAAGTCTCGGTGCTAACGGACACATTCAACCACTGTCTACAAGATGGCACATTCAACCACTGTCTACTCTCGTCGTCTGGTTGGGTGTGTTCGTTGGTGTCGGGACTTTTTAAAGTGAACATCAATCTTTAAAACTCTCGGTGCTAACGGACACATTCAACAACTTTCTACAAGATGGCGCATTCAACCACTGTCTTCAAGATGGCACATTCAACCATTGTCTACTCTCGTCGTCTGGTTGGGTCTGTGCGTTGGTGTCGGGACTGTTTAAAGTGAACATCAATCTTTAAAAGTCTCGATACTAACGGACACATTCAACCACTGTCTACAAGATGGCTCATTCAACCACTGTCTACAAGATGGCTCATTCAACCACTGTCTACAAGATGGCTTATTCAACCACTGTCTACAAGATGGCTCATTCAACCACTGTCTACAAGAAGGCTCATTCAACCACTGTCTACAAGATGGCTCATTCAACCACTGTCTACAAGATGGCTCATTCAACCACTGTCTACAAGATGGCTCATTCAACCACTGTCTACAAGATGGCACATTCAACCACTGTCTACAAGATGGCACATTCAACCACTGTCTTCAAGATGGCGCCAGAGGGAGATCAGGTCGCTACTGGGAATAGACAGAGTATGTCGGTAGTTCAACAAAGACAAACATTAACTTTTACAACTAAGTTACATCATTTGCGATAATAGTCTTAAGGTAAATTCTTGTAATTATATTTCTTCTGTAAACACTTGTTTTTCATGGCAGCGAAAGACTTGCTAGTCGTAAAAGGTGACGGAATGAGATTCTTCCCTTTTCTACTTCCTCCTTTAATGCTTAACAATGTAATCCTTTTTTAATCCCTCGCTCTTTCCTCCAGTCATCAAACCCCTCTATATATAACATATGGCCTAATGGTTTAGTCCGTCGTTAGACACCAAATATCAAAAGCACTAATCGTTTGTTGTTCTGTTGCAGATTTAATGCGAGGCTAGGACACGTTCAAGGACACCTGTTGAAAGTCAACCTGGTTGGGTGCGAGGGTACCAAGGATATGTATGTGTTTATGATTTTCATTATATCCTGAGTAGCCTCTCTCCTAGCTGAGGTATTCGTCATCCCTCAAGATTCAGCGGGCAGTGACGTCATAGGAGTCAACGACGTCATAAGAGTCAGCAGACAGCGACGTCATAAGATTCAGCAGACAACAAAGATTACATAACATCTGGAGACTTCTAAGAAAAATTATCAGTAATTGTTTGCAGATATAAAAAAAAAATTGTTTGACATAAGTCACCAGTCACCTCTTCACAGCCAATAGTGAAATATACGAGGTTTTGTACAACTTTCTTTGTTTGAGCTATAAGAGATGCTTTGGATACATTTGAGTCTCAGGCCTTTTGTAGCTCATACAAATAAAGTTGAAACTCTGCCTTACGTGGATCATCCGACTTGGACAACTTTCTTTGTTTGTGCTATAAAAGATGCTTGAGATACATTTGAGTCTCAGGCCTTTTGTAGCTCATACAAATAAAGTTGAAACTCTGCCTTACGTGGATCATCCGACTTGGACAACTTTCTTTGTTTGTGCTATAAGAGATGCTTGAGATACATTTGAGTCTCAGGCCTTTTGTAGCTCATACAAATAAAGTTGAAACTCCGCCTACGCGATCATCCGACTTCCTCTACAGCTGTTGAACCCCGAGTGAACAAAGATACTCTTTCAATATCGAGGTTTATTGGCACTTAGCTGTGGTGAAGTCAGCAAGGACATAAGGATACCTCAGATTGGAGCTGCATGTATCATGAACATGGATCCATATTTGTGTATTATTTCTAAAGCATAAAACCTATTTATTTTCTCTAGATATCATGTTCAGTATACAAAAACGATGGGTAAAATTCAAACGTGAAAATGGAAGTAAAAAATAATGAGTATCTATTTGTAAAGGTGAAAGCTTATGGTAATAATATTTCTTCACAGTGTCACACATCCAACGGATTCAGCTCTGGTTTATTCTGCGTGGCTCTGGAATCAGGTCGGTCTAAAGTAGCTCTACTTGTAAGACCGCCTCGATTCAAGAGTTATTCTGAATACCTTCTCAATCGTGTGAACATATCTCACACGTGTGAGAAGTGGGCAACAACGTCACAGTACAAAAGTTAATGAAGGACGTTTAAAAAAAAGGAAGTATTTATTTTACCAAAAATACATTTAGACGACGACACATATATATGGCGAGGGGACCAATATGGCGGACCGTTGTTAGGTGAGGCGTGGCTGGACGACTATAGGACTGATACACTGCGTATGGAATGTACTATCTATCATATAGTTCTCTGGTCACTTTGTGTCATGGAGCTTTTAGCTCTCTCTAACCTGCTTAATAATAGCTTAGTAATAGTTCCATATAGGTGTAGATCTACCTGGGTCCACACTCTAGCGTAAGTCTGTATCTATATGAATTGTACCTAAGAGATTGTTGAATAAATAATAATAATAATAATATATATATATTTTGTGTGTGGATAATTTGAAAAACATTAGCAATCTTAACAGATCGAAATTGGATGTTCCACAGGCTAGGTCGTTTTTAAATAACCGTTCTTCTGTTGCAGCTCGCCTCCTATTGGCCAGGGGACCAATATGGCGGACCGTTGTTAGGTGAGGCGTGGCTGGACGACTATAGGACTGATACACTGCGTATGGAATGTACTATCTATCATATAGTTCTCTGGTCACTTTCAACCAACCTACTCTACTCAACATCACTTCTCAACAAGAACATTTTATCAGGGACATACGTAGTTGTAGATACGTATGTATCTACATTTAGAAAATTAAAAACATATTTGTTCATTACAGTAAATGTTAACTGTCCTGTTTTAGCCCAGAGTTTTCATTGTTCCATAATTACCCCGGAGCTCCCTATATTATTTAATATATATGATAATTATTATTGTTGCAAGAACACAGTAATTATTCTTCGCCATTGTCGAGTATACTCTTTCTTTGTTGATGTCCCATATGTTCCTGAGATATATTTGAATCTCAGGACATTTAGGGCAACTACAAATGGAGGTGACACATAACTACCAGATGATGACGTCACATCTCAGCAGTGCAGAACTATATTCTACTGGTTGTGAGGCAAGATCTCTAGCGATTGTATGTTATTATTCCTGGTGAGAAGGACGACACGCTAAGGCTACGTCACTCGATGTTGAGGCAAGCAAGACATTGTGATGCCTACAAGCAAATTAATAATTATCAAATAAAATCAGTATCATCATTTATGATTTATTGTATGGTTTATGTATTTATAATTTATGTTTTGTTCTGTTTATTGTTCACCTTCGTAAATTAGTTTTAAAACTGAATTGGGAATTCATAAAAAAAACGGTTCACAATAACGTTATACGTCTGATATTAAACGTTTTTAATTATTTGATAAATATGGTGCTTTATAAAGTACCTGAATTTTTTAATTGATCTTTCATTATTGATTTGATTAAATGTGTTTTTATGTAATAAAATCAGTTGTATGTACTTCAGTGTAATATGTATTAGTCAATGAAATGAGAAGAATCCCTGACGGGGACGCAAGACTCTTAGCAGAACCGTTTAACCACTAAACTTGCTACTGATTCGGTGTGTTTGAAGATTGATGCACCACAACATAACGTTCTTTTCAGCCGACGGTGAACACCAGCAATTCACTCTTAGGCTCGAGTACTCCAAAGCATTAGTGTGTTTTTATATTCATTAATACTTTGAGAGTACTCGATCTTAGTTGTGGCATTCGTCGTCTCCGAAGACTCAACAGGTAGTGATATAAATCATTACTATCGACAAGGATCGTAATTAAAACTATTCATCTAATGTATGTGTAGATCATTTGATACAGTCTGCGGTGAGATGCATCAATTAACTCTTAGGCTTGAGAACTCCAAAGCATTTAATGTGATTTGATATTCATTAATGCTTTGTGAGTACTTAAACTTAGTTGTGACATTTATCATATTCGAAGACTCGAGGAAGTGAAGTCATTATAAACAAATATGAAACACTTCTGCTTTCGTGACCTGGGTTATTAAAATTAAAATTAAAAATCTGTCGGGTTATTATGCCACAAAAAAGTATACCTACTTTTTCTATAAAGCGTGTGATGTTTGTTCTACCATTCCTAGTATATAATGCGAGATCCTTACATAAATATTAATGTTTGTGAACATATAATTGGTGGATGACAATTATTGGTATAGAGTAAACTGTTACTTATTATTATTAGGTTGTTTTTATGAATATTTGTTCTCAATGTTTCACACAGCAAACGGATCCATGGCTGGTTGTTCTGCGTGGCTCCTGAATGAGGCCGGTCTGACAGTAGTTCTACTTGTGAGATCACCTCATTCAAGAGTTACTCTGAATACCTTATCAACAGTCGGCTGAGTGACAAGAAGATAACAACAGGCCAAGTCTTCGGTATTTTAGAAAAGCTTTCTCTGCTTCAATCGAGCTTGAATATTTCAATTTCAAGAAGTTTGGAGCTTTTACTCACAGACTTGACTTTGACTCCGACACTTATATATAGAAGAAGATTGCAGATTTTAGAAACCTTTCTTTGTACAAGCTTCAATCGTGTTTGAGATATATTTGAATTTCAAGCCGTTTGGAGCTTTTACATAGAGGGTGTTTTCACTCCGGCCGCCCTGACTGAAGTTTGCCTCAGTCACATCGAATGCTGGGTTCTACTATACTGTCAGCCATTTGGATATTATTTCACAACTACGGACATCCTATTCGCCTAGCTATTACTCTATGCAGTTTTCATTTGAACAATTCATTGTATTCTCCGTATATTGTACCTTGATAAATATATAATTATAAAAAAATAAACAAAATCACAATATCTCTGGAGGGCAGCAAATGATGAGAATGTTATCGTGTGTTTCAGATTAAACTGGATACCTGAAAATCACTTTCTTTGATAAAGCATCAAGGGAGCTTGAGAACTATTTGACTTTCAAGCCGTTTGGAGCTTTTACATAGCGGGTGTTTTTACTTCTGACTCTGCGTCTACAAGAAGTCTTCGATATTTCGTAAACCTTTCTGTGTGAAAGCGTCAATCTCTGCTTGAGTTGCATTTGAATTTCAAGCAGTTTGGCGCTTTTACATAGCGGGTGTTTCGACTCCGGCCATCGGCAGCCTTGACTGAGGTTTTTCCGAGCGTTTCCTCAGACACATCCCAAGGCGAATGCTGGGATTACTATTTACTATACTATCAACCCTTGGACAATATTTCACAACTACCCGATACCCTACACACCTAGCTACATTCGGCGCAGAGGGAAACATAAATGATAGCACATATAAAAAACTAAAGTTTTAGTAGTATTCTTTATTAGCAACGGGGCTACTGCCCCACAAGTGCAATATAATACAATACAATGAAATAAAATAAAAAATCTTGTGACGGGCAGTAAACTGACTTGTATGTTATCTTGTGTTTCAGATTGATGTGGGAGAGACGTCTTGTGACACCTGAGCCTTGAAACTTCTGTGAACCCTATTAGGTTCGAGTGTGCCAAGGTGTTCCATGTGTGTACGATATTCATGAACGCCTTGACCAATGAAAATCATTGATTTATCACACTAAGGAAGAAGTCTCGGGGAAAGAAAATCAGGTTCAAGATATAGATTCAAGTTTCCTAAAAACATTTTATTTTTATTAAGTTTATTAACGCTCTTTACGAGAAAAATCAGATCGTAGTTGTATACCATCCTACTAAATATCATTATGTGTTGGTTGTTTTCAATACTTGTCAACCTGGGCAGTATTGTACGGTTGTTCTGGTTGTTTGTGTGCGTTGGTGTCGTTGCTATTAGAAGTCAACATGAATCTTACATGGAAACAATACCACCGGACACAATCATCCACCTTCTTCACATATCACATAGAAGCCCTTGTTGTTCTAGACAATGCTAGCCATGCTGGTTTACTTTACATTTATTGCAAGTATTTCATTGTACTATTGTTGTATCTCTAAATATTTCATTGTACAAGTGTTGTATCTCTAGACAACGTTAACCAGGTTGATTTGTGTACATTTATTGCAAGTATTTCATTGTACAAGTGTTGTATCTCTAGACAACGTTAACCATGTTGATTTGTGTACATTTATTGCAAGTAATTCATTGTACAAGTGTTGTATCTCTAGACAACCTTAACCATGTTAATTTGTGTACATTTATTGCAAGTATTTCATTGTACAAGTGTTGTATCTCTAGACAACGTTAACCATGTTGATTTGTGTACATTTATTGCAAGTATTTCATTGTACTAGTGTTGTATCTCTAGACAACGTTAACCATGTTGATTTGTGTACATTTATTGCAAATATTTCATTGTACAAGAGTTGCTTTACTTGAGGTGGAAGAAAACAGCAAACAAGTACAGTATTGTATTTACTTTATCTCGAAAAATTCACCTCTTCAGCACATATCACTGTTTCTCATTAATCAATGATTGTGTGGAATTTACCAATTTGTTCTTAATCCTAATAATGAAACATGTTTATGCATTATAATTTATTAGATCAGAAAATCCGGTTCTTAAGGAAGAAGATGTTAGCCAGTAGGCTACGATACAATCGAACAATGTACCTTTATTTGTTTTGATACTAGAATGTCTTGGGATATATTCGAGTCCCAGGCGTTCTAGTGTCAATACCAATGATTGTTACCCTCACAGCACCTTGATACAAAGACAGACGGCCTCGATACAAGTATTAGTATTGTTTTGTGGGTTGAAAAGTCTTTAATATTCAGTGTTGACATGTTCTTTGGTTACAGTTGATGACAGTAACAAAAACCTTAAAAAGAAATGTTTTCGTTTCTATTTAAAAAATGACAATGTAAACATTTAAAAATTGAGGGGTCTAAACTATAGTGCTTGTAGTCAATTTATTCCCAGGGGGCGAAAGACAGCTCCCCCCGCTGATTTGCCCCCTGGATTATACCTAGATTAACCACGGTTGCCTCTACGCATGGAAATACAAGTCAACAAGGATCATATATTCAAACCACAGCTTCGTTGTGTGTGTACCGCAGGTCTAGTAAGATATATTTGAATCTTCTACATCTGTGGTACAAACACAAAGAAGTTGGAACTCGACGAGATATTCCTCAAGATGACGTTAGCTTCTTTGGGCCCAAGACATTCATTGGTATCTAGTAAGGCAGTAAGTTAGTAAGTTAGTAAGTAAGTAAGTGAGTAAGTAAGTGAGTAAGCAAACTAGTTTGGAGATTACTGTTTTTGGAATAATAATTATTTTATTTTTAGAATAGAATCTTTGCACCCCTGGCACCTCTACAATAAGTAATATTCCTCTACGTATAAAAGAACACGAACAAGTCATCAACCACAGCTTCGTTGTGTTTGTACTTCAGGTGTGTATAAGATATATTTGAATCTTACGCCTCTGTTGTGCAAACACAAAGAAGTTGGAACTCAACGAGATATTCCACAAAATGACGTTAGCTTCTTTGGGCCCACCCAGGACATTATTGGTATTAAGTAAGTAAGTAAGTAAGTTAGTAAATAAGCAAACTAGTTTGGGAATAATTAATTATTTTATTAGTTTGAAAATGGAAACTCTGGACCCTTGGCCTCTCAAACCTCGAGCGCAATGATTCATGGAAGAACACGTACAAGTCGTCACCGCCGCTATCATTGTGTTTGAACATCAGGTCCAGTAAGATATATTTGAATCTTCTGCATCTGTTGTACAAACACAAAGAAGTAGGAACTCAACGAGATATTCCACAAGATGACGTCAGCTTCTTTGGGCCCAAGACAATCATTGGTATCTAGTGAGGCAGTAGGTTAGTAAGTTAGTAAGTAAGCAAACTAGCTTGGAGGTTTGGGGTTTTGGAATAATAATTATTTTATTTTTAGAATAGAATCTCCCAACCCTTGGCACCTCTACAATGAGTAATATTCCTCAACGTTTAAAAGCACACGAACAAGTCATCAACCACAGCTTCGTTGTGTTTGTACTTCAGGTGTGTAAGATATATTTGAATCTTCTGTGTCTGCTGTACAAACACAAAGAAGTTGGAGCTCAACAAGATATTCCACAAGATGACGTTAGCTTCTTTGGACCCAAAACAAGCGTTAATATTAAGTAAGTAAGTAAGTAAGTAAGTAAGTAAGTAAGTAAGTAAGCAAACTAGTTTGGAGATATGGGTTTTTGTAATAATAATTATTTTATTTTTAGAATGGAATCTCTCAACCCTTTGCACCTCAACAATGAGTAATATTCATCTACGTATGAAAGAAGAATAAGTCATCAACCACAGCTTCGTTGAATTTGTTCTTCAGGTCCAGTAAGATATATTTGAATCTTCTGCATCTGTTGTACAAACACAAAGAAGCTGGAACTCAACAAGATATTCCACAAAATGACGTTATCTTCTTTGGACCCACCCAGGACATCATTGGTATTTAGTTAGTTAGTAAGTAAGTAAGTAAGAATGTAAATAAGCAAACTAGTTTTGGAATAATTAATTATTTTATTAGTTTGAAAATGGAACCCTTTGAACCCCTGGCCTCTCTACCATGAGCGCAATGATTCATGGAAGAACACGAACAAGTCATCAACCACAGCTTCGTTGTGTTTGTACTTCAGGTGTGTAAGATATATTTGAATCTGCTACGTCTGTTGTACAAACACAAAGAAGTTGCAACTCGACGAGATATTCCACAAGATGTCGGCTGATTCATTGGGATCAAGACACTCATCGATATCTTCCATTAAGTATTCTGGTTAAAGGTATGATCACGTTAATAACTGAAAGTGATAATGTACGACCGTCCGTTGCTTACCTGGAACGGTGGGCGTGGCCTAACAGGTGTTTCAACTCTACTCAGCTAAAGACTGCATTTAGAATGTGTGAAAGAACACCAGGCATCTGTTGAGTATTGTTGAATACAATAAGCAGCCGTGCAAGGGGTGGTAGATATGGATCTGATGTCGGTATGCGAATACTTACGTTGCGGCTGGTATAGTTGGCTAATACTTGTTTGATATTCTGTTTCAGATTGACCTCTCGGCACAAACACGTTTGTTGGACCCAAACAACACCAGATATTGTAGTGAACCCTTTTAGCCTTAAGTATGTTATATTGCCTAATGTGTCTATGATATTCATAGAGTAATTTAATGCATTCAAGGTTATCTGGGACATTCCTCGACATCGCCGGCTCAAGAGGGGTCAAAAAAGAAGAACATAGGCCAGTCTAATGGAATGAAGTTTAGATTGAGTAGCACGCGTAGCGATTTGAAGCCATCTTGAAATTGGCAATTTACATGCTAATTTGGACCTTTTAGTACTGCTAGCGCTGCCAATGGCAGAAAGTCGCATTAGAAACTCCTATCCCCGCCTGTGTTATTGGCCCATTTCAAGATGGCATCAAAGTGCTACGCCTGCTGCTGCTAGCCTGGCGATCTAGCCTACTATAGATGTTGAAAATCATTGGTTGGGAGCGACTCAGTATCTCTGACAATCTCGGTGGCAACACTCACACACTCAACCCCAGTCTACAAGACGACGTCACAGAAGATGATAAACCATCTGAAATCAGTTTGGAGGTCCACGGAAATCCTGTAAGCCGTTAGGGAAAGTCACAGCTCGAATTATTGCAGAATATTTATACGTATAGTATTGGAATTGTTATTATTATCATAGGTTTAAAGAAGTTGTTCTTGAAGCATAAGATTCTAGATGCTTCTTATAAGATTACCTGTTTTTCTACAAAAATCGAAACTCAGTTTTCTTTGTTTTTTACACTTGAGGACTCTGAGATATATTTGAATCCCAGAGCTTTTAGTGTAATAACAAATTAAGTTGGAAACAACACTCCTGGTACTAAGAAAACTACGCAACCTGTATTTCTACGTCCTGACTTTCTTTGTTTATTACACTTTAGGACTCTGAGATATATTTGAATCTCAGAGCTTTTAGTGTAACAACAAATTAAGTTGAGCACAACACTCGAGTACTGCAAGAAAATAACACCCTATATGTCTACAACCTGATTACCACGGTTTTCTTTGTTATTGCATTTTAAGACCCCGGAGATATGTTTGAGTCTCGGAGCTTTTAATGCATTAACAAATGGAATCGAAGCACAGCGCTCCGAGTACTGCAAGAAAATAACACCCTATATGTCTTCAGCCTGATTACCACAGTTTTCTTTGTTATTGCATTTTAAGACCCCGGAGATATGTTTGAGTCTCGGAGCTTTTAATGCATTAACAAATGGAATTGAAGCACAGCGCTCCGAGTACTGCAAGAAAATAACACCCTTTATGTCTACAGCCTGATAACCACAGTTTTCTTTGTTATTGCATTTTAAGACCCCGGAGATATGTTTAAGTCTCGGAGCTTTTAATGCATTAACAAATGGAATTGAAGCACAACGCTTCGAGTACTGCAAGAAAATCATACCGAAAGATAATATGAATATATTTATAACTTCATTTGTTTCTATTTTAGTTTATATGTATTGTATTTATCTTAGCTAAATTTTACTTCATATCTATTATTTACATTTGTTTTAAATGGTTACACCTCGGGAGATGTTTTCCCTCCATGTCCATAGAACCAATGTATTCTTATGTAAACATTCTTGTTCTTTAAGTATTCTTATCCTAATCTTATTCTTAAGCGCTGGTAACCACAGTTTCCTTTCTTATTGTACTTTGAGTCCCTGAGATAAATTTGATTCTCAGAGCTTTTAGTGCAATTACAAAAGAAATTGAACACAACAATGCCAAGAAGAAGATAACATAAAATAGTATTTCTACAACTGGAAATGGAAATCAACTGCAGTGCAGTGCAGTTACAAAAGAAGTTGCACACAACGACGGCAAGAAGAAGACAACATATAATAGTATTTCTACAACTTGACTTCCTTTCTTATTGCACTTTAAGGGTCTGAGATATGTTTGCTTTTCAGAGCTTTTAGTGCAATTACAAAAGAAGTTGAACACAACAATGCCAAGAAGAAGATAACATAAAATAGTATTTCTACAACTGGAAATGGAAATCAACTGCAGTGCAGTGCAGTTACAAAAGAAGTTGCACACAACGACGGCAAGAAGAAGACAACATATAATAGTATTTCTACAACTTGACTTCGTTTCTTATTGTACTTTGAGTATCTGAGATATGTTTGATTCTCAGAGCTTTTAGTGCAATTACAAAAGAAGTTGCACACAACGACGGCAAGAAGAAGATATATATTTAAGCGAGCTTCTGTCAGTAGGTATTGATCAACGAAAAAACAAATGTATTGTAATTCATATTGATTGTAATAATGTGGTAATTGAATAAAATTGAATTGAATTGAAAGCGAGCGTCTCCACGAGACTCTTATGGCACTTCGTTCTGTTTTTTTGTTTGTTATTTTGTACTAGACTCTTATGGCACTTCATGCTGTTTGTTTTTTGTTTTGTTTTTATGTCTGTCGATAGCGGTCGAACGGAAAGTCCGATCAAATTGAAATTTGGACCACCCACAAGCCTCGATGTGGATTGAAGGTGTATAGTTTTGAGGCAAAATCGTTCGAAAAGTTACAAAGTTACACTCAATAACTGTTGGTAACAAAGCGGTGTTTTTATTCCGGCAGCCGTGACTGAGGTTTTCCTCAGTCACATCTCAAGGCGAGTGCTGGGATTACTATAATATTAGCTCTCAGACATTATTTCACAACTACGGACACCCTATACACCTAGCTACATTCGGTGCAGAGGGAAACATAAATGATAACACAGATAAAAAACTAAAGTTTTAGTAGTATTCTTTATTAGCAACAGGGCTACTGCCCCACAAGTGCAATATAATACAATACAATAAAATAAAATAAAACAAAAAATCTTGTGACGGGCAGTAAACTGACTTGTATGTTATCTTGTGTTTCAGATTGATGTGGGAGGGACACGTCTGGTGACACCTGAGCCTTGAAACTGCTGTGAACCCTTTTAGGTTCGAGTGTGCCAAGGTGTTCCATGTGTGTACGATATTCACGAACGCCTTGAGTGCACTTGAGCCTAGTTGGGTCATTATCTTCGGAGACTCAACTGATGACGGGAAATATGAACACAAAACGATGGATTATTATAAGGAAGCTTTCTTCTTATTTACTACGAATTCATTGGACCAATGAAAATCATTGATTTATCACACTAAGGAAGAAGTCTCGGGGAAAGAAAATCAGGTTCAAGATATAGATTTAAGTTTCTAAAAACCATTTTATTTTTATTAAGTTTATTAACGCTCTTTACGAGAAAAATCAGATCGTACAAGTGTAAATTGTATACCATCTTACTAAATATCATAAAGGGTTGTAGTTCTTTTCAATTTGTCAACCTGGGCAGTATTGTACGGTAGTTCTGGTTGTTTGTGTGCGTTGGTGTTGTTGCTATTGGAAGTGAACATGAATCTTACATCGAAACAACACCAACGGACAAAATCATCCACCTTATCACATATCACATAGAAGCCCTTGTTGTTCTAGACAATGCTAGCCATGTTGATTTCTGTACATTTTTTGCAAGTATTTCATTGTACAGGTGTTGTATCTCTAGACAACGTTAACCATGTTGATTTGTGTACAATTATTGCAAATATTTCATTGTACAAGAGTTGCTTTACTCGAGGTGGAAGAAAACAGCAAACAAGTACAGTATTGTATTTACTTTATCTCGAATGATTCACCTCTTCAGCACATATCAGTGTTTCTCATTAATCAATGATTGTCTGTGCGGAATTTACCAATTTGTCCTTAATCCTCATAATGAAACATGTTTATACATTACTATTTATTAGATCAGAAAATGTTCGTCCTGTGCAAAAGCAAGAAGATGCCAGTAGACTACGGTACTATCGAACAATGTACCTTTATTTGTTTTGATACTAGAATGTCTTGGGATATATTCGAGTCCTAGGCGTTCTAGTGTCAGTACCAATGGTTGTTACCCTCACAGCATCGTGATGCATAGACAGACGGCCTCGTAGCTCACACGATACAAGTATCTATACTGTCTTGTGGTTGAAAAGTCTAAAGTATTCAGTGTTGTAAGTTTTTTGGATAATGGTGATAACAGTTACAAAAACCTCGAAAAGAAATGTTTTCATTTCTCTTTCAAAAATGGCAATGTAAACATTTCTAAATTGAGTTGTCTAACCCTAAACTATAGTGATTGTAGTCAATTTATTCCCAGGGGGCGAAAGACAGCTCCCCCCGCTGATTTGCCCCCTGGATTATACCTAGATTAAACACTGTGGCCTCTACGCTTGGAAATACAAGTCAAGAAGGATCATATATTCAAACCACAGCTTCGTTGTGTGTGTACCTCAGGTTTAGAAAGATATATTTGAATCTTCTACACCTGTGGTACAAACTCAAAGAAGTTGGAACTCAACAAGATATTCCACAAGATGACGCTAGCTTCTTTGGGCCCAAGTTAGAAAGTAATTAAGTAAGTAAGACAACTAGCTTAGAGACTTTTGGGCTATTTAATTATTTTATTAGTTTGAAAATGGAAACTCTGGACCCCTGGCCTCTCTACCATGAGCGCAATGATTCATGGAAGAACACGAACAAGTCATCAACCCTAGCTTCGTTGTGTTTGAACATCAGGTCCAGTAAGATATATTTGAATCTTCTGCATCTGACGTACAAACACAAAGAAGTTGAAACCCGACGAGATATTCCACAAGATGACGTTAGCTTCTTTGGGCCCAAGAAAATCATTGGTATCTAGTAAGGCAGTAGGTGAGTAAGTAAGTAAGTAAGCAAACTAGCTTAGAGGTTTGTGGTTTTGGAATAATAGTTATTTTATTTTTAGAATGGAATCTTTGAACCCTTGGCACCTCTACAATCATCTACGTATGAAAAAAGAATAAGTCATCAACCACAGTTTCGTTGTGTTTGTACTTCAGGTCCAGTAAGATATATTTGAATCTTCTGCATCTGTTGTACAATCACAAAGAAGTTGGAACTCAACAAGATATTCCACAAGATGACGTTAGCTTCTTTGGGCCCAAGACAAGCATTGGTATCTAGTAAGTAAGTAAGTAAGTAAGTTAGTAAGAGAGTAAGCAAACTAGTTTGGAGATATGGGTTTTTGTAATAATAATAATTTTATTTTTAGAATGGAATCTCTCAACCCTTGGCACCTCTACAATGAGTAATATTCCTCTATGTATGAGAGAACAAGAATAACTCATCAACCACAGTTTCGTTGTGTTTGTTCTTCAGGTCCAGTAAGATATATTTGAATCTTCTGCATCTGTTGTACAAACACAAAGAAGTTGGAACTCAACGAGATTTTCCACAAGATGACGCTAGCTTCTTTGGGCCCAAGACAAGCATTGGTATCTAGTAAGGAAGTAAGTAGGGATTCTGCATAATAGGGAATGTGCATGAATTTTCTACAGCTCTGAAAGTACGTGAAATATATTGTTATTCATCTGAAGACATCAGAAAACTAATTTAAAAGTTAAAAAATTAACTCATTATACTTCTATAAATGTTCAAAGATTGTGATTATCTGTTTCCCGCACTATTATTTTTAAACGGTATGTGACGTCACAATTCATATAAATCACTGCTTATATGAATGACTCTGCCACCGCTTCCTAGACGAAACAAACAAATTTTCAAGGTCATCAAGCTAACCTTGTCAAAATTTGTACTCAGCCGTTGTCAAGTCTGCTTCATATGAATAACAACACCCAATATTTACTGATATTCTATGAAAATAGGTTTGGTATAATTGTTTTTAATAGTAATTGGACTTCAAAATTAATTATTAGGCGTACTAGACATTAATTCGATTTTATACGATTTTGGATATGATAATTTCCAAATAAGCGTTATTTTATTTATCATTTTATGATTGGTTGATTGCTGAAATATGAATAGTGACGTATGCCCCGTTTTTCCCGCCATAAATATGTGTGAAACTTTCAGCTCGTTTTTATAAATGAAACTTTATTCTATGTCATCGAAATAAAATATTTTTGTATTCAGGAAGTTAATCCTAATCTAGTAAAATGCTAAAAAAAGATGACGCATATTCCCTATTATACAATTGACGGCACGAACTTAGATCGAGTAAACTCAGTGAGTGACCTTGGTGTCACTTTCTCCTCTGATTTATCTTTCAGAAGGCATATGGATAAAGTTTCACCTAAAGCCTTCACACTTCTAGGTCTGTTAAGGCGGAACTGTATGGGCGATTTCAACTTAGCCACATTAAGGATGTTATATCTAGCACTTGTTCGCCCACAGGTGGAATACGCTAGCGTTATATGGTATCCGCATCACAAAACCAAAATAGACCACATTGAGAGGGTACAGAAAAGGTATATTAAGTTAGTATGTTATCATTATTTCAGGCAGCCCTACCACCGAAATGAATATCTATTGCACTGTCAAAACATGAGGTTAATGCCCCTAGAAAAGAGACGAACCCTGTTAGATATGATGTTTCTGCACAAAATCACGCATAATTCAGTAGACACCCCATTAAAAACATATCTAAACTTTTTTGTACCCCTGAGAACAACTAGAAGACATTCTCCATTTTACGTCCCCAGCAATAGAATTGATCTCTATAAGCATTGTGCCATCAATAGATTACAATCTACATAAAACCAGCTAGCAGAGCATTTGAGCACTGACATTTGTTTTGAAAGTTACAATTGTTTTAAAAATAAAATAATCCAGGCGCTGTAGTCAAAGTTTTTTTTTTTTTTTTTTTGACTTGTAATTTTCTTGCTGTTGTTTACGTATAATTGCTTATGTCTTATGTATATGTTTTATTGTAACTGTTGTATTATTTTTTTTGTATTATTGTAATTGTTTGTGTAATTGTTTGTTGTATTATTACTTACTCCTGTCTCCTGAGTGTAATATTGTATTGTATTATGTTTGCACTAGTGGGATTTTGATATCCTGTTTTTAAAAATAAAATAATCCAGGCGCTGTAGTCAAAGTTTTTTTTTTTTTTTTTTTTTTGACTTGTAATTTTCTTGCTGTTGTTTACGTATAATTGCTTATGTCTTATGTATATGTTTTATTGTAACTGTTGTATTATTTTTTTTGTATTATTGTAATTGTTTGTGTAATTGTTTGTTGTATTATTACTTACTCCTGATTATTATTATTATTATTAAGTAAGAAAGTTAGTAAGTAAACAAGTTTAGAGATTTGTGTTTTTGGAATAATAATTATTTTATTTTTAGAATGGAATATCCCAACCAATGGCACCTCTACAATGAGTTATATTCCTCCACGTATGAAAGAAGAATAGTCATCAGCCACAGCCTTGTTGTGTTTGTACTTTAGGTGTGTAAGATATATTTGAATCTGCTACGTCTGTTGTACGAACACAAAGAAGTTGGAACTCAACAAGATATTCCACAAGATGACGTTAGCTTCTTTGGACCCACCCAGGACATCATTGGTATTTAGTAAGTAAGTTAGTTAGTAAGTAAGTAAGTAAGTAGTAAGTAAGTTAGTATCTAAATAAGAAACTAGTTTTGGAATAATTTATTATTTTATTAGTTTGAAAATGGAAACTGTGAACCCTTGGCCTCTCTACCACGAGCGCAATGATTCATGGAAGAACACGAACAAGTCATCAGCCCCAGCTTTCGTTGTGTTTGAACATCAGGTCCAGTAAGATATATTTGAATCTTCTGCATCTGTTGTACAAACACAAAGAAGTTGGAACTCAACAAGATATTCCACAAGATGACGTTAGCTTCTTTGGGCCCAAGACAAGCATTGGTATCTAGTAAGGAAGTAAGTAAGTAAGTTAGTAAGAGTGTAAGCAAACTAGTTTGGAGATATGGGTTTTTGTAATAATAATAATTTTATTCTTAGAATGGAATCTCTCAACCCTTGGCACCTCTACAATGAGTAATATTCCTCTATGTATGAGCGAACAAGAATAACTCATCATTCATCAACCACAGTTTCGTTGTGTTTGTTCTTCAGGTCCAGTAAGATATATATGGATCTTCTGCATCTGTTGTACAAACACAAAGAAGTTGGAACTCAACGAGATATTCCACAAGATGACGTTAGCTTCTTTGGACCCAAGACAAGCATTGGTATCTAGTAAGGAAGTAAGTAGGGAAGTAAGAAAGTTTGTAAGTAAACTAGTTTAGAGATTTGTGTTTTTGGAATAATAATTATTTTATTTTTAGAATGGAATCTCCCAACCCTTGGCACCTCTACAATGAGTTATATTCCTCCACGTATGAAAGATGAATAGTCATCAGCCACAGCCTTGTTGTGTTTGTACTTTAGGTGTGTAAGATATATTTGAATCTGCTACGTCTGCTGTACAAACACAAAGAAGTTGGAACTCAACGAGATATTCCACAAGATGACGTTAGCTTCTTTCGACCCACCCAGGACATCATTGGTATTTAGTAAGTAAGTAAGTAAGTTAGTAAGTAAGTAAGTAAGTAGTAAGTAAGTTAGTATCTAAATAAGAAAACTAGTTTTAGAATAATTTATTATTTTATTAGTTTGAAAATGGAAACTCTGAACCCTTGGCCTCTCTACCATGAGCGCAATGATTCATGGAAGAACACAAACAAGTCATCAGCCCCAGCTTTCGTTGTGTTTGAACATCAGGTATAGTAAGATAGATTTGAATCTTACGTATCTGTTGTACAAACACAAAGAAGTTGGAACTCAACAAGATATTCCACAAGATGACGGCAGTTTTATTGGGATCACGACAAGCATCGATATCTGCCATTAAGTGTTCTGGTTAAAGGTATGATCACGATTAAAACGTTCATAACTAAAAGTGATAATGTACGACCTTCCGTTGGTTACCTGGAACGGTGGGCGTGGCCTAACAAGTGTTTCAACTCTACTCCGCGAAAGACTGCATTTAGAATGTGTGAAAGAACACCAGGCATCTGTTGAGTATCGTTGAATACAATAAGCAGCCGTGCAAGGGGTCGTAGATATGGATCTGATGTCGGTATGCGAATACTTGCGTTGCGGCTGGTATAGTTGGCTAATACTAGTTTGATAAATTCTGTTTTAGATTGACCTCTCGGCACAAACACGTTTGTTGGAACCAAACAACATCAGATATTGCAGTGAACCCTTTTAGCCTTGAGTATGTTATATTGCCTAATGTGTCTGTGAAATTCATGGGGCAATTTAATGTATTCAAGGTTATCTAGGACATTCCTCGACGACGCCGGCTCAAGAGGGGTCAAAAGCAGAAGAACGTAGGCCAGTCTAATGGAATAAAGTTTTGAATAAATAGTCTGAAATTTGCAGTTATTAGTACCAATATTTGGTTCAATATTTTCTCAGTTGCATCCATATTAATTTTTTTGCTTACATTCCGATGTAAAATTTGACTTCAATTAGATACGATAATCATAATTTCTCGAGTACATATATATCTATATACAACTGAAATGAATTTGAGTGCATGTATTTAATGAGTTTGGAAATGGAACCTCTGAACCCTTGGCCTCTACAATAAGTGCAATGACGCAAGGAAGAACAAGAAGAACTCGTCAACCACAGCTTCGTTGTGTTTCTCCTTCAGGTTCAGTAAGATATATTTGAATCTTCTGCATCTGCTGTATAAACACAAAAAAGTTGGAACTCAACGAGATATTCCACAAGATGACGTTAGCTTCTTTGGGCCCAGGACATTCATCGGTATCTGATAAGTAAGTTAGAAAGCAGGTTAGTAAGTTAGTTAGTAAGTAAGCAAACTAGTTTGGAGTTTGGATTTTTTAAATAATAATTATTTTATTTTAAGAATTGAATCTTTGAACCCTTGGCACCTTTACAATGAGTTATATTCATCTACGTATGAAAAAAGAATAAGTCATCAACCACAGTTTCGTTGTGTTTGTACTTCAGGTCCAGTAAGATATATTTGAATCTTCTGCATCTGTTGTAAAAACACAAAGAAGCTGAAACTCAACAAGATATTCCACAAGATGACGTTATCTTCTTTGGACCCACCCAGGACATCATTGGTATTTAATAAGTAAGTAAGTAAGTAAGTAAGTAAGTCAGAAGGTAAATAAGCAAACTAGTTTTGGAATAATTTATTATTTTATTAGTTTTAAAATGGAACCTCTGGACCCTTGGCCTCTCTACCATGAGCGCAATGATTCATGGAAGACCACGAACAAGTCATCAACCACAGCTTCGTTGTGTTTGTACTTCAGGCGTGTAAGATATATTTGAATCTTACGTATATGTTGTACAAACACAAAGAAGTTGGAACTCAACAAGATATTCCACAAGATGTCGGCAGATTCATTGGGATCAAGACACTCATCGATATCTGCCATTAAGTGTTCTGGTTAAAGGTATGATCACGTTTAAAAACGTTAATAACTAAAAGTGATAATGTACGACCTTCCGTTGGCTACCTGGAACGGTGGGCGTGGCCTAACAAGTGTTTCAACTCTACTCCGCGAAAGACTGCATTAAGAATGTGTGAAAGAACACCAGGCATCTGTTGAGTATCGTTGAATACAATAAGCAGCCGTGCAAGGGGTCGTAGATATGGATCTGATGTCGGTATGCGAATACTTACGTTGCGGCTGGTATAGTTGGCTAATACTAGTTTGATATTCTGTTTCAGATTGAACTGTCGGCACAAACACGTTTGTTGGAACCAAACGACACCAGATATTGTAGTGAACCCTTTTAGCCTTGAGTATGTTATATTGCCTAATGTGTCTATGATATTCATTGAGTAATTTAATGTATTCAAGGTTATCTGGGACATTCCTCGACGACGCCGCCTCAAGAGGGGTCAAACAAAAATGAACGTGGGCCAGTCTAATGGAATAGAGTTTTGAATTAATGGTCTGAAATTTGCCGTTATTAGTACCAACATTTGGTGCAATATTTTCTCAGTTGCATCCATATTAATTTATTTGCTTACATTCTGATGTAAAATTTGACTTCAATTAGATACGATGATCATAATTTCTCGAGTACATATATATCTATATACAACTGAAATGAATTTGAGTGCATATATTTAATTAGTTTGGAAATGGAACCCCTGAGCCCTTGGCCTCCCTACAATGAGTGCAATGACGCAAGGAAGAACAAGAAGAACTCGTCAACCGCGCAGCTTTCGTTGTGTTTCTACTTCAGGTTCAGTAAGATATATTTGAATCTTATGCATCTGCTGTAGAAACACAAAGAAGTTGAAACTCAACGAGATATTCCACAAGATGACGCTAGCTTCTTTGGACCCAGGACATTCATTGGTATCTAATAAGTAAGTAAGTTAGTAAGTAGGTTAAGCAAGCAAGTAAGCAAACTAGTTTAGAGATTTGGATTTTTGAAATAATAATCATTTTATTTTTAGAATGGAATCTTTGAACCCTTGGCACCTCTACAATGAGTAATATTCATCTACGTATGAGAGAAGAATAAGTCATCAACCACAGCTTCGTTGTGTTTGTTCTTCAGGTCCAGTAAGATATATTTGAATTTTCTGCATCTGTTGTACAAACACAAAGAAGTTGGAACTCGACGAGATATTCCACAAGATGACGCTAGCTTCTTTGGGCCCAAGACATGCGTTGATATCTAGTAAGTAAGTAAGTTAGTAAGATAGCAAACTAGTTTGGAGTTATGGGTTTTTGTAATAGTAATTATTTTAATTTCAGAATGGAATCTCTCAACCCTTGGCACCTCTACAATGAGTAATATTCCTCTATGTATGAAAGAACAAGAATAACTCATCAACCACAGCTTTGTTGTGTTTGTACTTCAGGTGTGTAAGATATATTTGAATCTTCTGCATCTGTTGTAGAAACACAAAGAAGTTGAAACTCAACAAGATATTCAACAAAAAGGCGCTAGCTTCTTTGGACCCACCCAGGACATCATTGGTATTTAGTAAGTAAGAAATTAAGTAAGTAAGTAAGCAAGTAAGTAAGCAAACTTATTTTGAAATATATTTGATTTTATAAGTTTGAAAATGGAACCTCTGAACCCCTGGCCTCTCTACCATGAGCGCAATGATTCATGGAAGAACACGAACAAGTCATCAACCACAGCTTCGTTGTGTTTGTACTTCAGGCGTGTAAGATATATTTGAATCTGCTACGTCTGTTGTACAAACACAAAGAAGTTGGAACTCGACGAGATATTCCACAAGATGACGTTAGCTTCTTTGGACCCACCCAGGACATTCATTGGTATCTAATAAGTAAGTAAGTTATAGTTAGTAGGATAGTAAGTTAGTTTAGTAAGCAAGTAAGCAAACTAGTTAAGAGATTTGGATTTTTGAAATAATAATCATTTTATTTTTAGAATGGAACCTCTGAACCCCTGGCCTCTCTACCATGAGCGCAATGATTCATGGAAGAACACGAACAAGTCATCAACCACAGCTTCGTTGTGTTTGTACTTCAGGCGTGTAAGATATATTTGAATCTGCTACGTCTGTTGTACAAACACAAAGAAGTTGGAACTCGACGAGATATTCCACAAGATGTCGGCAGATTCATTGGGATCACGACACTCATCGATATCTTGCATTAAGTATTCTGGTTAAAGGTATGATCACGTTAATATATGTAAGTGATAATGTACGACCGTCCGTTGGTTACCTGGAACGGTGGGCGTGGCCTAACAGGTGTTTCAACTCTACACAGGTAAAGACTGCATTTAGAATGTGTGAAAGAACACCAGGCATCTGTTGAGTATCGTTGAATACAATAAGCAGCCGTGCAAGGGGTGGTAGATATGGATCTGAGGTCGGTATGCGAATACTTACGTTGCGGCTGGTATAGTTGGCTAATACTAGTTTGATATTCTGTTTCAGATTGACCTCTCGGCACAAACACGTTTGTTGGACCCAAACAACATCAGATGTTGTAGTGAACCCTTTTAGCCTTGAGTATGTTATATTGCCTAATGTGTCTATGATATACATTGAGTAATTGAATGCATTCAAGGTGATCTGGGACATTCCTCGACATCGCCGGCTAAAGAGGGGTCAAAAAAGAAGAACGTGGGCCAGTCTAATGGAATAAAGTTTTGAATAAATAGTCTGAAATTTGCAGCTATTAGTACCAATATTTGGTTCAATGTTTTCTCAGTTGCATCCATATTAATTTTTTTGCTTACATTCCGATGTAAAATTTGACTACAATTAGATACGATAATCATAATTTCTCGAGTACATATATATCTATATACTACTGAAATGAATTTGAGTGCATGTATTTAATGAGTTTGGAAATGGAACCTCTGAACCCTTGGCCTCTTCAATGAGTGCAATGTGCAAGGAAGAACAAGACGAACTCGTAACCCACACCTTCGATGTATTTCTCCTTCAGGTCCAGTAAGATACATTTGAATCTTCTGCATCTGCTGTAGAAACACAAAGAAGTTGAAACTCAACAAGATATTTCACAAGATGACGTTAGCTTCTTTGGACCCACCCAGGACATAATTGGTATTTAGTAAGTAAGTAAGTAAGTAAGTTAGTAGGTAAGTAAGCAAACTAGTTGGTAGATTTGTGTTTTTGGAATAATAATTATTTCATTTTTAGAATGGAATCTCTCAACCCTTGGCACTACGTATAAAAGGACAATAATAAGTCGTCAGCCACAGCTTCGTTGTGTTTGTTCTTCAGGTCCAGTAAGATATATTTGAATCTTCTGCATCTGTTGTACAAACACAAAGAAGTTTGAACTCGACAAGATATTCCACAAGATGACGTTAGCTTCTTTGGACCCACCCAGGACATCATTGGTATTTAGTAAGTAAGTAAGTAAGTAAGTATGTATGTAAGTATGTATGTTAATAAGCAAACTAGTTTTGGAATAATTAATTGTTTTATTACTTTGAAAATGGAAACTCTGAACCCCTGGCCTCTCAAACCTTGAGCGCAATGATTCATGGAAGAACACGAACAAGTCGTCACCGTCGCTATCGTTGTGTTTGAACATCAGGTCCAGTAAGATATATTTGAATCTTCTGCATCTGTTGTACAAACACAAAGAAGTTGAAACTCAACAAGATATTCCACAAGATGACGTTTGTTCTTTGAGCCCAGGACATTCATTGGTATCTAATAAGTAAGTAAGTTAGAAAGCAGGTTAGTAAGTTAGTTAGTAAGTAAGCAAACTAGTTTGGAGATATGGGTTTTTGTAATAATAGTTATGTTATTTTAAGAATGGAATCTCTCAACCCCTGGCACCTCTACAATGAGTAATATTTATCTACGTATTAAAGAAGAATTAAGTCATCAACCACAACTTCGTTGTGTTTGTACTTCAGGTCCAGTAAGATATATTTGAATCTTCTGCATCTGTTGTACAAACACTAAGAAGTTGGAACTCGACGAGATATTCCACAAGATGACGTTAGCTTCTTTGGACCCACCCAGGACATTCATTGGTATCTAATAAGTAAGTAAGTTAGTTAGTAGGTTAGTAAGTAAGTAAGTTAGTAAGCAAGTAAGCAAACTAGTTAAGAGATTTGGATTTTTGAAATAATAATCATTTTATTTTTAGAATGGAATCTTTGAACCCCTGGCACCTCTACAATGAGTTTTATTTATCTACGTATGAAAGAACAAGAATAAGTCGTCAGCCAGAGCTTCGTTGTGTTTGTTCTTCAGGTCCAGTAAGATATATTTAAATCTTCTGCATCTGTTGTACAAACACTAAGAAGTTGGAACTCGACGAGATATTCCACAAGATGACGTTAGCTTCTTTGGACCCACCCAGGACATTCATTGGTATCTAATAAGTAAGTAAGTTAGTTAGTAGGTTAGTAAGTAAGTAAGTTAGTAAGCAAGTAAGCAAACTAGTTAAGAGATTTGGATTTTTGAAATAATAATCATTTTATTTTTAGAATGGAATCTTTGAACCCCTGGCACCTCTACAATGAGTTATATTTATCTACGTATGAAAGAACAAGAATAAGTCTCAACCACAGCTTCGTTGTGTTTGTTCTTCAGGTCCAGTAAGATATATTTAAATCTTCTGCATCTGTTGTACAAACACAAAGAAGTTGGAACCCAACAAGATATTCCACAAGATGACGCTAGCTTCTTTGGACCCACCCAGGACATTCATTGGTATCTAATAAGTAAGTAAGTTAGTTAGTAAGCAAGTAAGCAAACTTGTTTAGAGATTTGGATTTTTAAAATAATAATCATTTTATTTTTAGGATGGAATCTTTGAACCCCTGGCACCTCTACAATGAGAAATATTCATCTACGTATGAAAGAACAAGAATAAGTCTCAACCACAGCCTCGTTGTGTTTGTTCTTCAGGTCCAGTAAGATATATTTGAATCTTCTGCATCTGTTGTACAAACACAAAGAAGTTGAAACTCAACGAGATATTCCACAAGATGACGCTAGCTTCTTTGGACCCACCCAGGACACAATTGGTATTTAGTAAGTAAGTGAGTAAGTAAGTAAGTTAGTAAGTGACCAAACTAGTTCGGAAATTTGGGTTTTTGGAATAATAATAATAAAATAATAATTTTATTTTTAGAATGGAATCTCTCAACCCCTGGCACTTCTACAATGAGTAACATTCCTCTACATATAAAAGAACAAGAATAAGTCGTCAGCCGCAGCTTCGTTGTGTTTGTACTTCAGGTGTGTAAGATATATTTGAATCTGCTACGTCTGTTGTACAAACACAAAGAAGTTGAAACTCATCGAGATATTCCACAAGATGACGTTAGCTTCTTTGGACCCACCCAGGACACAATTGGTATTTAGTAAGTAAGTGAGTAAGTAAGTAAGTTAGTAAGTGACCAAACTAGTTCGGAAATTTGGGTTTTTGGAATAATAATAATAAAATAATAATTTTATTTTTAGAATGGAATCTCTCAACCCCTGGCACTTCTACAATGAGTAACATTCCTCTACATATAAAAGAACAAGAATAAGTCGTCAGCCGCAGCTTCGTTGTGTTTGTACTTCAGGTGTGTAAGATATATTTGAATCTGCTACGTCTGTTGTACAAACACAAAGAAGTTGAAACTCATCGAGATATTCCACAAGATGACGTTAGCTTCTTTGGACCCACCCAGGACACAATTGGTATTTAGTTAGTAAGTGAGTAAGTAAGTAAGTTAGTAAGTGACCAAACTAGTTCGGAAATTTGGGTTTTTGGAATAATAATAATAAAATAATAATTTTATTTTTAGAATGGAATCTCTCAACCCCTGGCACTTCTACAATGAGTAATATTCCTCTACGTATGAAAGAACAAGAATAAGTCGTCAGCCACAGCTTCGTTGTGTTTGTACTTCAGGTGTGTAAGATATATTTGAATCTGCTACGTCTGTTGTACAAACACAAAGAAGTTGCAACTCGACGAGATATTCCACAAGATGTCGGCAGATTCATTGGGATCAAGACACTCATCGATATCTGTCATTAAGTATTCTGGTTAAAGGTATGATCACGTTAATAACTGAAAGTGATAATGTACGTCTTTCCGCTGGTTACCTGGAACGGTGGGCGTGGCCTTACAAGTGTTTCAACTCTACTCAGCGAAAGACTGCATTAAGAATGTGTGAAACAACACCAGGCATCTGTTGAGTATCGTTGAATACAATAAGCAGCCGTGCAAGGGGTCGTAGATATGGATCTGATGTCGGTATGCGAATACTTACGTTGCGGCTGGTATAGTTGGCTAATACTAGTTTGATATTCTGTTTCAGAATGAACTCCGGCACAAACACGTTTGTTGGAACCAAACAACACCAGATATTGCAGTGAACCCTTTTAGCCTTGAGTATGTTATATTGCCTAATGTGTGTATGATATTCATAGAGTAATTTAATGTATTCAAGGTTATCTGGGACATTCCTCGACATCGCCGGCTCAAGAGGGGTCAAAAGAAGAATTACGTAGGCCAGTCTAATGGAATGGAGTTTTGAATAAATGGTCTGAAATGTGTAGTTATTACTAGAACCAACATTTGGTTTAATATTTTTTCTGTTGCATCCATATTAATTTATTTGTTTACATTCCGATGAAAAATTTGACTTCAATTAGATACGGTTATCATTATTTCTCGAGTAATATATATATTTATACAACTAAAATGAATCTGAGTGCAGAAATGGAACCTCTGAACCCTTGGCCTCCTTACAATGAGTGCAATGACGCAAGGAAGAACAAGACGAAGTCGTCAACCGCAGCTTTCGTTGTGTTTGTTCTTCAGGTCCAGTAGGATATATTTGAATATTCTGCATCTGTTGTACAAACACAAAGAAGTTGGATCTCAACAAGATATTCCACAAGATGACGTTATCTCTTCTTTGGACCCACCCAGGACATCATTGGTATTTATTTAGTAAGTAACTAAGTAAGTAAGAATGTAAATAAGCAAACTAGTTTTGGAATAATTAATTATTTTATTAGTTTGAAAATGGAAACTCTGAACCCCTGGCCTCTCAACCATGAGCGCAATGATTCATGGAAGAACACGAACAAGTCATCAACCACAGCTTCGTTGTGTTTGTACTTCAGGCGTGTAAGATATATTTGAATCTGCTACGTCTGTTGTACAAACACAAAGAAGTTGGAACTCGACGAGATATTCCACAAGATGTCGGCAGATTCATTGGGATCACGACACTCATCGATATCTTTCATTAAGTATTCTGGTTAAAGGTATGATAACGTTAATAACTGAAAGTGATAATGTACGACCGTCCGTTGGTTACCTGGAACGGTGGGCGTGGCCTAACAAGTGTTTCAACTCTACTCAGGTAAAGACTGCATTAAGAATGTGTGAAATAACACCAGGCATCTGTTGAGTATCGTTGAATACAATAAGCAGCCGTGCAAGGGGTCGTAGATATGGATCTGATGTCGGTATGCGAATACTTACGTTGCGGCTAGTATGGTTGGCTAATACTAGTTTGATATTCTGTTTCAGATTGACCTCTCGGCACAAACACGTTTGTTGGACCCAAACAACACCAGATATTGTAGCGAACCCTTTTAGCCTTGAGTATGTTATATTGCCTAATGTGTCTGTGAAATTCATGGGGCAATTTAATGTATTCAAGGTTATCTGGGACATTCCTCGACGACGCCGGCTCAAGAGGGGTCAAAAGCAGAAGAACGTGGGCCAGTCTAATGGAATAAAGTTTTGAATAAATAGTCTGAAATTTGCAGTTATTAGTACCAATATTTGGTTCAATATTTTCTCAGTTGCATCCATATTAATTTGTTTGCTTACATTCCGATGTAAAATTTGACTTTAATTAGATACGATGATCATAATTTCTCGAGTACATATACAACTGAAATGAATGTGAGTGCATGTATTTAATGAGTTTGGAAATGGAACCTCTGAACCCTTGGCCTCTCTACAATGAGTGCAATGACGCAAGGAAGAACAAGAAGAACTCGTCAACCACAGCTTCGTTGTGTTTCTCCTTCAGGTCCAGTAAGATGTATTTGAATCTTCTGCATCTGCTGTAGAAACACAAAGAAGTTGGAACTCAACGAGATATTCCACAAGATGACGTTAGCTTCTTTGGGCCCAGGACATTCATTGGTATCTGATAAGTAAGTCAGTTAGAAAGCAGGTTAGTAAGTTAGTTAGTAAGTAAGCAAACTAGTATGGAGATTTGGATTTTTTAAATAATAATTATTTTATTTTAAGAATGGAATCTTTGAACCCTTGGCACCTCTACAATGAGTAATATTCCTCTACGTATGAAAGAAGAATTAAGTCATCAACCACAGCTTCGTTGTGTTTGTTCTTCAGGTCCAGTAAGATATATTTGAATCTTCTACGTCTGTTGTACAAACACAAAGAAGTCGGAACTCAACAAGATATTCCACAAGATGACGTTTGCTTCTTTGGACCCACCCAGGACATCATTGGTATTTAGTAAGTAAGTAAGTAAGTTAGTTAGTAAGTAAGCAAACTAGTTTGGAGATATGGGTTTTTGTAATTATAATTATTTTATTTTTAGAATGGAATCTCTCAACCCCTGGCACCTCTACAATGAGTAATATTCCTCTATGTATGAAAGAACAAGAATAACTCATCAACCACAGCTTCGTTGTGTTTGTACTTCAGGTGTGTATGATATATTTGAATCTTCTACGTCTGTTGTACAAACACAAAGAAGTTGAAACTCAACAAGATATTTCACAAGATGACGTTTGCTTCTTTGGACCCACCCAGGACATAATTGGTATTTAGTAAGTAAGTAAGTAAGTAAGTTAGTAAGTAGGTAAGCAAACTAGTTTGGAGATTTGGATTTTTTAAATAATAATAATTTTATTTTTAGAATGGAATCTCTCAACCCTTGGCACCTCTACAATGAGTAATATTCATCTACGTATGAAAGAAGAATAACTCATCAACCACAGCTTCGTTGTGTTTGTACTTCAGGTCCAGTAAGATATATTTGAATCTTCTACATCTGTTGTACAAACACGAAGAAGTTGGAACTCAACAAGATATTTCACAAGATGACGTTAGCTTCTTTGGACCCACTTAGGACATAATTGGTATTTAGTAAGTAAGTAAGTTAGTTAGTAAGTAAGCAAACTAGTTTGGAGATTTGGATTTTTGAAATAAAAATAATTTTATTTTTAGAATGGAATCTCTCAACCCTTGGCACCTCTACAATGAGAACTATTCCTCTATGTATGAAAGAACAAGAATAACTCATCAACCACAGCTTCGTTGTGTTTGTACTTCAGGTGTGTAAGATATATTTGAATCTTCTACGTCTGTTGTACAAACACAAAGAAGTTGGAACTCAACGAGATATTCCACAAGATGACGTTAGCTTCTTTGGACCCACCCAGGATATCATTGGTATTTAGTAAGTAAGTAAGTAAGTATGTAAATAAGCAAACTAGTTTTGGAATAATTAATTATTTTATTAGTTTGAAAATGGAAACTCTGAACCCCTGGCCTCTCAACCATGAGCGCTATGATGCATGGAAGAACCTAGCTTCGTTGTGTTTGAACATCAGGTCCAGTAAGATATATTTGAATCTTCTGCATCTGTTTTCAAACACCCAAGATGTCGTTAGCTTCTTTGGACCCAAAACAAGCATTGGTATCTAGTAAGTAAGTAAGTTTGTAAGTAATCATACTAGTTTGGAGATTTGTGTTTTTGGAATAATAATCATTTCATTTTTAGAATGGAATCTCTCAACCCTTGGCACCTCTACAATGAGTAACATTCCTCTACGTATGAAAGAACAAGAATAACTCATCAACCACAGCTTCGTTGTGTTTGTTCTTAAGGTCGAGTAAGATATATTTGAATCTTCTGCATCTGTTGTACAAACACAAAGAAGTTGGAACTCAACAAGATATTCCACAAGATGACGCTAGCTTCTTTGGACCCACCCAGGACATCATTGGTATTTAGTCAGTAAGTAAGTAAGTAAGTAAGTAAGTAAGTAAGTAAGTAAGTAAGTTAGTAAGTGAGCAAACTAGTTCGGAAATTTGGGTTTTTGGAATAATAATAATAATAATAATAATAATTTTATTTTTAGAATGGAATCTCTCAACCCCTGGCACTTCTACAATGAGTAACATTCCTCTACATATAAAAGAACAAGAATAAGTCGTCAGCCACAGCTTCGTTGTGTTTGTACCTCAGGCGTGTAAGATATATTTGAATCTGCTACGTCTGTTGTACAAACACAAAGAAGTTGGAACTCGACGAGATATTCCACAAGATGACGGCAGATTCATTGGGATCAAGACACTCATTGATATCTTGCATTAAGTATTCTGGTTAAAGGTATGATAACGTTACTAACTAAAAGTGATAATGTACGTCCTTCCGTTGCTTACCTGGAATGGTGGGCGTGGCCTAACAAGTGTTTCAACTCTACTCAGGTAAAGACTGCATTTAGAATGTGTGAAAGAACACCAGGCATCTGTTGAGTATCGTTGAATACAATAAGCAGCCGTGCAAGGGGTCGTAGATATGGATCTGATGTCGGTATGCGAATACTTACGTTGCGGCTGGTATAGTTGGCTAATACTAGTTTGATATTCTGTTTCAGATTGAACTCCGGCACAAACACGTTTGTTGGACCCAAACAACACCAGATATTGTAGTGAACCCTTTTAGCCTTGAGTATGTTATATTGCCTAATGTGTGTATGATATTCATTGGGCAATTTAATGTATTTAAGGTTATCTGGGACATTTCTCGACATCGCCGGCTCAAGAGGGTCAAAAGAAGAAGGCCGTAGGCCGGTCTTATGGAATGGAGTTTTGAATAAATGGTCTGAAATGTGCAGGTATTAGTACTCACATTTGGATTAATAAAATTTGACTTCAATTAGATACAGTTATCATAATTTCTCGAGTAATATATATATTTATACAATCAAAAATGAATCTGAGTGCAGAAATGGAACCTCTGAACCCTTGGCCTCTCTACAATGAGTGCAATGACGCAAGGAAGAACAAGACGAACTCGTCAACCGCAGCTTTCGTTGTGTTTGTTCTTCAGGTCTAGTAAGATTTATTTGAATCTTCTGCATCTGTTATACAAACACAAAGAAGTTGGAACTCGACAAGATATTCCACAAGATGACGTTAGCTTCTTTGGACCCAAAACAAGCGTTGATATTAAGTAAGTAAGTAAGTAAGTAAGTAAGTAAGTAAGTAAGTAAGTAAGTAAGTAAGTAAGTAAGCAAACTAGTTTAGAGATATGGGTTTTTGTAATAATAATAATTATTTTATTTTTAGAATGGAATCTCTCAACCCTTTGCACCTTTACAATGAGTAATATTCATCTACGTATGAAAGAAGAATTAAGTCATCAACCACAGCTTCGTTGAATTTGTTCTTCAGGTCCAGTAAGATATATTTGAATCTTCTGCATCTGCTGTAGAAACACAAAGAAGTTGGAACTCAACAAGATATTCCACAAGATGACGCTAGCTTCTTTGGAGTCACCCAGGACATTCATTGGTATCTAATAAGAAAGTAAGTTAGTTAGTAGGTTAGTAAGTTAGTTAGTAAGCAAGTAAGCAAACTAGTTTAGAGATTTGGATTTTTGAAATAATAATCATTTTTAGGATGGAATCTTTGAACCCCTGGCACCTCTACAATGAGTACTATTGATCTACGTATGAAAGAACAAGAATAAGTCTCAACCACAGCTTCCTTGTGTTTGTTCTTCAGGTCCTGTTAGATATATTTAAATCTTCTGCATCTGTTGTACAAACACAAACAAGTTGGAACTCAACAAGATATTCCACAAGATGACGCTAGCTTCTTTGGACCCACCCAGGACATCATTGGTATTTAGTAAGTAAGTAAGTAAGTAAGTTAGTAAGTGAGCAAACTATTTCGGAAATTTGGGTTTTTGGAATAATAATAATAATTATTTTATTTTTAGAATGGAATCTCTCAACCCCTGGCACTTCTACAATGAGTAACATTCCTCTACATATAAAAGAACAAGAATAAGTCGTCAGCCACAGCTTCGTTGTGTTTGTACCTCAGGCGTGTAAGATATATTTGAATCTGCTACGTCTGTTGTACAAACACAAAGAAGTTGGAACTCGACGAGATATTCCACAAGATGTCGGCTGATTCATTGGGATCAAGACACTCATCGATATCTGCCATTCAGTATTCTGGTTAAAGGTATGATCACGTTAATAACTGAAAGTGATAATGTACGACCTTCCGCTGGTTACCTGGAACGGTGGGCGTGGCCTATCAGGTGTTTCAACTCTACTCAGGTAAAGACTGCATTTAGAATGTGTGAAAGAACACCAGGCATCTGTTGAGTATCGTTGAATACAATAAGCAGCCGTGCAAGGGGTCGTAGATATGGATCTGATGTCGGTATGCGAATACTTACGTTGCGGCTGGTATAGTTGGCTAATACTAGTTTGATATTCTGTTTCAGATTGACCTCTCGGCACAAACACGTTTGTTGGACCCAAACAACACCAGATATTGCAGTGAACCCTTTTAGCCTTGAGTATGTTATATTGCCTAATGTGTCTGTGATATTCATTTGGCAATTTAATGTATTCAAGGTTATCTGGGACATTCCTCGACGACGCCGGCTCAAGAAGGGTCAAAAAAAGAAGAACGTGGGCCAGTCTAATGGAATAAAGTTTTTAATAAATGGTCTGAAATTTGCCGTTATAAGTACCAACATTTGATGCAATATTTTGTCAGTTGCATCCAAATTAATTTATTTGCTTACATTCCGATGTAAAATTTGACTTCAATTAGATACGGTCATCTTAATTTCTCGAGTTCATAGATATCTTTATGCAACTAAAATGAATGTGAGTACAGAAATGGAACCTCTGAACCCTTGGCCTCTCTACAATGAGTGCAATG
Source organism: Isoperla grammatica (assembly GCA_945910005.1). NCBI lineage: Eukaryota > Metazoa > Arthropoda > Insecta > Plecoptera > Perlodidae > Isoperla > Isoperla grammatica. The sequence goes on from OX246750.1 coordinate 1,599,232, forward strand.
ACGCAAGGAAGAACAAGAAGAACTCGTCAACCACAGCTTCGTTGTGTTTCTCCTTCAGGTCTAGTAAGATATATTTGAATCTTCTGCATCTGCTGTAGAAACACAAAGAAGTTGTAACTCAACTAGATATTCCACAAGATGACGTTAGCTCTTTGGGCCCAAGACAAGCGTGGATATCTAGTAAGTAAGTAAGTAAGTAAGTAAGTAAGTAAGTAAGTAAGTAAGTAAGTAAAAAAGCAAACTAGTTTGGAGATATGGGTTTTTGTAATAATAATTATTTTATTTTTAGAATGGAATCTCTCAACCCCTGGCACCTCTACAATGAGTAATATTCCTCTATGTATGTAAGAAGAATTAAGTCATCAACCACAACTTCGTTGTCTTTGTTCTTCAGGTCCAGTAAGATATATTTGAATCTTCTGCATCTGTTGTACAAACACAAAGAAGTCGGAACTCAACAAGATATTCCACAAGATGACGCTTGCTTCTTTGGACCCACCTGGGACATCATTGGTATTAAGTAAGTAAGTAAGTTAGTTAGTAAGTAAGCAAACTAGTTCGGAAATTTGGGTTTTTGGAATACTTATAATAATAATAATAATTTTATTTTTAGAATGGAATCTTTGAACCTTTGGCACCTCTACAATGAGTAACATTCCTCTACGTATGAAAGAACATGAATAAGTCCTCAGCCACAGCTTCGTTGTGTTTGTACTTCAGGTGTGTAAGACATATTTGAATCTTCTACGTCTGTTGTACAAACACAAAGAAGTTGGAACTCAACGAGAAATTCCACAAGATGACGTTAGCTTCTTTGGACCCACCCAGGACATTTATTGGTATCTAATAAGTAAGTAAGTTAGTTAGTAGGTTAGTAAGTTAGTTAGTAAGCAAGTAAGCAAACTAGTTTAGAGATTTGGATTTTAGAAATAATAATAATTTTATTTTTAGAATGGAATCTTTGAACCCCTGGCACCTCTACAATGAGTAATATTCCTCTATGTATGAAAGAACAAGAATAACTCATCAACCACAGCTTCGTTGTGTTTGTTCTTCAGGTCCAGTAAGATATATTTGAATCTTCTGCATCTGTTGTACAAACACAAAGAAGTCGGAACTCAACAAGATATTCCACAAGATGACGCTAGCTTCTTTGGACCCACCCAGGACATCATTGGTATTTAGTAAGTAAGTAAGTAAGTAAGTTAGTGAGTGAGCAAACTAGTTCGGAAATTTGGGTTTTTGGAATAATTATAAAAATAATAATAATTTTATTTTTAGAATGGAACCTCTCAACCCCTGGCACTTCTACAATGAGTAACATTCCTCTACATATAAAAGAACAAGAATAAGTCGTCAGCTCAGCTTCGTTGTGTTTGTACTTCAGGCGTGTAAGATATATTTGAATCTGCTACGTCTGTTGTACAAACACAAAGAAGTTGGAACTCTACGAGATATTCCACAAGATGACTGCAGATTCATTGGGATCAAGACAATCATCGATATCTTCCATTCAGTATTCTGGTTTAAGGTATGATCACGTTTAAAAACGTTAATAACTAAAAGTGATAATGTACGACCGTCCGTTGCTTACCTGGAACGGTGGGCGTTGCCTAACAAGTGTTTCTCTACTCAGCGGAAGACTGCATTTAGAATGTGTGAAAGAACACCAGGCATCTGTTGAGTATCGTTGAATACAATAAGCAGCCGTGCAAGGGGTGGTAGATATGGATCTGATGTCGGTATGCGAATACTTACGTTGCGGCTGGTATAGTTGGCTAATACTAGTTTGATATTCTGTTTCAGATTGACCTCTCGGCACAAACACGTTTGTTGAACCCAAACAACACCAGATATTGTAGTGAACCCTTTTAGCCTTGAGTATGTTATATTGCCTTATGTGTCTATGATATTCATTGAGTAATTTAATACATTCAAGGTTATCTGGGACATTCCCCGACATCGCCGGCTCAAGAGGGGTCAAAAAAGAAGAACATAGGCCAGTCTAATGGAATGAAATTTAGATTAAGTGTTCTGAAATGAGCAACGATTCCTTCGCTGTTAGTTATTAGTACCAACATTTGGTTAAATATTTTCTCTGTTGCACCCAAATTAATTTATTTGTTTTTATTCCGATGTAAAATTTGACTTCAATTGGATAAATATAATTTCTCGAGTACATATATATCTTTTTACAACTAAAATGAATGTGAGTGTATATATTTAATGAGTTTGGGAATGGTACCTCTGAACTCTCAGGCCCGAATGCATAGTTCACACTCAAGCCCTCCTAAACTCAGCCTCTCCTCAGCCTCACCTGGCCACCAATCACAGAGCTGTCTACACGGCAATGCTGTTCTGTGATTGGTGGTTGGGCGAGGCTGAGAAGAGGCTGAGTTGAGGAAGGCTTGAGTCTGGACTATGCATTCGGACCTCAGCATCTGTACAATGAATGATATATTCTCTCATTGATGAATTCAGAGTTTTGTCCCCGGGCATTGTGTTTAAAATATAGGTTTAAACCCAATGCCCCGGGGGTGCTATTTCAAATCCCGGGAGTCCAGACAGCAAATGGCGGGAGCGAGGGTGTGGGGGGGTAAATGTTCAACACTCCCACTTTCACTACTACCACTATACCTTTACTACTTCTATACTAACAAACTCTCAATTGTTATGATTAGTTAGTTAATAACAGTTATAGTCATATATGTTACAAAAACCTTTAAAGCAATGTGTTTTTGTGTCAATTCAAAATTGAGTAATAAATGTGCTTGGAGTCAATTGATTTCAAGGGGGCTTTGCCCTCCCCCCTTCCCCCCCCCCCCCGCAGCATTATCGGATTCAACGCCGATTCCTCTACGCATGGAAGAACAAGTGGTTGTCATACACCATTTATTCGAACCACAGCTTGTGTTGTGTTTTGTACTTCAGGTCTAGTAAGATATATTTGAATCTTCTGCATCTGTTGTACAAACACAAAGAAGTTGGAGCTCAACAAGATATTCCACAAATGACGTTAGCTTCTTTTTTCAAGGTATGAGTAAGTAAGTCAGTAAGTAAGTAAGTAATCAAGTAAGGAAACTAGTTCGGAGGTTTTTAGAATAATTAGTTATCTTATGAGTTTGGGAATGGAAACTGAATCTTTTGTATCTGTACAACGAGTAATATTCATCTTCGCATTGGGGAACAACAAAAAGTCGTCGTCCATATATTCCAACAGCAACTTTCGTTGTGTTTGTGAATCAGGTGTGTAAGATATATTTGAATCTAATGTACCTGTTTGCACAAACACAAAGAAGTTGGAACTCGACAAGATATTCCACAAGATGACGGCAGATTCATTGGGATCAAGACAATCTTCGAGTAGTCATAGTCATTAACAACAGTCATTGTAGTCATAGTCATTAACAACAGTCATTGTAGTCATAGTCATTAACAACAGTCATTGTAGTCATGGTCATTAACAACAGTGAAAACAATGCATAACAACGACAAATGCATCTTGACCTTAAATTTGCTAGTTGTTATTGTTGAGCATTGTTGTCCTATCAACGAGCCTTAGTAGTCACGGCCCTCTAGACTATAGAGTCTAGACCAATTATGAAGAAGAACGTCTATTTTTGTGGTTGGGTTGTGTTTTTCTATTCTCTGTTTTGTAACTGTGTATAACTTGTAACTGTGTGTAACTTGTAACTGTGTGTAACTTGTAACTGTATGTAACTGCGTAACTTGTAACTGTGTATAACTTGTAACTGTATGTAACTGCGTAACTTGTAACTGTGTGTAACTTGTAACTGTATGTAACTGTGTAACTTGTAACTGTGTGTAACTGTTCTGCTGTTGTCTCCTGGTTGTTTGTGTTTGTTGTCATCGAGGCTGTTGGGAGTGACTCAGTATCTCTGACAATCTCGACGGCAACACTCACACTCAACCCCAGTCTACAAGATACGTCACAGAAGATGATAACAACACTCACACACTCAACCCCAGTCTACAAGACGTCACAGAAGATGATAAACCATCTGAAATCAATTTAGAGTTCCACGGAAATCCTGGTAGCCTTTAGGGACAGTCACAGCTCGAATTATTGCAGAATATTTATACGTATAGTATTGGAATTGTTATTATTAGCATAGGTTTAAAGAAGTTGTTCTTGAAGCATAAGATTCTAGATGCTTCTTGAATATAACATAACCTGTTTTTCTACAAAAATCGAAACTCAGTTTTCTTTGTTTTTTACACTTGAGGACTCTTGAGATGAAGTTGAAAACAACACTCCTGGTACTACAAGGAAACTACGCAACCTGTATTTCTACGTCCTGACTTTCTTTGTTTATTACACTTTAGGACTCGGAGATATATTTGAATCTCGGAGCTTTTAGTGTAATAACAAATTAAGTTGAACACAACACTCGAGTACTGCAAGAAAATAACACCCTATATGTCTACAGCCTGATTACCACGGTTTTCTTTGTTATTGCATTTTAACCCCCTGAGATATGTTTGAGTCTCGGAGCTTTTAATGCATTAACAAATGGAATTGAAGCACAGCGCTCCGAGTACTGCAAGAAAATAACACCTTATATGTCTACAGCCTGATTACCACAGTTTTCTTTGTTATTGCATTGTAAGGCCTGAGATATATTTGAGTCTAAGACCTTTTAATGCATTAACAAATGGAATTGAAGCACAGCGCTCCGAGTACTGCAAGAAAATAACACCCTATATGTCTACAGCCTGATTACCACAGTTTTCTTTGTTATTGCATTTTAAGACCCCTGAGATATGTTTGAGTCTAAGACCTTTTAATGCATTAACAAATAGAATTGAAGCACAGCGCTCCGAGTACTGCAAGAAAATAACTCCCTATATGTCTACAGCCCTGATAACCACAGTTTTCTTTGTTATTGCATTTTAACCCACTGAGATATGTTTGAGTCTCAGAGCTTTTAATGCATTAACAAATGGAATTGAAGCACAGCGCTCCGAGTACTGCAAGAAAATACCACCATATACGTCTAGAGCCCTGATAATCACAGTTTTCTTTGTTATTGCATTTTAACCCCCTGAGATATGTTTGAGTCTCGGAGCTTTTAATGCATTAACAAATGGAATTGAAGCACAGCGCTCCGAGTACTGCAAGAAAATACCACCATATACGTCTAGAGCCCTGATAATCACAGTTTTCTTTGTTATTGCATTTTAACCCCCTGAGATATGTTTGAGTCTCAGAGCTTTTAATGCATTAACAAATGGAATTGAAGCACAGCGCTCCGAGTACTGCAAGAAAATACCACCATATACGTCTAGAGCCCTGATAATCACAGTTTTCTTTGTTATTGCATTTTAACCCCCTGAGATATGTTTGAGTCTCAGAGCTTTAAATGCATTAACAAATGGAATTGAAGCACAGCGCTCCGAGTACTGCAAGAAAATAACACCTTATATGTCTACAGCCTGATTACCACAGTTTTCTTTGTTATTGCATTGTAAGGCCTGAGATATATTTGAGTCTAAGACCTTTTAATGCATTAACAAATGGAATTGAAGCACAGCGCTCCGAGTACTGCAAGAAAATAACACCCTATATGTCTACAGCCTGATTACCACAGTTTTCTTTGTTATTGCATTTTAACCCCCTGAGATATGTTTGAGTCTCGGAGCTTTTAATGCATTAACAAATGGAATTGAAGCACAGCGCTCCGAGTACTGCAAGAAAATACCACCATATACGTCTAGAGCCCTGATAATCACAGTTTTCTTTGTTATTGCATTTTAACCCCCTGAGATATGTTTGAGTCTCAGAGCTTTTAATGCATTAACAAATGGAATTGAAGCACAGCGCTCCGAGTACTGCAAGAAAATAACACCTTATATGTCTACAGCCTGATTACCACAGTTTTCCTTGTTATTGCATTGTAAGGCCTGAGATATATTTGAGTCTAAGACCTTTTAATGCATTAACAAATGGAATTGAAGCACAGCGCTCCGAGTACTGCAAGAAAATAACACCCTATATGTCTACAGCCTGATTACCACAGTTTTCTTTGTTATTGCATTTTAAGACCCCTGAGATATGTTTGAGTCTAAGACCTTTTAATGCATTAACAAATAGAATTGAAGCACAGCGCTCCGAGTACTGCAAGAAAATAACACCCTATATGTCTACAGCCCTGATAACCACAGTTTTCTTTGTTATTGCATTTTAACCCCCTGAGATATGTTTGAGTCTCGGAGCTTTTAATGCATTAACAAATGGAATTGAAGCACAACGCTTCGAGTACTGCAAGAAAATACCACCATATACGTCTAGAGCCCTGATAATCACAGTTTTCTTTGTTATTGCATTTTAACCCCCTGAGATATGTTTGAGTCTCAGAGCTTTTAATGCATTAGCAAATGGAATTGAAGCACAGCGCTCCGAGTACTGCAAGAAAATACCACCATATACGTCTAGAGCCCTGATAATCACAGTTTTCTTTGTTATTGCATTTTAACCCCCTGAGATATGTTTGAGTCTCAGAGCTTTTAATGCATTAACAAATGGAATTGAAGCACAGCGCTCCGAGTACTGCAAGAAAATACCACCATATACGTCTAGAGCCCTGATAATCACAGTTTTCTTTGTTATTGCATTTTAACCCCCTGAGATATGTTTGAGTCTCAGAGCTTTTAATGCATTAACAAATGGAATTGAAGCACAGCGCTCCGAGTACTGCAAGAATATACCACCATATACGTCTAGAGCCCTGATAATCACAGTTTTCTTTGTTATTGCATTTTAACCCCCTGAGATATGTTTGAGTCTCGGAGCTTTTAATGCATTAACAAATGGAATTGAAGCACAACGCTTCGAGTACTGCAAGCAAATCATAACGAAAGATAATATGTATTTATAACTTCATTTGTTTCTATTTAAGTTTATATGCATTGTATTTATCTTTGCTAAATTTTACTTCATATCTATTATTTACATTTGTTTTAAATGGTTACACCTCCGGAGATGTTTTCCCTCCATGTCCATAGAACCAATGTATTCTTATGTAAACATTCTTATTCTTAAAGTATTCTTATCATATTCTTATTCTCAAGCGCTGGTAACCACAGTTTTCTTTGTTAATGCACATTAAGCCATCTGAGATATATTTGATTCTCAGAGCTTTTAGTCAATTACAAAAGAAGTTGAACACAACACCGGCAAGAAGAAGATAACATAAATTAGTATTCATAGGTTGCACGTACGTCACATCTTTGCGCGTGGCGGCCACATTTGTGACCAAACTTTGACGTAGCCATGGAGAAACAATTGAAGGCTGTTGTAGAACACAGAAATTCTTAGTTCTTTAAAATTCAGTCTGTTTGTGAGATAAAATTGGTATGTGTGTTAATATTTTATATGTTTATTACTTATGTTTACTTTTTTAGTTCTAAATTAGGCTTATTTATTAAATTTTAATAGTATTTGCCAATGATCTCGGATTGGTCTTCATCAATTGTGTCGCAATCATGGCCGCTGTGACGTCACGTGGGAACTATGAATTTCTACAACTTGACTTTCTTTTTTATTGCACTTTAAGGGTCTGAGATATATTTGCTTCTCAGAGCTTTTAGTGCAATTACAAAAGAAGTTGAACACAACAACGCCAAGAAGAAGATATATAATAGTATTTCTACAAGTGTATTTCCTTTCTTATTGTACTTTTATACGGTATGATATGACACTTTCTTTGTTATTGTACTTTCCTCCGAGATATATTTTAAGCTCAGATCTTTTAGTGTGAAGTGTGACGACACAATGAGGGCGTATCTCAAATCTCTATTTTGGCCTGTTTTGCCTACCTCGCCAACTAAAACAACAATTACCAATTGTTATAATTAATTGTTACTAATTGTAAGGTTAGTCGGCTACGCTAGTTGACTTGCGAAAAACATTGATTTGAGACACAGCCTATATATTCTGTGAATAAGCAATATTGTTACGACATAATGAATATGCTGTGAATAAGTCAGCATGTTAGTTTCAAGTTAATCTGTTCTCAAACATGTTTTTAGTTGCCTACACACGGCGGATTTTGGCCTCACGACGATCTCAAGGCGGTCGGACGGATGGACTGATCGGATGAAAATTGGATGGAAATCTCTCGTGTGTACAGTCTTGAGGCGATCGTACGACGATCCGTTCCAATCTCTGCCTGGTCAGTATTTTTAGCTGCGTACAGACGGCGGATTTTGGCCTCACGACGGTCGTACGACCGCCTTGAGATCGTCGTAAGGCCAAAATCCGCCGTGTGTACGCAGCTTTACAACATTTTCAACTGTGAAGGATGTTTCGTTGTTGTGCTGGCTTCCACGAGGCCATTGTGAGGTGGCTAGGCTAGTTGAAGGTGATGCCGCGGGGTAGTTAGAGAGGAAACTCTACACAGACGTACTGAGGTCACTGCTCAGAGCAAGACAGGGTGACGTGTCCAGTACAAGCAACGTATCACAACAGGCCGGGCCCACACTATAGTACCAAGCATTCACGTACAGATCCGGCATGTTGTTGTTTTGCTTTGCGACTTACCTATTTAGATTGTATCAGGCAGTGATACTGAGTGGGTCATGGTATTGGATCAGTGCGCACCGAAGCCCATAGAAGCAGTCACGTGTTTTATAGTGTATTATATCAAATGTTGAGACCAACTTCAGTTGAAAAGGGGTTAAAAGATGAAACTGTGGCCACATTGAAAGTGTAGTGAGAACGCGTGACATAAGAGGGTTCTGTGTGACAAGAGGGTGACATAAGAGTGTTCTGTGTGACAAGAAGGTAGTGTTCTGTGTGACAAGAAGGTGACATAAGAGTGTTCTGTGTGACAAGAAGGTGACATAAGAGTGTTCTGTGTGACAAGAGCGTGACATAAGAGTGTTCTGTGTGACAAGAAGGTGAAACCTAAGACGCCGGAGATGAACCTCTGTTACTGTGACTGCTCGGTAAGTCTTCAAACACTTCTATTAGAGTTACACGCTCGTGCACTTGATTGTGTATATTACTTGCATTGGTGTGCATATTACTTGCATTGTTGTGCATATTACTTGCATTGCATTGTTGTGCATATACTTGCATTATTGTACATATTACTTGCATTGTTGTGCATATTACTTGCATTGCATTGGTGTGCATATTACTTGCATTGCATTGTTGTGCATATTACTTGCATTGCATTGGTGTGCATATTACTTGCATTGCATTGTTGTGCATATTACTTGAATTGCATTGTTGTGCATATTACGTGCATTGCATTGTTGTGCATATTACTTGCATTGCATTGTTGACTTGTTGTGCATATTACTTGCATTGTTGGGCATATTACTGCATGTAGGCTACCTAATCAAGATCCGTGCTGACAAGAATCCGATTCACATTTGTGCTTGAATTCGATAAGTTGTATGAAGTATTGAAGCAATTGAACCGTCTAACGTGGGTGGATAAACTAAACTACCCATATCGACGCGTTTGAATTATACGCAATGAAAAATGTCAGCATTATGAATAAACTATTTGTGTCCCTAATAATTGAAGGGCGATTGTTGTAGAAGTAAAACGAGTATCTGCTATATAATGCGCATCGCATGCAACTACTTTTACTACCGGGTACAAAACTCCCGGGCTTGTGAGCACTCATTTGTAACCGGGCCGGTAAACACTTGTCATTTGTAACCGGGCCGGTAAACACCGTCATTTGTAACCGGACCGGTGAACAATTGTCATTTGTAACCGGGACGGTGAAGACTGTCATTTGTAACCGGGCCGGTAAACACCGTCATTTGTAACTGGGCCGGTAAACACCGTCATTTGTAACCGGGCCGGTAAACACCGTCATTTACCGTCATTTGTAACCGGGCCGGTAAACACCGTCATTTGTAACCGGGCCGGTGAACACCGTCATTTGTAACCGGGCCGGTAAACACAGTCATTTGTAACCGGGCCGGTGAACACCGTCATTTGTAACCGGGCCGGTAAACACCGTCATTTGTAACCGGGCCGGTGAGCACCGTCATTTGTTACCGGGTCTACAACACCGTCATTTGTAACCGGGCGGTGAACACCGTCATTTGTAACCAGGCCGGTAAACACCGTCATTTGTAACCGGGCCTGTGAACACCGTCATTTGTGACCGGGCCGGTGAGCACCGTCATTTGTAACCGGGCTGGTAAACACCGTCATTTGTAACCGGGTACGGTGAACACCGTCATTTGTTACCGGGCCGGTGAACACTGGTATTTGTAACCGGGCCTACAACACCGTCATTTGTAACCGGGCCGGTGAACACCGTCATTTGTAACCGGGCCGGTAAACACCGTCATTTGAAACCGGGCTGGTGAACACCGTCATTTGTAACCGGGCCGGTGAACACCTTCATTTGTGACCGGGCCGGTGAACACTGGTATTTGTAACCGGGCCGGTGAACACCGTCATTTGTAACCGGGCCGGTGAACACCGTCATTTGTAACCGGGCCGGTAAACACAGTCATTTGTAACCGGGCCGGTGAACACCGTCATTTGTAACCGGGCCGGTAAACACCGTCATTTGTAACCGGGCCGGTGAGCACCGTCATTTGTTACCGGGTCTACAACACCGTCATTTGTAACCGGGCGGTGAACACCGTCATTTGTAACCAGGCCGGTAAACACCGTCATTTGTAACCGGGCCTGTGAACACCGTCATTTGTGACCGGGCCGGTGAGCACCGTCATTTGTAACCGGGCTGGTAAACACCGTCATTTGTAACCGGGTACGGTGAGCACCGTCATTTGTAACCGGGCTGGTAAACACCGTCATTTGTAACCGGGCCGGTGAACACCGTCATTTGTAACCGGGCCGGTAAACACCGTCATTTGTAACCGGGCCGGTGAACACCGTCATTTGTAACCGGGCTGGTAAACACCGTCATTTGTAACCGGGTACGGTGAGCACCGTCATTTGTAACCGGGCTGGTAAACACCGTCATTTGTAACCGGGTACGGTGAACACCGTCATTTGTTACCGGGCCGGTGAACACTGGTATTTGTAACCGGGCCTACAACACCGTCATTTGTAACCGGGCCGGTAAACACCATCATTTGTAACCGGGCCGGTGAACACCGTCATTTGCAACCGGGCCGGTGAACACTGGTATTTGTAACCGGGCCTACAACACCGTCATTTGTAACCGGGCCGGTAAACACCGTCATCTGTAACCGGGCCTACAACACCGTCATTTGTAATTGGGCCGGTGAACACTGCCATTTGTAACCGGGCCTACAACACCGTCATTTGTAACCGGGCCTACAACACCGTCATTTGTAACCGGGCCTACAACACCGTCATTTGTAACCGGGCCGGCGAACACCGTCATTTGTAACCGGGCCTACAACACCGTCATTTGTAACCGGGCCTGCAACACCGTCATTTGTAACCGGGCCGGTGAACACTGCCATTTGTAACCGGGCCTGTGAAACAGTCTACGTTATAGTCTGTGAGTGGGCAATGGTATATTTGATGCAGCGTTATTTAATAGCAACATTAGACATGACAACATTAGACAACATGATTAGACCAGCAATTTATTTTGATTTAATTTAGATACATTTTGTATTTTGTCATTTTACCGATTCTAGTTCAGCTCGATAAATAAATCAGTCCGCTGCGGCTTATGGGTCTGGGGGAAGGTTGTAGTGTATCCCATCTAAGGGGGGTGGGGGGGGGGGGGGGGATTCGAGCCCGCAACAGGCACATGTTTTTGTAATTGTCCTCCATCTTCATCTTATCACTCCCAACGTCTCAAATAGCATGACTTGTATATAAGGACGTAAACCATCAATAAATAAATACATATGTCTTTCGCATGTTTATTATTCAACATTTTAAAACTAATTTTCATTGTTTTACGTTGACGTTCTTGAAGGTTTGGGAATACGGAATATATTCCTGGATAGTTTCTAGTATCACTGTAGGCTACCTGATAATGAGTTGGCTGCCGTGTCAGGTAGCAAGCGGCCTAAAGCAAAGCACTTAGTAATGTCATATCAGGTAGCAAGCGGCCTAAATCAAAGCACTAAGTGATGCCGTCGTTTTGTACGCAAGATTCAAAACCTAGAACAAAATGTAAGATTTAATAATCCTGTAAAAAAACCAATTGCAAAACTTTAGCTGCAGACTAATTCTCGATTTTGTTTTGAGTCGTAAAAATGTTAAGTAAGATTACATCCAATATTTGTTTACTTGCGCTGGGCAAAATGTTACCCCGGGCCCAGATGAATGCATTCAATGCTTTGCAATGTCGAAACTGAAATGCAACTAGCTTCCGGCATTCGATATTATATGTAGTGTTGGTGGTAAAGTAAGGATGTCAGTTATACAGTGAACAATCTGTAAAACATAACTTGTTGGGTGTTTTATTGGTGACAGAATCAACAGGATAGAGCGGAATACACCTGCAAGATCAGTAGTATAATAGTGATAGGGGTGATGGCGCCAAAATGAGGTTCATGTGCGTCACTTACCTTGCCAAAGAGGTTCACAGAAAGGGGCTCAAACCCCATGGCCTTGAACTCCACAGGTCTGTTAGCCCTCGTCATCACTATCAACATGGACTGCTTAAAGCTCCTTGACGCCATCAGCCAGTCAGACGCGTAGACGGACCCGCCCACCCCTTTGCTCTGAGACAGTCAACACAATAGGGGTTGTCAATACCTCAACCCTCAGTTCTATCAGACGCGTAGATGGACCCGCCCACCCCTTTGCTCTGAGACAGTCAACACAATAGGGGTTGTCAATACCTCAACCCTCAGTTCTATCAGACGCGTAGATGGACCCGCCCACCCCTTTGCTCTGAGACAGTCAACACAATAGGGGTTGTCAATACCTCAACCCTCAGTTCTATCAGACGCGTAGATGGACCCGCCCACCCCTTTGCTCTGAGACAGTCAACACAATAGGGGTTGTCAGTACCTCACCCCTCAGTTCTATCAGACGCGTAGATGGACCCGCCCACCCCTTTGCTCTGAGACAGTCAACACAATAGGGGTTGTCAATACCTCAACCCTCAGTTCTATCAGACGCGTAGATGGACCCGCCCACCCCTTTGCTCTGAGACAGTCAACACAATAGGGGTTGTCAATACCTCACCCCTCAGTTCTATCAGACACGTAGATGGACCCGCCCACCCCTTTGCTCTGAGACAGTCAACACAATAGGGGTTGTCAGTACCTCACCCCTCAGTTCTATCAGACGCGTAGATGGACCCGCCCACCCCTTTGCTCTGAGACAGTCAACACAATAGGGGTTGTCAACACCTCAACCCTCAGTTCTACCAGACGCGTAGATGGACCCGCCCATCCCTTTGCTCTGAGACAGTCAACACAATAGGGGTTGTCAATACCTCAACCCTCAGTTCTACCAGACGCGTAGATGGACCCGCCCACCCCTTTGCTCTGAGACAGTCAACACAATAGGGGTTGTCAACACCTCAACCCTCAGTTCTATCAGACGCGTAGATGGACCCGCCCACCCCTTTGCTCTGAGACAGTCAACACAATAGGGGTTGTCAATACCTCAACCCTCAGTTCTATCAGACGCGTAGATGGACCCGCCCACCCCTTTGCTCTGAGACAGTCAACACAATAGGGGTTGTCAATACCTCAACCCTCAGTTCTATCAGACGCGTAGATGGACCCGCCCACCCCTTTGCTCTGAGACAGTCAACACAATAGGGGTTGTCAATACCTCACCCCTCAGTTCTATCAGACGCGTAGATGGACCCGCCCACCCCTTTGCTCTGAGACAGTCAACACAATACTGGTTGACAATAGCTCAACCCTCAGTTCTAGCAACAACAACTGCGATATAAACGATAATATTCGACCTTAAATATATCGATTGAGTGGAAATGGTTACTGGTTACTGTTTTGGTTTTATTCTTTGCGCACTTAAAAACCCAACTTGTTAGTGCTTAACCTACGCTGAGCCCTCGTTTCATGAAATATAGGCCACAGATAACGTAAAAAAAAACAATTGGGCTAGCCTACTTGCAAAATTGTGTGTAGGTAGGCCAAATAAGTTTATATCAGGGTGTCCAATAATTGTATTCTGTTCTGTCTTATCACCTTCCCGGCTTCAATTTAAAGATACAAATTATACGAATTCTAAATTTTGAAATAAGATACAGAACATTCAAACGTAAGACAAGAGACGCGTGTCCAGCAATACAAGCACTTGCGAAGGCTCTGAGCATAATGGCAATACTTGAAACATGAAACATGTTGTGAGCATGTTGTGAGCATGTTGTGAGCATGCTGTGAGCATGTTGTGAGCATGTTGTGAGCATGTTGTGAGCATGTTGCGAGCATGATGTGAGCATGTTGTGAGCATGTTGTGAGCTTACCTCCTCGGAGATTATGTTGGACAACATGTTTAGTACCAGGAACAACACTGCAATCTCACTGGAGACTGCGAACAACATTATTTCCTTTGTGCTCAGCGAGTCCGCCTGGAAATGGAAAGTAATTCAGAAAGTCATTGTGATAATCCCCCCCCCCCTCCCCGCTGGTGGTGGGCCTCTCTTGTGATGCGAAAAATATCAACAAACAACTGCGTGAAAGCTTAAGTGAACAAACGTTCATGATTTTGTTAGAGAAGTATTTTAAAACCGTGAAAATTGCATGTACGGTATTGTTTTTATTGAAAATTTAAATGTGAAAAATTAAAATAACAGTAAAACTAAACGAGTTGCGGCTGTTCAAAAAATGATTTCGTTTAAATTGAAAGAAACAGGGTATTTAGGGCAAAATAGATAAACATAATTCTCTATTTAAATATATTGTATGCATTCGTTTCATATTCAGTTCAGTGTACTTACTGTTTTAAGTACCAACATCGTACCTCCATATAAAAATACGTTCATCACAAATAAATCAATAAAGACATAATTCAGCAAGTGATTCAGGTCGTTAGTGAACCTGTAACAAATAAACAGATAATCGTGTTAGCTCAGACAATGTTGTGTTGACATCAGACGTATAGGTTTAAAACGAGACACTCACGACAGGAGTTGTTGGTGAATCTTCACTAATCTCGACAGATTTACTTCCATTTCTCTTTCCAGCTCTGCTGCGGTATAGAATAAATGTTCAGGCACGCTGTTAGTTTGGTACTGTATTCTCTGGATGTTCGTTTGGTGCTCCCTAGGGTATCTCACCCGTTCATAACGCTGATGTCTCATATTTGTACCGTTATGTTGGTATTGCACTGTTAATTGAAGCCTGCTCTGAAGATCACTAGGGTTTAGCAACACCGTTCTTGCACACATTCTAGTTCCGGTATTTACAAGTGTTCCTGAACTGGTTTGGTGAGTCAACTTCTTTGAGAGTTTTGACAACTCTCGTAGCTTCCTGTGTCTTATATTTTGAATCGAAGAGCTACGAAAGTTTCTGAATTTGTCTGAAAGAATCTTGAAGAATACTCCCAAGTAGATAAATGGAGATACTAACGCTATGAGGAGGGAGTTGGCCACGAAAAATAACGATATGTGAATAATAGTGTTGACAAGCAGAGTTATCTCCATAGCTGGAGACGCTTTTATGTCGTACGGATACCATCCTCTGAAACAAACCGAAAACTACAATGTAAATTCAACTCGAAAATGATTGTTTGGGGCAGTTCATATATTTCCTATCGTAGTTCCACGGAACAATATATTTATAATTAATATGTGAAAACACGGCGTGGTATGAATGTTGATGTAAAAGAAAATTTCATATATTTTCTATCGTAGTTCCACGGAACAATATATTTATAATTAATATGTGAAAACACGGCGTGGTATGAATGTTGATGTAAAAGAAAATTTCATATATTTTCTATCGTAGTTCCACGGAACAATATATTTATAATTAATATGTGAAAACACGGCGTGGTATGAATGTTGATGTAAAAGAAAATTTCATAAATTTATAAATTTCACCAAACATTGCAGAATCTTGTAACCTGAGTATATTCAATGAATTTGATTCAATATAATTATTCTCAAATACTCCTTCTTTAAGCATATATTGACATACCTGCGTGACATACCACAGATTTTCAGATCAAGGGCTGTCATTCGGAAAAACGTTATTTCAAACAAAGTATCGATTTGTAAGAGAACTTAAGTATATTCTTTTAATTTGATTCTTTCCGATTAATCTCAATTACATCTGTTTCATGAATATATAAATTAACCTACGTGACATACCACTGTTTTTGTGATCATTACGAAGTTTGACGGGCTGACTTTATAAATTACGTTATGTCGAAAATTACGTAATGTCACACATAGTAGCGCTTTGTAAGAGAACATAAGTATATTCGTTAAATTTGGTTCCATTTAATTAATCTCAACCACATCTACTTTAGGCATACATGAACAAATCTGCGTGACATACCACAGATTTTGAGATAATTACGGAAGTTGGACGGGCTGACGTTATAAATTACGTAATGTCACACATAGTAGCGATTTGTAAGAGAACCTTAGTATATTCATTAAATTTGGTTCCATCTTATAATTTCAACCACATCTTCTTTAGGCATGTATGAACAAATCTGCGTGCCATACAACAGATTTTGAGATAATTCCGTAATTCTCAGGGGCTGTAATTCGAAAATTACATAATGTCACGCATAGTAGCGATTTGTAAGAGAACCTGAGTATATTCATTTAATGTGATTCCTTCCTATTAATTTCACATCTACTTTAAGCATATTTGAACATACCTGCGTGATATACCACAGTTTTGTTTTAGATAATTACGTAAGAACCAGCGGCTGTCATTCGGAAATGACGTAATTTCAAACATAATATCGATTTGTAAGAGAACCTGAGTATATTCATTTAATTTGATTCCTTTCAGATAATCTCGATTACATCTGTTTCAAGTGTATATAAACAAACCTGCGTGACATACCACAGATATTGAGATAATTACGGAAGTTTGGGGGCTGAGATTATAATTTACGTAATGTCGAAAATTTCGTAATGTCACACATAGTAGCGATTGGTAAAAGAACCTGAGTATATTTATTTTATTTTATTCGTTTTAATTAATCACGATAACATTTGTTTTGAGAATGTATAAACAAACCCACGTGACATACCACTGACTTCAAGATAATTACGGAAGTTTGACGGGCTGTCATTCGAAATTTACATAATGTCACACATAGTGGCGATTTGTAAGAGAACATAAGTATATTAATTTAATGTGATTCCTTCCTGTTAATCTCAACTATATCTGTTTTAACATATATAAACGAACCTGTGTGACATACCACAGATATTGAGATAATTACGGAAGTTTGACGGGCGGTCATTCGAAATTAACAGTCACAACGACTCACACATATAGCGATTTGTAAGAGAACATGAGTATATTCATTTAATGTGATTCCTTCCTATTAATCTCAATCAAATCTACTTTAAGCATATATGAACATACCTGCGTGACATATACCACAGATTTTGAGATAATTACGGAAATTTGACGGTCCATCATTATAAATTACGTAATGTCACACAGTAACGATTTGTAAGAGAACTAGAGTATATATTTATTTAATTTCATTGCTTCTAATTAATCTCAATGACAACTGTTTTAACATATTTAATACAGCCTGCGTGACACCCCACAGATTTTGGGATAATTACGGAAGTTTTTTGGGCTGTCATTTGGAAATTATGTAATGTCACACATATAGTAGCGATTTGTGGCACAACCTGGTTTGTAATAATTATATAATACATGATCATAAATTTGTTAATATGTTTATTAAAAAAACAACTTCTCTAAAAAAACTTCGTTTAAAAAACATTTTTGATATTTTTTGAATTTTTTTTGTTTTGAAATTTTGAAATTTTGAATCCCGACCTCAAAACGAACATAATTATAGGTGGCTGTGGTTTAGTAAGAATGCTCTGATCTTGTTAACTAGAGATAATTCCCTTAATTTGTACGATTATGGGTTAACAACATTCTACACAGCATGTTAACTGTAGGGTACGATCATCATCAAGATAATTCTCCGGTGTTTAAATGAGATATAATCAAGACTTACGTGAAATGCTGTTTCCGAGCTGGAAGACAATTAAGAGCACCATGAATTGCCCATGCAACAGCAAAACAGGGACAAACCACAAAATTTAAGACTTTCGTCAATCCCTCACAAAACCTGTGCGTCCGATTAAGAATTTTCTTCTGGTATTCATTATCCAGTTGCAACTCTCCGAGAAATAAATTACACTCTAAAATCAACTCGTTAAACTTTTCCATTTGCACGATCACGCATAGCAGGGCTCCGCACACGAATATCCATAGCAGCATCACGTATGAGTTCTCTGCTATGACGTTCTTGTTGACTCCCCAGTTGCGGTAGATGTCTGCGGGGTGGACGACGGTGAACTGTGCGAGGAGAAAGAGGACAGCGACGCTGGGGTTGATAGTCTGGTAGAGGGTGAGGGTTGACCTTGACAGACGGGGGCTGAGACTCTGCAGGTAGAAGCTGAGGTCATAGACAGAGTCCTCGGCCCAGAAACCTACGGACAAGGTCATCAGTATTAAGGGACGGTGTCTCACTATAAGGGTGAGGGTTGTCCTTGACAGACGGGGGCTGAGACTCTGCAGGTAGAAGCTGAGGTCATGGACAGAGTCCTCGGCCCAGAAACCTACGGACAAGGTCATCAGTATTAAGGGACGGTGTCTCACTATAAGGGTGAGGGTTGACCTTGACAGACGGGGGCTGAGACTCTGCAGGTAGAAGCTGAGGTCATGGACAGAGTCCTCGGCCCAGAAACCTACGGACAAGGTCATTTCAGGTGTCTCACTAAAACCCTTGCGGAATCAACGGTTTTTACTATTAGCTTGAGAACGCTACAAAATATATATAAAAAAAGTGCTGAATTGGCGAATTGTGGAACTATAAAACTGGATTCTAAATATTTTTATCGGTACCGGGTAACTAATTAGTAATTGTAAATTATTTTATATAACCAAATCGTTATGATCAATGCATTCATTTTTTTAATCTTGTTTTTAAATTTTACGAAACCACAAATCACGCATTTATTACTTTTTAATATTGTGTCATTTTACTGGAAAGCATTAATTTCGCGCAGTTCTTAAAGCGAGACTTTCCTAAGCCGCTACCGATGTATCCAGACCAAAAGAGCATATTCGGTGTACACATGTACACACTTCGTACGTTCTTCTATTCAAGGTGTAGAAAATGTTAATTGGGTGTAGAACCACAGTTTGACTCACCCTGCCAGTAGAGAAGCTTTAGGGTCAGATCCATCAAGTGTCTTCTCGTGTAAATAGCACGGGACTCCGGTATATCCACGACAACCATCACTGCTGCGAGACTAACTAGGAAACGAACCTCTCAGCTCACGTCACTTCTGGGTCCTCCTTCTCGTGTAAATAGCAGGGGACTCTGGTA
The DNA here is from genome assembly GCA_945910005.1 of Isoperla grammatica. Classification (NCBI taxonomy): domain Eukaryota; kingdom Metazoa; phylum Arthropoda; class Insecta; order Plecoptera; family Perlodidae; genus Isoperla; species Isoperla grammatica. The sequence continues at coordinate 1,618,721 of OX246750.1, forward strand.
TATCCACGACAACCATCACTGCTGCGAGACTAACTAGGAAACGAACCGCTCAGCACACGTCACTTCTGGGTCCTCCTTCTCGTGTAAATAGCACGGGACTCCGGTATATCCACGACAACCATCACTGCTGCGAGACTAACTAGGAAACGAACCTCTCAGCTCACGTCACTTCCTCGTGTAAATAGCACGGGACTCCGGTATATCCACGACAACCATCACTGCTGCGAGACTAACTAGGAAACGAACCGCTCAGCACACGTCACTTCTGGGTCCTCCTTCTCGTGTAAATAGCACGGGACTCCGGTATATCCACGACAACCATCACTGCTGCGAGACAAACTAGGAAACGAACCGCTCAGCTGGGAGTGAATAAAACTAACACTTCCGTGTCCGTCAATCGATCAACCCATATCGTAACGAGTGATCAAATATTCAGCGATCGTGTCTCGTTCGACGCGGAAAGAGATATTATGATTATGAGTCGATTCTACAGGTGTTGAATAATTTAGAAACGTGTTCACGCTCAAATAGTTTCCCATCAGATGATCACGAGTGTGGAAACGGTTTAGTGTGTTCTTCAACGTATATTTATTACTCTCCCATAAACCGACTTCAATCAACTTACAATAGTTTAGTTGCAAAATGTGCCGATTTGGATATTCTACAAAATATGAATCTGGATGCGTTCAAATCCGCTCTATCTACACAATTGTAATAACTAGACTGTTCCTTTCTCTTTCTCTTTTATCTTTCACTCAAATTTATTTCAATTTAAATTTATGTTAAACTGTTGCCGACACACACTGCTATGGCTGTGTGAATATTATGTTGTATACGTCTAGCTGTATTTCTTTTCGTTAATTCGCCAGTATTTATATTTGTATTTGTTTGTAATTGTTTTTTGTCTTAGTATAACTTTATTATATTGCACTTGTGGGTCTTGTGACCTGTTGTAAATAAATAATAAATAAAAACTTAACTTAGTAGAACAAGTGAATGGACTATACACTGTTCCTTACCAATGTAATATCTGGAATGCTGATCAAACTCTTCGACAGGTTATCACCAACTGAGTTGGTTTTAATAATTAATCTTGACAAGAAACGGTGTATAAGCTATTCTAACGTTTTCGTATAACGTAGAATTAGATACAGATTGATCAGAGGGGAATGATTGATTGGATTTATATCTGCTTCAAATAGGAATGGCTTTGGGATAATGGACGATATTTCACGTTTCGTTTTTCGATAATCCTGACTAAGAATATGGGGGGGGGGGGGGGGGGTACGTTTTTTAGTTCACACCTCCATAAAGCACTCTAATTGGTTATCGGATTTGTGATGGCAATCTTAATAACTACATCAAATATATATTTGCATTGTATACAGAAAGCATAAACTTCGTCCAAGTAAATTAAGTACCCTCTCAAAGCCACCCGGTTAGTAGTTATTCCTGTCATCTTCTGTATGGAAACTTCAACACAACGAGATAAGAATGAAGATAAAGAATACAAACTCTCAATCAATTAGCACCAAAGGCATGTCCAAATGTGTGATGGGCTTTGGTTGATACGCAATGGACATTACCAGACACTCACAAATAAATCCAGTGTCTAAACTTATATTGGAAGAGATGGGTATTCAGAATATTCTCTATATAATATTGTTCATCACAAGCGTACTAACAATTACATTTTCTTCATGTAAGCACGATCACATTTATATGTATTCAAATGTTATAGTGAATACTCAACGTTACTTTAAATCGTATTGCGTATATTTTATTGAGTCTAAAGATTCTTTAATTAACAGTCAAATTGTGAAAGCTCAGAGACAATTGTTCGATGATAACATCTTTTCGGCTGTGATAACAGTCGCTGACAACAGCCACCGCCTTCTGACGTCATGCAACAGACCCGTCTACACAATCTTCGACGACAACGACGCTAGAGCCACGCTGAAAATGTTATCAGACTCGAATAAACTGTCAGAAAGAGTTTGGTTACTTTTCCTTGGAGACTCCTCCAACTTGGACGAGTATTTCCTCAACATCAACATTCCGTTTGATTGTGAGTTTATCGTAGCAGCCCCACTGGATTCAGACGGACGCATCGGCCTGACTGAAGTCTATAGAGTTGCCGAACATCTTCCTCTCCAGAAGTTTCATTTAGGTTTCTGGAGTTCCAACGCTGGATTTGTCGCAACTCGAATATCTTTCTACGATCGCCGAAACAATCTGAATGGAATAGCTTTCAAGACTTGCATCAACGATTGGCCACCGTTCGCGCTCATCAAACAAGTTAAAAGTAGTGACACAGACGAGCTGGGTGGATTGTCCAATCGTATTTGGACCATCTTCGAGAGTGCCATGAATTTCAAAAGCCTTCATAAGATACCGGATGAAGAAGACTTGGGGAATCATTTGATAAACGGATCTTGGCGTGGAATGATAGGTGTTATACTTCGCAAGGAGGCCAACATGACGGCAGCTCTCATCACGATGACTCCAGAAAGGTTTATCAATGTGTCCTTCTCCAACTCTCTCCTTGTCAACCACGAACGACTGTACATACGTCATCCTACCCACCACGCATCATTCAGAAGCCTGATGTCCCCCTTCAGTCCTCAGCTGTGGGCAGCCCTGTTGTCCAGCATCGTTGGTTTGTCCATTACCTTAAACTTGTTTTACAAAACTGATGGTGACCTACCTTTCAATGACATCGTGTTCTATGTCTTCAGCGCCATGTTTTGTCAACAGGGTCTATCCGACATATCTCGAGCTTGCTCAAAGCGTATGGTTATCTTTCTTGTGTATCTAATAGGAATTGTTGTTATTAGCAGTTATTCTTGCTTTTTCGTGTCGAGTCTGGCAAACTATGAACCTGAGATGAGATATTCTTCTCTGAAGCAGTTTCTGGACGACGGGAAATACTCTTTGGGGATGTTAAAGAGTAGCTGGGTTCTTGGAGAGTTTACAAACGCGAAAGAGAACAATCAAACAGAACTAGAAATATTGTATGAGAAATATGTATCAACGTATCCGGAGAACATACCAATAACTGACGAAGATGCGTTTCGTCGAGTGTGTGTTAAAAGGTTTGTGTACATTGTGGCAGAAGCAACTAGAAACACTATGGACCTACCATGTGGAGTGGTTAGTCTGCCGAAGCACTTTACAAAGCGAAATATTGGTTATGCGTTCCCTAAGAAAAGTCCGTACATTGGTCTCTTTAACAGTTACAATCTGAAATTGATGAGCAGTGGGATTCTCAAGAAACTCCAAAAGGATATGTTGAATTTAAAATTACCCTCAGGGGGCAAAGTCAAAATATCGGTAAGCTTTAACACAGTGAACCCAATTCTAATGTTTGGAGTTATAGGAATGGTGACCGCTTTATTGGTATTTGGTATTGAATTTTTCATATTCAAGCTTGACACGAGTAAACCAGCCACAGGTCATACCCGGGAGACTCAAAATAAGAGAGTTAAATTAGAAACACGGAGGTTGAAAAGTTGTAGAAGAAATATGGTTAACAATTACTGGAACTGAAAACTTGCCATTGGTTTTAGTATCTCCAAATATTTATACACTTATTCTTTCAAATATCTATTCCATTAAATTAACTTATAAAAGTGTTACCCATTTTTGTTATGTATTCTACTAGCTGTGCTTGCGATTTCGTTTTGCGGATATCTGACTTCTGTTTATAGATACGGGAGTTTATATTTTATTTTTATAATTAATATGTTACCGTGCATACTTATATCACAGACAAATGATAGATTCATTTATTAACGTAACATAGGTATAGGTTTGGGGATACTTTACATTTACATCCGTAAAACTAGTTAAAACTGGGTTTGACAAAGTTTCTTTATAACAAAGTAATGACTTAATAATAATAATAATAATAATTTATTTATTTATAAAGACCTCTGATTTCTTAGTATACATGCACTAAGTATACATGCACTTGAATGCCGATTGCATCGACTTAGTTTCTAGCTGATAATTAAACTGCCAACTAATACACTGATCAAACCACGTAAATAACGGATCAATATATTATTCCTTCTTACCTAGTTTGTAAATGCTAAGAGCCACAATTTCTCTAATTGATTTACTCAATTTTCCAGCAATATAAAGAGGACCGTTATTATATTTTAACAACAATCAAATCATTACATCTATGTGAAATACAAAGATGACACTAACATGATTACATGCAGCATTTATGTTTATCAAATATCTATATCGTGTGATAGTGTCTGTAGTATCTATGTTTAGTATCTAACCATAATACCTTGACGAAACCAATATTTGTATCCTGTACAAGTTCTACCAGTGAATAGATTACCTTATCTTATAGTTCATACCACATCAACTTCCAACCTGAATCCACCATAAGAACAAAGCCTGAAGTCGGGGGGGGGGGGGGGGGGGGGCGTAGACCGTGAACCAGGTTAGAGTTTGATGTAGTAAAGAATGTAATTGTATTATTGACGCACAAGACAATGTAAAGACGCATAACTAACATTCTGTGAACGAACACGAAGAGAAATGGCCGCACCTGTTCTCACCTGTACAGTGGTACTTGCTAGCCTCCTAACAGGTGCGCGCTCCTCAATGGTTAGCGATACCTTAGACCAATACTCGCAAGTTATAACAGGTATTCGGCATTATGTTCATTCAGAGTGCGTACATTTTCTTTTTGAGGGGGATGTTTATTTAAGGTTACAAATTATGGAAACTCAAAGACGTTTATCTGATGACGTCATCTCATCAGCCGTGGTGAACACTGCGTCCGTCATTGACAACAGCCACCGCCTTCTGACATCCTGCAACAGACCCGTCTACACAATCTTTCACGACAACGACGCTAGAGCCACGCTGAAAATGTTATCAGACTCGAATAAACTGTCAGCAGGAGTGTGGTTACTTTTCCTTGGGGACTCCTCCAACTTGGACGAGTATTTCCTCAACATCAACATTCCGTTTGATTGTGAGTTTATCGTGGCAGCCCCACTGGATTCAGACGGGCGCATCGGCCTGACTGAAGTCTATAGAGTGGCCGAACAATTACCATTACAGACGTTTAGTTTCGGTTCGTGGAGTCTATTTGAGGGATTCTCATCTACCGAGCTGACATTCCACGACAGAAGAAGCGATCTAAACGGAACCGTTTTCAAGACCAGCATCAACGAATGGATTCCTTTAGCCCGGGTTAAAGAGGGTGGAACTGATAGACCTGATATTCTTGAAGGGTTCGCTGCTGATATTTGGAACGTTTTAGAGACAAACATGAACTTCAAAAGCGATCATAAAATACCGGAAAAGATATCTTGGGGAAATGTGATGATAAACGGATCCTGGCATGGCATTGTGGGTGCTGTTGTCCGCAGTGAAGCTCACATGTCCGCAGTTGTTACTTCCATGACTGTTCCACGTTTCGAGTACGTAGCGTTCACAACATCACTGCTTGTTATGAATATTAGACTGTACATACGCGAACCCAGCCATGAATCTTCTTCGTTCAGTAGTTTACTTTCGCCGTTCAGCCCCAAACTATGGTTGGCGTTTTTATTGAGCGCAATTGCGTTCGTAGTCATCTTAAGAATTCTCAACACACAAGATCGTAGAACCTGTTTCAATAATATTGAATTTTATGTATTTCATGTCATGTTCTGTCAACAAGGTTCATCTGAAGATCCCCGAACCTTCTCACGGCGCTTAGTTAGTTTTATTGCTTACTTGATGGGCATAGTTATTCTCACTAGCTATTCATGTTTCTTGATATCCAGTCTATCGAATTACATACCCAAGTTACCGTTTACTAATCTAGATGGGTTGCTTGATGATGGTACTTATTCGTTGGGTATGTTCAGACGAGGTTGGATATTTGGAGAGTTCAAAAATGCCCAAGAAAGCGGACAAACCCACATGAAGGAATTGTATGAGAGACACATCATTAGTGATGCAAGGAACACCCCTCTCTTCGATGCAGACGGTTTGCGTAGAGTGTGTCACAAGCGATTCGTATATATAGTGGAGCAGGAATCCCGTGATGCCATACAACCAGATTGTAATGTTGTTCATTTGCCGAATAAATTTGCAGTAGTACATGTTGGTTACATATTTTCGAAGCAGAGTCCGTATGTCGAGGTGTTTACTATTAAAATAATCAAACTGATGGAAAATGGTGTGTTGAAGAAACTTCGCGGAGATGCTCTTCATAAGAATGTGGCCGTAGAAGACAAGATGAAGGTTTCAGTCAGTCTTGAGTTGGTCCTTCCAATTCTTGCATTTGGGTCTGCAGGCGTTTGTCTCACGTTCATCGTTGTTGCTATTGAATTGATTGTTTTTAATCTCTTTCACTAAAAACTTCTCTCTTAAGGCCAATGAGTTGTGTGTCTGTCTTTATTCTGTATGTTGCTTATTCCTCTAGTATTCCAGTCTAAATCACTGTGTAGGTTTATAAAGATAATTTAGTTTTCATTTATATGTGTGTGATGATTCACAATTACACGATCAATGAAATGGATAGTAATGAAGAGCACTTGTGTTCAATCACATTATCATATTCAAATATGGAAACCATTAAGAAATGAAAATGTAATTTAATTCTCTATGATATACATTACAAGATTCAACTCAAGAATCTTCGCTCTGATGAATCTATTATTGGTGACTTTCTGTAATGTGTGATATATTTCGCTTCATTGGGCTGTCAATAGTATGACAAGTGGATCTAAGGTAGCGTCAAGAATAACAGTGCTTGTATGTTTTAGATGTATTTACATTAGTGTTTTTTGCCATATTCTACTAAAAGTAATATTTAATTCCGTAGTAGGTATACATGTGAAGTGATTATCATTGTAGGACCCACAATCAGTCGTTCTGATCTTTCCATCAAGGGAGGATGACAATAACCAGAATGATTATTTATATGATGTTCACTCTTTACCTGTTAATCACTAAACCAACTTCGGGCCACGATATGGAAACAAGGTGGAAGGTTATGTTGAGTGCCCAACAACACTTCAGGTCAGAGTGTGTTCATTTAATTGAGTCAAGAGATTTCCGTATGAATGTTCTGATAGTATCAATTCAGAGACGTTTGTCTGATGACGTCATCTCATCAGCCGTGGTGAACACTGCGTCCGTCATTGACAACAGCCACCGCCTTCTGACATCCTGCAACAGACCCGTCTACACAATCTTCGACGACAACGACGCGAGAGCCACGCTGAAAATGTTATCAGACTCGAATAAACTGTCAGCAGGAGTTTGGTTACTTTTCCTTGGAGACTCTTCCAACTTGGACGAGTATTTCCTCAACATCAACATTCCGTTTGATTGTGAGTTTATCGTGGCAGCCCCACTGGATTCAGACGGACGCATCGGCCTGACTGAAGTCTATAGAGTTGCCGAACATCTTTCTCTCCAGACATTTCATTTGGGTTTCTGGAGTTTTGAACAGGGGTTCAAACTATCAAACACTAGTTTTTACGATAGGAGAAGTAACCTTAACGGAAATGTGTTCAAAACCAGCGTCATGGAATGGGCTCCTCTATCGATAGTGAAAGTAAACGTATCAAACAACCGAACACTGTTAGAAGGGTTCGAAGGGAAAGTCTGGGTTCTCTTCGAGGATCAAATGAACTTCAAAAGTGTCCACGTGGTTCCACCAGGGGTCTCCTATGGTTCTGTGTCAGATAACGGGACCTGGGATGGAGTTATGGGCGCCGTACTGCGCAAACAAGTAGACATGGCGGGTATAACCCTCACGATGACTCCTGAACGCTTCGAGTATGTCGCGTTCAGTTCATCGCTCTACCACCAGAACGTGAGGATATACATTCGACAGCCGGGCCGAGATGCTTCCTTCAGCAGCTTGATGTCTCCCTTCAGCCCCCCGCTGTGGTCGGCCTTTCTACTCAGCGCCCTCGGTGTGGCCGCCATCTTGGCAGCGTGTTTCAAGGACGGGTTCAAGGACACCGCGTTCAACGTATTCAGCGCCATCTTCTGCCAACAAGGACATACTGAACCTTCTCGATCGTCTTCAAAGCGTATCGTCATGTTTATCATCTATCTGATGGGAATAGTTGTCATAAGCAGCTATTCATGTTTCTTAGTGTCGAGCCTCACAAATTACATCCCCCATTTGCCATTTACTACCCTCGAAGGGTTGCTTGATGATGGAAGGTACTCTTTAGGGATGCTGAAAACAAGTTGGTTACTGAACGAGTTCAAACATGCAAATGAACACGATCAAAATGTAATGAAACGAGTGTTTGACAAACATATTGCGCCGGATCTAGATAATACACCGGCAACTTCTACAATCGCGTTTCAGAGGGTTTGTGATAAGAGATACGTTTATATTGGCAGCGAATTCAATAGCAGTCTCGTGGATTTGAATTGTGGGGTTGTTAGTTTTCCTAATGGTTTTTCGAAACGTAATTTAGGATATGCTTTTCTTAAAGGTAGTCCATACATTGGTCTGTTCAACAGTAACATTCTTAAATTGAAGAGTAGCGGTATCTTGAACAAGATGAGTAGAGATGATTCTAAAAAGAACTTGTTGCCGGAAAAGAAGAGCGTGTATGCTAGTTTCCATACTGTGATCCCTATTCTGTCGTTTGGCGCTTCAGGCATCCTTCTCTCTTTGTTGGTCCTGGCTTTAGAGAAGCTTGCCTATATCCTTGGTGGCAAATAACATCCTGGCTTCTAAATGTTCAGTCTAGTTTATGTGGTTTCTATGTCTTACTTTGAACTATCTCTACACAAGACAAAAAATTGTCGTTCTTCGCACTTAGTTCTTTCACCATCTTGTAATTAGTGTGATGTGCATGTTCAAACAATCGATGTCACAGTATTGATCTTATCTCAACACGATCTTATCTCACAATCTCTAATGTCACACGGTCATAAAATCTGTTGTTTCCTCTAACAATGATATTTGTGAGAATAATTGATAATAATAGAATACAAAATTAATGTCAAAGTATAAACTTAAGTTGTTGTTGAAGCACCGTGACTTTAATTATAGATCACCTTGTCCTTAGGGTGCAAGATTGTGTTAACAATCATTGATAATGTAATTTGAATGTGTTTTCTGTAAATATAATAGAATAATAATTGTGTTGAAACTGTTTTATTCTTTCCTTCTTTTCACGCGTACATTTATTTTATTTATTTATTGAATCAGTACATTACAGGTAATTGCAATTGGTAAATAGATGAATCCGGTAAGCTGCCCTCAAAAACATAGTTTGACCGAGAGCAGATGCCAGGGTATATGCCAGGGTATTGTACTTGTATAATAGCCATCCATGTTTGGAATGAAACTATTAATTCTACTATTATTACATAGTTCATAAAAACTAACTATAGTCTGTAATGGGACAGGAATTGGGTTACCGCACAATCCAAAACACCCACGTCCCTGAACCTGTTTATTTTCCACACACACACAAGAACAACCTCTCGGCTCGACGGCCTTACATCTACTACCCTGAACCCACCACCAACCTGCCTCGCTGGGGAGGGGAGCCCTACCCCATGGGGGGTGGGGGTGACCCATTGCAGCCCCCCACTTAAAGTAATGTACGAAGTAACATTGGTTTAAGTATCGAGGCAGTACTAAAACCTTCTATAAACTAACAATGCAATTGAAATGACAAAAAGAATACATAAAACCAAAATTTGCGTCCACACAACACATTACGGGTCCGCACTATAGCTGTGTAAGAAAATATGAGAAATAATATTATAACAACTACTGCATGACATTTCGGCACTAAAGCGATAGCAACTAACGTACATGGTAACCATTAAGTATACGCACATATTGTCAACATAAGGTTGAAGCATGGTTAGTGTGTTTGTTTGTAATCAAATGAGGTCATCCATGATACACAAAACACTAACAGTTGATACACAAAACACTAACAGTTGATACACAAACACTAACAGTTGATTCACAAAACACTAACAGTTGCTACACAAAACACTAACAGGTTGCTACACAAAACACTAACAGTTGCTACACAAAACACTAACAGTTGATACACAAACACTAACAGTTGATTCACAAAACACTAACAGTTGCTACACAAAACACTAACAGTTGCTACACAAAACACTAACAGTTGCTACAGAAAACACTAACAGTTGCTACACACGTTGAGGTATCGGGCATTGAAACAGAGTCTAACCGTTCCATCTTTTTATAACAGTAACGAGTGGATTGACGTACTGTGTAGATGCTCGTTCGATTACGTTATCCTCCAACATTTGCGCGATTTTCTCCCTCACCGCTGTCCGCAAGGCATGAGGGACAGGGTAAGACTTTTGTTTAAAGGGAGCCTCATCCGTTAGCGAAATCGAGTGTTCATAAACATTGGTGAGGCCGGGTTTCGTCGAAAATGTATTTCTGCATTTGAGTAGTAGTGATTGCAGGTCCGTCTTTTGTTGACTATTCAAACCAACTAGTCCATCCACGCGGGCTCGAATCTCTGCTCGTGTCGGGTGAATTTTATGACAGGGTTGTTCTTCTATGGCGGCAGCGGGCGGGGGATCGTAAACCCGTAGCTTTGGGTCGTCGTCGTCTACCCCTACCCTGAGGCAGGTAAGATTCTCTTCTGCAGTGGCGTACAGTCGGTTTACGGTGATGTGTGTAGCCTCCGGGACAGTGTTGTGGAACGGAAGCACGACTGAAGTACCGTGGCCGTGTACTACTATTAAGGCCGGTTTACGATTGACGGCAATGTGGGGGGACGTGAATGTGAAATGTCAACCTGGTGGAAACGGGAACGGAACTGTTTATGATTGACGGAAATGAAATGAATTCGGCAATTACCGGCAAGCCTCGGCTACTCTCGTATTCATTTGTTTGGCGACGGACTTCCAGGCATTTTCTTTATAATCCGTTCGTCTATACACACTTAAGCCTTTGGCATAAATATTACGAAAATTCTGGATTGTCTCAATTAACCTGGCGTCATCCATCATGACTTGAAAATTAAAGCTACCAATTTGTTGGTTATGTTCCTTTAGTGTATATGTCACAGCAGTCAGCAGCTGCTATTTGCGCATGCGCGTTGGTGTTCGCACGTCGACGGGACGGCAAACAAGCCGCGAAAGTTGGGACTTGACGAACTCTGGCGGTTCCGTTTCCCGTTCACGTTCACGTCCAGGCAATCATAAACGCCAACCCGTGATTTCCATGGTTCAACTTTGACGTTCACGTTTCACGTTCACGTCTCACCACGTTGCCGTCAATCGTAAACCAGGCTTTAGTGCCGACTTGAAGTTTATCACCGCTCTCGTGTCGTGGAGCCAATCAGTACCAAATATGATGTTTTTTGATAAAGTGGGTACCACGATGCACGGGACGTCTCTGGTCCACCCTGCAATGTTGACCGTGAGTAGTACTTGGGTCGATGCAGCTTGTGCGCTGTTGCCTATGGCACCGAATATTTTTATTTTGGGCGTTGGCAACGGCGGCAGATCCCCGACCTTCTCGACGAGGCTGTCGAGGAACGTCTGGGAGACGCAGGAGATTTCACTCCCTGAATCAATAAGAATCAGCGACTGAACGGCCCCCTGAATTGTCCCCAATACCTCAGGGGCGACGCGTGGTGTTGTGTCGGCGTCGTCATCTGAGAGCAAGTCCGTGGTCATGGAGGTAATGTGGTTGAGCTCGACGTCCGTGGGAGTGTCGTTCAGCTCGCAGTCGACACCCAGGTCGACGTCGCCCTCGTCTACTCCCACCGCACGGATTTGACGACTGTGCTCGAGTGGTCGCGTCGTCATCTCAGTCGAGCGGTCACGTTGTTGCGAACTGGGTGTCCGCCACTGGCCGTTGTTGTTGGTTGCTCGCCCAGCACTGGGGTGTGATGTTGAGCGCTGCTCGGCCCCGTTGTCACGTTTAGGCGCTATCGCCTGCTGACGCCAGTTGGTGGTGTCGCCGCCGGCGTTTACGTCCGCCTGTGACCTGGGCGCGTGGATCGCATTTGGACGCCGTTTATTGGCTTCGTCCAAACGACGTAGCAGCCTGAGCGTATCGTCTACGGTAGTTTTGTCGGCGGCCAGCAAGGTAGCCGTCACTTCCGGTTTGAAGTGATCGACGATAGTGTCGATGAAATCTCCGTCGCTAAGCGCCGGTGAGAGATGGCGAGATTTAGACAAAATTAATAAAAAATAGTCCGCCATCTGATGCTCGTACTGTCTAGGACATTTGCCGTGGTACAAGTCATACCTGACTTGGCGCTGCTGTGTTGGGCCCCAAAATTCGTTTACGAATGCTTGTTTAAATTGTCTGAACGCCACGAAGCGATCTGCGAATACCTCGCCCCAGCGTCGCGCTGATCCCCGCAATTGGCCCATGGTGACGGATATCTGGTAGCGCGGGGGTACTCGCGCTACGTCGAAGAACTCTTCTATCTCCGAGGTGAATACGACGGGATGCGTCCGTCCCCCATACCCATCGAATATGGGCAACTGGAGCAGTGGCTTGAAGTCTGCCCCCCAGACCGAAGCACATGGCGACGCCGTAGCGCCCGCCGGGGGTGGGGAGTCGCGGCTTGTGTCCGACCTGCCGCTTGCTGTTGAGAGTTCCAGGCTCGCCACCCGCTCTGACAGAGAGCCCACAGACGCCTGTAAGGTCGTTACCGACGCTGTAATGCCGTCGCACGTCCCTTTCAGATCGTCACGTAATCCCTGAATCAGTTCAATGAGTTCGGTGTTGGACATGTCAGCGCCGGTCGTTCGACGTCCCGAGCGCGTCTTCACCATACACGCGCGCACGCGGTAGAACACTAAGTAGCGCGCTAAAAACAAAATTCCACCGCGCGAAACTCACACGCGAGCGCGGTACCGGCGAAACTAAAAACGCGGAACACACGTACACTACGATAAACTCCGTCCGTATTTAGGTTGGGCGCCAGTTGTAATGGGACAGGAATTGGGTTACCGCACAATCCAAAACACCCACGTCCCTGAACCTGTTTATTTTCCACACACACACAAGAACAACCTCTCGGCTCGACGGCCTTACATCTACTACCCTGAACCCACCACCAACCTGCCTCGCTGGGGAGGGGAGCCCTACCCCATGGGGGGTGGGGGTGACCCATTGCAAGTCACTTAAACTAGATATTTAAAAGAATATTGTATTTTAGCTTTATATGTAATAGTTGTTATAAAGCATTAACGAATGTAATCTAATTATAATGCTTTGTATAACAGTACAATATTTGGAAATACATACGCATTGCTAAGTACTTAAAAAATAGTAATATACTAACAATAACACTAAATAATAGTATTATAGCTACAAACATAACCAATGAAAACCTAACATAGTAAGACTAAATAATATTATTATAGCTACAAACATAACCAATTAAAACCTAGCATAGTAACACTTAATAATATACTAATAAGTTTACTATTATTAGCTTCATTTCATATTCCTATATGTTCATTTAGTTTTAATTTTTAAGTTTTCAATCATCTCTCTTTCGATATCAATTAATTTTGTTTCCACTGCATTATTATTGTTTTAATTGTACATGGTGTAGCCTGGTACAGAAGTCGTACCGACTGCCTTGCAAGTTGTTCGCGCAAATAACATAACAAGACAACGATCAATCATTGACCTCAGGCTGTTTTAATAGTATTTAAAAATCTGTTACATAAACCCAACTATCGCGGTTCACTTCTAATAGATATAGAGACCTTTAACCTAATCTGTAGTTAGTTCGCAGCTAATACATCAAACTAAGTTTTATTACTTTGATAACAAAGCTTATATATAATTAAACTTTGATAAAAATTGATTAAAATTTGATAAAACTTTGATAACAAAGCTTATACATGCTCAATACTTAAGTGCATGTGCGAGTGCTTGGGTTTGACGTTTACCTTTTAACAATTAGTAATTACATAATATTTCTATAATCTTTTTTATTGTATGTTGTATTGCATTTTAACTTATTTAATGTATGCATACGTTTTACTATATATTAATACAATTACTCATTTTAACAACAATTTGGTGACAGGTTAGCTAAACACAAGTTGAAGGAAATACTTATCTGTCTTCTAAGGGGTAAATGTAATAAATGAAAATTACGATTTAATATTAATCACTGACAATGTGCCAGGCAGCTTTAAAAACTTCTACTGCACCTACTACAAAATGTTTGGATAAAAAAGAATAAACAGGCATAGTCCCGCCATAAAAAATATACCAAAAACAATCGATGCCATACGATCTACTTCTACTACTAGTTGGCTAGCTAATTATTAGCTTATTTATTTAGTATACTTCCGTGCAAGTTAACTACGCTTAGGAAAGTAGAGAATGTATTAGGAATGTATCTTTCATTACACAAATGAGGTATACACGTAACACAAAACCTGTTTGTAGACCTACATTGAAATTACACGTTGTTCTTCCGAGGACCGAATATTTCCAAACGAGTATAACAATCAATATGAACATTTAAATAGGTTCAAATATCAAAGTACCGCCATTGATATTTCTAATTACGTAATTCTACTTGCTATCCTTGTTTTGCATAATATCTTAACGCGATCTAGTTAAGCCATCACTTTTATTGAGCTGAAGTGTGACGATGTACGAGCGATCGCCTTATAGTCCATTCACCCTGTACCCTATATTCATACGCAACTCGGCGTCAACAAATCGATTAAAATGTATTTATGTTATTGTAATGCTGTGTTTAGGTCAGTTTCTGATCAGAGTGTGGTTGAATGTACCAGACTGTTGGTGATCGTAAGAGTTGAACTTTTAACGCTACAAGTTTCAGAATTATTAAGGGGATTACATCCGTTCGTTTAGGGGCTGGTTCTACAGTGCCAAAGTGTAGAGGGAAGAGCTTTTGACTGAACATTCGTAAGTTTCCTTAATAAATACTACCATATATTATTATTACTCAAGACAACTCCGTCTGAAGTTTAAGTTTCTGAAGTGGTAAGTGTGAGCAGTGAAAGCAATTAACAATAGGGTCCCACCACTGAAAGCTGAAGAATAAGGTGAAAGTAAATCTGGACAGTGCGTTGTTTATCAGCCCAAAACAAACATGGAGTTGCCAGTTCTGGTCGCAGTTATGATCGCTGTATCCGTGTTGGGCAACGAAGAAGGCGGTGGTTTAGTCTCGCAGTCTCCATCAGGCGGTGGCGGTGAGTTCCCCCAGTGTCCTTTGCGCGAGAGTAGACGTCCGTTCTACCACGTGCTCCAGGACAGAGCTGACATGTGTTTCAACACAATCACAGAAGCCCGAAGCGAAGCTCTGGAAGAAGATCAAACACCAGAACAGATACGATTGACCTTCAAGACCTTCTGTGACCAACTACCCACACTAAGGCAGTGCTTACGCGATGTGAAGACGGACTCTGCGCTTTGCCTAAGTCCGTCCGTACAGACAAGATTCAAACTGTATTGCGACTTCAAGGAGATGTCCATGGAAGTTGGTTGCTCTCAAGATGGATCAAGAATTGCTGCAATCCACGAAGCCAAAGTAATCGACACAGACGTAAATTCTAGAAGGCGTAATCCGGTAGATTTGTGTACCAACATTGCCGATACCAAAGTTTGGGTTGCAGCCGAAAGAGACCCGAATCTAGGAATGGTGCTTGAGTATTTCATGCTGCAAAACGCTAGAGAATGTCTGGTGAAACATAAAGGGGGAGAGCAAGACACCTTGGTGAACACTGTTTTGTCTCTTTGGACTGAAATAATGAACAAGATGAAGTGCGTCGATCGGGGAATCGAAGTTCTTTGCAAAACGATTGTTAATGTTGAAAGTATGGCGAAGTAAAACAAAATTGTGCCGGAAACTGAACCTGAGAACGTTAAGAAAACTGAAAACCTTTGAGAAATTACCAGAATAATAGTGCTTGTGGAATATTGAACAAAATGTAGTGAAACATTTTTCTTAACTTTACATTTAATAATAATTTGTGTCGCTTGATATTGTGTTGCTAATAAAAGACGCTTCAGTCTTCACATGTTATCTCGTATGTTTGCCCTTTAGACATGTTTCATTCCATCTTAGTTGGCATCAGGCCGTCTATTGGAAAATAAACATCACACAACAAGATAGATAGAGGGCTGTCCTGATTTGCCTCTAGTGTTTCCCGTGTTTCACTCGTTGGAGGGGATAAAACGGACACAATAAATATCATATTTTACCAAAATGAATAACTTGTTGAGATAAATACTGTTGGTTTGGTCAGATCTATCTAAAATACACCAATTAAAACAAAAAATCACTTGACATGTGCTAAAACCAACTTTTTAGAGGCAAAATGTTGAAAGTAGTCCCGTTCTAGCTCCATATCAGCCTATTATTGATTTGATCCTGTTTTATTTCTCTATGGATTTGATAGAGAGCCTGGGTATGTTTAATTGATAAACACTCATATGAGATCACAGAACGGAACTTGAAGTCAATATAAAAATATGTAACGTAAAAGGAATATCACATTTGACAACTTTATGCCACGTTATGAAGAAGATGAGGTAAAGTTAAAACCCAAATATTCCTAACGAAAAGCAACAATTTCGTTAATTGACGATTCTACTATATAATGGAATTAGTTACGTCATTTGATGAGATAGTATAGGGTCGTTGTCCCGGCCAAATATGTCACAAGAATTTCATTTATCTAACAAAAGCAAAATTGTGTTCGATAAACAATCAAATGTTTCTGTCGGTAGGCTGTAGGGCGTGAAAGAGGGCATCCTCTTATGCAAGGGTTCAGGGTTAGATATAAGAACTTATTGTAATCCCTCGTTACAACAAACTGTCTTTACGACATTAACAGCAGAAAGTCGATATTGATTGTATAAACAATTCATTATAAAGATACAAATTATGAGAAAAGTTCCTCAATAGCGGATTGACACAGTTCCGCAACAAAAGCCAACGCACTAACATTAAGCCATTATACAAATTAGATTGTTGCATGTTTACGAAATAGTTATATATTGTATAAAGAGAACCTAAGTGATTTGAATTGATGGAATTGTGAAAGTTATTACCACAGTTAATCGACAAGCAGCAATGAGGGTTGAAATGTGTCGTTAACAAGTTCTCTCCGAGGGAGCGGAGTATCATAGATGGCTTCCATCCTACTCCACATAGTGTTCATCGCAGGGCTTCTCATAAGAGCGTCACATTCGTTTGGTCACAATGTCGTCGAAATACACTCGGACATCATAACAAGTGCGCACCATTACTTTAAATCAGACTGCGTGAGCTTCATCGAGTCACGAGATTTCAACATTCATTGCCTCATTGTGAGAACTCAGAGGCGTTTGTCTGATGACGTCATCCCAACAGCCGTGGTGAACACTGCGTCCGTCATTGACAACAGCCACCGCCTTCTGACGTCCTGCAACAGACCCGTCTACACAATCTTCGACGACAACGACGCTAGAGCCACGCTGAAAATGTTATCAGACTCGAATAAACTGTCAGGAAGAGTTTGGTTACTTTTCCTTGAAGGTTCCTCCAACTTGGACGAGTATTTCCTCAACATCAACATTCCGTTTGATTGTGAGTTTATCGTGGCAGCCCCACTGGACTCAGACGGGCGCATCGGCCTGACTGAAGTCTATAGAGTTGCCGAACAATCGCCACTTCAGAAGTATTCTATTGATTCCTTCAGACCTGGAGATGTTATATCTTGGCCAAAGTTGGGGTTCTACGATAGGAGAAGCGATCTTAATGGAACAGTTTTGAAGATGAGTGTCAATGGTTGGGGCTTTGCCCCATTAGTTAACGGCACGGTCAGTGGCTTTGACGAAATAATTTTGAAAATCTTCGAGAAACACATGAACTTTAAAGGTGACCAAGTGAGACCAATAGATGGGGAATATGGAGGTCTGCTGCCAAACGGGTCCTGGAGCGGAATTATGGGAGAAATGGTTCGCAGAGAGGTTGATATGTCTGGTGTGCCTCTCACATTGATACCTGACCGTTTTCAAGCTGTTGCATTCGGCTTGCCATACATTAGTGAAGACGTACGGATCTCCATACGGGAGCCAAGTCCCGATGCTTCGTTGTATGGTTTGATAGCTCCCTTCAGCCGTAGGTTGTGGTTGGCTTTATTAATCACTGCTCTAGGATTATCGGTTGTACTAGCATATTTCTACAACGTGGAAGGTAAACAAAGTTTCAAAGACAGTTTATTTCAAGTGCTGTGCGCCGTCTTTTGCCAACAAGGATCGGAAGAAATTCTCCGAACATCCTCAAAGCGCCTTCTGATGTTCCTTGTCTACTTGTTGGGAATAGTGGTTCTCAGCAGCTACTCTTGCTTCTTTATATCGAGTCTAACAACTTATACACCCAAGTTACCATTTACCAGCCTTAAAGGTTTGATTGATGATGGAAGCTACTTCTTGGGGATTCTTAACACCGGCTGGATCATGGGAGAGTTGAGGAACGCAAGGGAACCAGTACATCACGAGTTGAAGCAATTGCAAGATAGATTTATCGCCCCTCATCCGGAAAATGTTTTTACTAATTTCGATGAAGCAGTGAAACATCTGTGTTACCCGAAATTTGCATTTATTATTGAAGTGAAGACACTTGAATTCGTTTCCGTAGGCTGTAAAGTGGTCAGTTTATCTGAGTATTTTTCAAGAAAAAGTACAGCTTTAGCTTTTCCCAAAAACAGTCCGTACATTGGGGTTTTTAATAATGAAGTACTGAAATTAATGAGTAGCGGGATTATCAAGAAGCATTACAAAGACGGTTACTACAAGCCTTTGAAACTAAAAGACAAACCACAGATTTCAGCAAACTTTGAGACAGTGTTTCCGATTCTCTTGTTTGGCGTTGCAGGAACATTAGCTTCCATATTAGTTTTGGTTCTTGAATTCTTTGCGCAACGAATTTAATGTGCACATCCCACAAGTAGACTACTTAAGGCAAATAGTCACTAGCGATCACCATATAGTACAGCTAAGTACACGGCAAGTGCAATAATGTTAAATGTAATTATTTGTGTAATGTAATAATAATAAAGTAATAATACAATTATATAAAATTAACAAGACCGCTCCGCTGCCTTGAGCCGCTGCTGGCAGTCACGTTTGGGCAGGTCACTTCTTGGAAAACTCGACTTTTTTTGAAATTGTCACTTTTTTTTTTTTTTGTGTCACTTTTTGGAAAACTTTTCAGTTGGAAAAAAGAAAAAAAAAATTTGAAAAAAAAGTCGAAAAAAAATGTCGAAAATTTTTAAAGTGATGGAAAAATTTTCGAGCTCTTCTATGTACATTTCACGTCAAAGTGTCGTAGATACTTATGTAAAGAAAGAAACTTAAAAGTTGTGTGATTCTGAAAAATGAAAAAAAAAATTCATGTTGAAAAATTTCCAAGTGTTTGAAAAATTTTCAAGTAGCCCAGTTTTTGGAAAACTTGAAAAAAGTTGAAAAAATGAAAAAATTAAAATTTTGGTAAAAAATTATTTTCATGTTGAAATTTTTAAGTGATGGAAAAATTTTCGAGTTTTTCTATGTACATGTCACGGTAATTGGTCGTAGATACTTATGTAAAGAAGAAACTTGAAAATTGTGTGATTCTAAAAAAAGAAAAAAAAATTTATGTTTCAAAATTTCTAAGTGTTTGAAAAATTTTCAAGTACCCCATTTTTTGGAAAACTTGAAAAAACTTGAAAAAATGAAAAAATTAAAATTTTGGTAAAAAATTATTTTCATGTTGAAATATTTTAAAGTGTTAGAAAATTTTTCGAGTTCTACAATCCGCACGTTCAAAAGCTTCCCGGTACGTCCCGGTAAGTGTGTCGTCAATAAAATGCACATGTACAGAAAGGTAAAGAAACGCACTTTTCGATGATACCAAAATGGGCTGTTCGATTTCATAACGGGACATACCAGGGCCGTTCAAAGCTGAAATTTAAGTAATCAAAATTACACATCTAACCAATGACGCTAAAAAATAACAAAACCGGTACGTTACAGGTACGTCCGGGTACCTTAAATATGTCAACCACACCTTCCGATACACCGAAACGGAAAATAAAAAATTACAAAAAATTCTAACATGGTTTTTTAGACATTAAACAATTCTCATAGACAAATTCCGGCAAAAACATTGGCGGATGAAATCCGTTAAAGCACCGTAACTCGGACACCCGTAAAGTCTAATTTTTGAAAGTAACGTTTATAAATAGACAAATGTCCAATTATTAATACTAAACACAACAATGTATTGTATGGCATTTAAAACACACTTTTAATATACAAAAACAAACATTTTGTATGCGTGTTTTTAGAACGCCGTGAAAAGTGCTTTGCGCGAACGTCTGTCATTCGGTAAGAGGGAGATTTTTTGAAAATGTTTTTTCATGCCCCTGTACGAGCAAGCTTTGAGCATCGGTTTAAAGAAACAAAACCCATTTTTAAAGTACCAACTTGCCGCAAAAAAATCACGACTGAAGGCGTGTCGTAAAAATGGAAAAGTGCCCATAACTAAGGAACCGGGACGAAATTAAAAATTTCACGAGTATGTAATCAAGATCAATGTACGTGCTTTAAAATGAAAAAGTCGAGAAAGTTTTTAAATCAAAAATGTGGAAAAAAAGCCTTCGCCACGCTTTTTAAAAATACACATTACCAAATGTACACAATTTGATTGGCGAAAGTTCTGGGACGATTCGAAAACATTTCAAAACCCAGTTACCTAAAGGGTAAGCGCCGGTAAAAAAACAAACCAGAATGTTATATCTCGTTTGGTTCGACGGGCAGAGCCGTTTGAATGTGACACATTAAAATGGTACCAAATCCGTCAAATCGAGACGTCGAACATTGTTCGTGTTTGGGTGCCCGTAACTTTTTAACGGGACACTTTTTACGAAAACCGTTCATTACAAAAAGATGCTCCATTCAATTGACTTTCGATCCGAAGCATCGACCAAATTGTCAAAAAACATTTGAATTTTTTACAATTTTTCCCGCAATACGACCGCGCCAAATACGCACACTTGGCGACATTAAACACGTCGGGAGGACGCGAAGACGAACTCGGACGTGCTCGAAAAAAATACCCACTTGTAGCCAAAGGCCAGGCGGTGAAAACTGTAGCGACACAAGGAGGTTATATAAAGCACTGGAGGGGCGGTGGCCTATGTTTTCTGACTGTTGCAGTGAAGCCAGTTTTGCGGCGCGCGGCCGAGCGGCGGCCATATTGGGACTGGAAGGATTTCAATGCATGCATCTTTCCCCGCCCCCTCGGCGGCCCCCCGCACGTGACTTTTTCCACGATGTGTCGCTACAGTTTTCGGCGCCCGGCCTTTGGCTACCCGTGGGTATTTTTTTCGACTTTCCACCCCCACCCCTTCACCCCCTCACGACGTGTTTTATCTCGTCAAGTGTGCGATTTCGGCGCTCTCGTTTTGCGGTAAAAATTGTAAAAAAATTCAAATGTTTTTTGGGGAATTTTTCGGATGCTTTTGATCGCAAGTCAATTGATTGGCGCATCTTTTTGTAAGAATTGTATGAATTTTAATGGTCCCTTTTAAAAGTTACGGGCACTTAAATTCGAAAGATTTGCGAAATTTGGATTTGACGGATCTGGTACGTTTTTAACGCGTCACATTCAAACGGCTCTGCCCGTCGAACCAAACGAGATATAACGTTCGTTTTTGTTTCGTTACCGACGCTTACCATCTGGGTAACTGGAATTCGGAATTTTTTTGGATTCGTCCCAGAACTTTCGTCAATCAAATTGTGTACATTTGGTAAAGTGCGTTTTTAAAAAGCGCGTGTAACACTTTTTTTTCACATTTTTTCTTTGAAAATTTTCTCGACTTTTTCATTTTGATAAATAACCACTAATCTTGATTATTAACGAAGCGATTTTTTAATTTCGTCCCGGATGCTTAGTTATGGGCACTTTTTCATTAATTCTACACGGTTTCAGTTTTGATTTTTTTGCGTCAAGTTGGCACTTCCGAAATGGGTTTTTTTTCTTTAGGCCGATGCTAAAACCTTGCCCGTACAGGGGCATGAAAAATCATTTTCGATAAGTCACCCCTTTACCGAATGACAGATGTTCCCGCAACGCACTTTTCACGGCGTTAAGAAAACACGCATACAAAAGTTTTGTTTTTGTATATTAAAAGGGATTTTAATATGCCATCCAACATACATTTGTTATTAGTATTATTAAATGCACATTTGTCTATCCGAAAACGTTACGTTAAAAAATTAGACTTTACGGGTGTCCGAGTTACGGTGCTTTAACGGATTTCACGCGTAGCCGTTTTTTGTCGGAATTTGTCTTTGGGAATTTTTCAAAGTCTTAAAAAAGCATGTTGGAATTTTGTCTAATTATCGTTTTCCGTTTTACCGTGTCCGAGACTATTTTTGACATATTAAATGTACCCGGACGTACCGGGCACGTACCGTCTTCGTATTTTTGTAATTTTAATTTTTAATTTTCAGTTTCGAACGTCCCCCAAATGTCCCGTTTTGAAATCGGACAACCCGTTTTGGTATCATTAAAAAGAGCGTTCCAATACCTTTCAGTACATGTGCAGTTTGTTGACACCCCACTTACCGGGACGTACCGGAAAGCTTTTGTACGTGCAAAATTCAACTTTTTTGTTTTTGACCACCCAAATTACGAATTTGTTATTCGTCGGAATAACTTTTCTCTATTCTTTATTAAATATGTTTAGTTTTTAATTTATCGAAAAAGCTCAAAACACGACGACGGGGGGGGTGCCGTATACATTAATGTAATCTGAAGATAATCAATTTCGACACTCACATTTGTCATTGATGGCTTATTGTGGGCGACCAATATGACTTACAGACTTCGTGTCAACTTTTTTAGAAAGCGTGATTCAATATTAAATATACGAGATCTTTAATTCACCAAAAAAGATCAACCCGGACTTTTTATACGCGCCCGTGTTACACGATACTTAACGAATAAATTGCCCAATGTTGTAGCATAGCATATAGAGTTCAAGCGTCCAGTGCCATATGGGTCAGCGATTCGAATCCAACAATTTTCAAGTTTCTTTCTTTACTCAAGTATCCACGACAGTTTTACATGGTACATGTACTTTTTGTACACTTATTCTTAATTTCTTTTTTCAAAATCACACAATTTTCAAGTTTCTTTCTTCACTCAAGTATCTACGACACCCACAATAAGCCATCAAAGACAAATGTGATTATCTTCAGATTACATCAATATATACGGCACCCCCCCCCCCCCCCCCCCCCCCCCCCCCGTCGTCGTGTTTTGAGCTTTTTCGATAAATTAAAAACTAAACATTTAATAAAGAATAGAGAAAAGTTATTCCGACGAATAACAAATTCGTAATTTGGGTGGTCAAAAACAAAAAAGTTGAATTTTGCACGTACAAAAGCTTTCCGGTACGTCCCGGTAAGTGTGACGTCAACAAACTGCACATGTACTGAAAGGTATTGGAACGCTCTTTTTAATGATACCAAAACGGGTTGTCCGATTTCAAAACGGGACATTTGGGGGACGTTCAAAACTGAAAATTAAAAATTAAAATTACAAAAATACGAAGACGGTACGTGCCCGGTACGTCCGGGTACATTCAATATGTCAAAAATAGTCTCGGACACGGTAAAACGGAAAACGATAATTAGACAAAATTCCAACATGCTTTTTTAAGACTTTGAAAAATTCCCAAAGACAAATTCCGACAAAAAACGGCTACGCGTGAAATCCGTTAAAGCACCGTAACTCGGACACCCGTAAAGTCTAATTTTTTAACGTAACGTTTTCAGATAGACAAATGTGCATTTAATAATACTAATAACAAATGTATGTTGGATGGCATATTAAAATCCCTTTTAATATACAAAAACAAAACTTTTGTATGCGTGTTTTCTTAACGCCGTGAAAAGTGCGTTGCGGGAACATCTGTCATTCGGTAAAGGGGTGACTTATCGAAAATGTTTTTTCATGCCCCTGTACGGGCAAGGTTTTAGCATCGGCCTAAAGAAAAAAAACCCATTTCGGAAGTGCCAACTTGACGCAAAAAAATCAAAACTGAAACCGTGTAGAATTAATGAAAAAGTGCCCATAACTAAGCATCCGGGACGAAATTAAAAAATCGCTTCGTTAATAATCAAGATTAGTGGTTATTTATCAAAATGAAAAAGTCGAGAAAATTTTAAAAGAAAAAATGTGGAAAAAAAGTGTTACACGCGCTTTTTAAAAACGCACTTTACCAAATGTACACAATTTGATTGACGAAAGTTCTGGGACGAATCCAAAAAAATTCCAAATTCCAGTTACCCAGATGGTAAGCGTCGGTAACGAAACAAAAACGAACGTTATATCTCGTTTGGTTCGACGGGCAGAGCCGTTTGAATGTGACGCGTTAAAAACGTACCAGATCCGTCAAATCCAAATTTCGCAAATCTTTCGAGTTTAAGTGCCCGTAACTTTTAAAAGGGACCATTAAAATTCATACAATTCTTACAAAAAGATGCGCCAATCAATTGACTTGCGATCAAAAGCATCCGAAAAATTCCCAAAAAAACATTTGAATTTTTTACAATTTTTACCGCAAAACGAGAGCGCCGAAATCGCACACTTGACGAGATAAAACACGTCGTGAGGGGGTGAAGGGGTGGGGGTGGAAAGTCGAAAAAAATACCCACGAGTAGCCAAAGGCCGGGCGCCGAAAACTGTAGCGACACATCGTAGAAACAGTCACGTGCGGGGGGCCGCCGAGGGGACGGGGAAAGATACATGCATTGAAATCCTTCCAGTCCCAATATGGCCGCCGCTCGGCCGCGCGCCGCAAAACTGGCTTCACTGCAACAGTCAGAAAACATAGGCCACCGCCCCTCCAGTGCTTTATATAACCTCCTTGTAGTGACAGATGTGGGAAAATGTTCCCGAACGTGGGCGTGCCGAGGGTGCGGGGCGTCACGGAGAGGCGGCGCGAGCTCGAGAGCGGGGACTACCACCTTATGGAATATAGAAGAAAAGAACAATCTTAATCAGAATGAAACGTATTATGTTCATTTAGTATAGTATAGTATTAGTATTAACAATGTGCTTGGATACATTAAATTATCTTCATGACGACACAGAATGCCAACGCCCTACTACAACTGCTATAAATTGACGCAAGACTCAGGAACATATGTTAGTATGTGTAGCAGCTTATAGCTGACCCGTCAACACCCTGTCAGCAGGAAATCATATAAGCATGAAGATGTCCATTACAATAATGATCGGTTCAATGCAACACAAAAGTGTCCTTTTAGCAGGTTTAATCTGCAAAGAGTTTTGCAAAACTGTCACCATCTTATGTAGCGATGTTCACAGGATTGACGTTACCACAATAACAGCTATGGACAAAATTTCAGTCTATGGTCAATCGTGCAACGGAACGGAATGGCGCTCCGCACTTTCATTTCTACAGTGCTTACATATTATTTGATTTTAAATTCAACATTGTCATGCGATTGCAATAGTGCACAGATATTCTCGAAAGTTATTATAAGTGCTAGACATTACTTTCGATCGGCTTGTGTGCATGTCATAGAGTCGACAGATTTGTTTTTAAATTTGAAGGTTATGGAAGTTCAGAGACGTTTGTCTGATGACGTCATCCCAACAGCCGTGGTGAACACTGCGTCCGTCATTGACAACAGCCACCGCCTTCTGACATCCTGCAACAGACCCATCTACACAATCTTAGGCGACAACGACGCTAAGCTTATGTTGAAAACGTTATCAGACTCCAATAAACTGTCAGGACGAGTTTGGTTACTTTTCCTTGAAGACTCCTCCAACTTGGACGAGTATTTCCTCAACATCAACATTCCGTTTGATTGTGAGTTTATCGTGGCAGCCCCACTGGATTCAGACGGGCGCATCGGCCTGACTGAAGTCTATCGAGTTGCCGAACATCTTCCTCTTCAGACATTTCATTTAGGTTTCTGGAAAGAAGGAGATGCTTTTGCTTGGCCATACATGGGGTTCTACGACAGAAGAACCAATCTCGGTGGAATCTTGATCAAGATGACTACTACCAACTGGTTACCGATAGTGCACGTTAAGAAAGATCCAAATAGTAACGGGTCTGTTGTTGAGGGAATCGGCGCCCAACTTCTTGAAATCTTGGAGAGCCACATGAACTTCAAAAGTGTCCATGAAAAGCCAAGACATGGAACGTGGGGTAATCTTCTAGACAACGGTTCTTGGGACGGTTTGATGGACGACTTGGTCAGTAACAAGGCTAACATGACTGGTGTTCCTCTCACCATGACTCCAATACGCTTTCAATTCGTATCATTCACTATCGCGTTCATGTACCATCGTTTCCTAATTTACATCCAACCACCAAGCTACAATGTTTCTTTCAAGAATTTGGTCTCTCATTTCACTCCTCAACTGTGGGCGGCCATTTTGTTCAGTGTTGTCGCCGTGTCTGCCATCTTGGCACTTGCTTACAAAATGGACGGTAGCCAATGTTTCACAGATGCAGTTTTCTATGTTTTCAGTGGTATTATTTGTCACCAAGGATTACCTGATTTATCAACAGACACTTCGAAACGAATACTTATTTTTGTTGTGTATTTGTTAGGAAATGTAGTCTTTCATATTTACTCGTGCTATTTCATATCTAGTCTGGCAACTTATACACCCAAGCTACCTTTTACCAATCTTGTGGGGTTGCTTCACGATGGAAGTTATTCCTTGGGGATGTCCAGGAATACCTGGATATATGGAGAGTTCAGAACGGCTAAGAAACAGGGAAACAATTTTTTTGAGCAGGTGTACGATAAACTTGTAATGCCAGACCCGGAAAATGTCGTCTCAAGTGAGGACGAAGGTTTTGAACGAGTTTGCAAAGGGAAGTATGCGTTCATGTCCTGGGAGAATAGCGGTAACATTACGAATTTCAACTGTACAGTCACATCTCTGGCAAATCCTTTTTCAATAAGAAGTGCAGGGTTAGCTTTTCCTAAAAATAGCCCATACATCAGAATATTTAACAATAAACTACTCAAACTAATTAATAGTGGGATTATAAATAAGCATTTCAAAAACGCACAAATTAAAATTATGCCATCAGAAAGTAAAGAACGGATATCAGTAAGATTTGAGACTGTGATTCCAATTCTATCGTTATCAGTTGCTGGAGTTTTAATGTCGTTGTTAGTTTTCGTACTTGAGTTACTTAGTTTCCATTTTCACGCTTACATAGTCCTGTTTCGTGAACGAAAACTTGCGAGCAAGAACATAAATCAGAAGCGAATGTGTCGAGTTGGGGGCAAAGTGAGAAGACGACGCCTGACGTCGTTTGAAACGAAGAAAACGGTATATTTCCTTGTGGGTCAGCGCCGAAAACGGTTTACGGTTTCGGGTTCAGGAAACCATAATCTTTTTAATCTCGTCAAAACTAGCAAGAGTTCCACAATCGACCTTTTTGAGAAGAGTTTCAACTTTCAACTCAATAGAGACAAATCTACCGTGTGAGCGTTTATAAATAAAGTGTGCGTATGTTCATATTAATGTAGTCAGGTGTGTTACCGTAGAACAATAGAGAACTCAGCATCCTAACATAACCCAAACCATATAAATTAATACATTCTGTATATTGAGTTCAAAACTTGATTGCCCCTCCCCAACCCCCTCCCCCGACATGCGGATTATTAATTTTAAAAACACAACACTAATACATTTTTACTTTTAATTTGGTGGACTAAACTTAAGTTGAGCTAACTATCAAGTTATCTCTCTGTTCCTGTCATATGGATTTACAATGTGTCGTACTTATGACAGCACAAAACACAGGAGAACAAACGGTTTCAGAATCTGGTCCCAGTGCTTAGTTAGCAAATCTAATTTGGTAATAATTATCTTTAAAGATTATTTAAACAAAGCATGTTCCACTCCTTGGTAACTATTGTCAAGGTCAAGACACCTGTTATCACGTGACAACTATTGTCAAGGTCAAGACACCTGTTATCACGTGACAACTACTCTGAGGATGAGGTGATGTGTACCAACAGGTGATAAGAATGTGTGATTATTGCAGACATGACATAGCCAGAAACTCAAGGACAGTGGAAGATTTACCACGCCAGATGACATGAAGCAATACATGTGTACTTAGTGGTGTTATTATTATTTGTACTATTTTGCGATTGCAATTCTCTTATCTGCTTTGTTGAGTAATGTATTAAGTTTAAAAAATAAAATAATTATTATAGTTAAAGCAATAATAAAAATATTATGTTTACGTTCTTACTAGATTGCAATAGTTCTGCTTCGAGCTGGCTGGGGTCTTTAGAGCCCATAACCCAATGAAAAAATACAGTTGATAACGCGCATGCCCGAGGGCTGGGGTGATAACATTACAAACTATTTGTAAGATGATGGGGTAATCATGTTCGTAGGAATACCCGTTATAGGGTGCTTACAGCTTTACCTGATGCGCCCCTCTTCAGCTGACTAACTAGTTATGTAGGGAGGAATATCCCAGGGCTGTGAGTTAGATTCAATCCCAGCATTCGCCTTTACGACTGAGGGACTGAGCAAAACCTCGGAAAAAACAAAAGAAATGCTAACGAGAACACGAAAAAAAATGAAGATGATAATGATTTTTGGGTTTTACGTACCATATTTTTGCAATTTGGCTAATCGAGACGGTGAGTGGGTGAAATATGACGATGTTTGGAGGAACCCGACAAGTAGGAGGCAGGGAGGAAATGTGAAAGGGGAGAAAAAGAGAAAGGAGTGGATATGGACTACATTTCGTGTGACTTCTCCACCTCGACCTGTCCGGCTACAGTGTCCCTACCAGAAGCATACGCTTCCGCCGGCATAGCTCTGGGGATCACCAAACTACGCAAACTTGCACACCACGATAAGGTAGCAGTCCCTGGGCTGCAAAAATTTAATAAAAATACTTTGTACACACATTTAAAATTATATAATACAATATATATATTTATTTTGAAGTAGGCCTACCGTATATATTATTTTATTTGATAAGTTACCGTAGCAGTTTTGATGTGGGGCGGGCCACACCCTGTGTAAACATATAAGTTATTTTTAACATACAAAGTCATTTCCCAATTCTAAAGGTTTACTATTATTTATTTATCGACAGATATAGCACATTGCATGATTGATGCCAAATGTTATTAACCTAATGATGAAAGGATGAATAGTCATCTATAAAGTTCATCAAGAATATTAATATAACTATTAATGGTCCCATCGACGGGTCCTGAAAGCCTCCAACAACTCAAAACTGTTAAAAGATAGATTATAAGTAACATTTTCTCGCTATTCATCACACCGAGCATTCCTCGTTACCGTTATCAGTGGCCTTGATGCGTTGCCACCTATATAAGCGGCCTCGTCCCTGTCTAAGTCAGTCTTCTCATCTCTCTGGAAGATCACACACTCCGTCATGGCGCCCACCTACAAGCTAACCTACTTCAACATCACGGCGCTAGCTGAGCCAATCAGGTTCCTGCTCTCATACGGAGGTGCAGACTGGCAGGACCATCGCATGGAGAGAGACGAGTGGCCCAAGGTGAAGCCAAGTAAGTGACATGGCGCCACGTGACAGCCAATCAGGTTCCTGCTCTCATACGGAGGCGCAGACTGGC
Organism: Isoperla grammatica; assembly: GCA_945910005.1. Lineage (NCBI taxonomy): Eukaryota > Metazoa > Arthropoda > Insecta > Plecoptera > Perlodidae > Isoperla > Isoperla grammatica. Next base: position 1,648,425 of record OX246750.1, read on the forward strand.
TGGACCATCGCATGGAGAGAGACGAGTGGCCCAAGGTGAAGCCAAGTAAGTGACATGGCGCCACGTGACAGCCAATCAGGTTCCTGCTCTCATACGGAGGTGCAGACTGGCTGGACCATCGCATGGAGAGAGACGAGTGGCCCAAGGTGAAGCCAAGTAAGTGACATGGCGCCACGTGACAGCCAATCAGGTTCCTGCTCTCATACGGAGGTGCAGACTGGCTGGACCATCGCATGGAGAGAGACGAGTGGCCCAAGGTGAAGCCAAGTAAGTGACATGGCGCCACGTGACAGCCAATCAGGTTCCTGCTCTCATACGGAGGCGCAGACTGGCTGGACCATCGCATGGAGAGAGACGAGTGGCCCAAGGTGAAGCCAAGTAAGTGACATGGCGCCACGTGACAGCCAATCAGGTTCCTGCTCTCATACGGAGGTGCAGACTGGCAGGACCATCGCATGGAGAGAGACGAGTGGCCCAAGGTGAAGCCAAGTAAGTGACATGGCGCCACGTGACAGCCAATCAGGTTCCTGCTCTCATACGGAGGTGCAGACTGGCTGGACCATCGCATGGAGAGAGACGAGTGGCCCAAGGTGAAGCCAAGTAAGTGACATGGCGCCACGTGACAGCCAATCAGGTTCCTGCTCTCATACGGAGGCGCAGA